>JAJHZJ010000061.1:9363377-9673377 GCA_023548195.1 Bettongia penicillata ogilbyi
TTATCCTGCAGGCTGCTAGGCAAATGTCTAATTGCCTCCTTGGGTGGTCCAATCCAGGGTGTAGGTAAGATCAAGAGAATAAAGAGGAAAGATAAGATGGAGTGAGTCCAATGAACTTACAGCTTATCAAATACTTGAGGGTGGTCTAATTTTCATTCAGCTCTCAAAAATTGCCAATTCATACAATTAGAATTGACTAATCTTTTTTCCCCCTCCCTTTCTGGTTAGGTTTACCTCCTCTAAATGCTTCTCATGTACTCGGGTTAAAAAAGCATGTATCCTCCTGACAACACTGACAAAATTGTGAAATAGCCAGAGTTGGCCTTTAAAACACCCTCATTCTTCCACCTCTGTTTCCCTCCTTTTTGCCAGGAGCCAACTGCCTTCATTACTATCCCCTAACTAAAGTGGATCTTGTTAGCATTCTACCTCCTCTTCCTTTCCCTGCAGTAGCCCCATACCTCAGACCTTCAAAGCTTTTCAATCCTGTGTTACATTGCTTTAAGCATATCATCTCTGCATAGACATCGATAAGCGAGCTCCTGTCATTTCTATCCATTGTGCTGCTTGACTGAGGAATAACATGTACACTCTCAGAACAAATACATTAATAGGATATGCCCTTTTTGGGGGGAGGGGGGAAAGGAAATCTACATATTTAATTATAGGCAGAAGTTCCATCCCTCTGGCTTGTGCTGACTTGCCCAATACACAAAAAATCAGAATTCTCCCAGCAAAGACTCAAATCACTGATCACCCTAGCAAAGAAGACTTGATAGAAAGAATGCTAGTTTCTGAAATTTGATGACAGTGAAACTGAATAGAAGGACAAAATCTTTTTTAAAACTCTCTTTTATGGGTAAAAGAATTCTCAAAGTCCCAAACTTGAAAGAAAAGCAAGAATTCACCCCTCCCCAAAGCCACACTCCTCTTCCTCCATTGAGTCTCTTCAAAGACAAACTCAATATTATAATTTTTTTCCCTGTACTTTCCCCTACAAACCCAAAGAAAGCAATACATTCAGGAATAATAAAGAGGGTTATTCAGTGATTTCAGCTACTGGCATCATTCACCCTTCGGAAGTCTTTGTTAATTGTGCTTAGTATCTATAGTAATAAATTTAAAGACACACAAAACATTGGGATTCCAAAGACACACTATACTACTGTCCCGTTAAGTTGAAACAACAAGACACTAGCTAGATTCTATCTCCAGAGCAACAGGGAAATGGCAATCCCAGGTCAGGTGATCCTTTAAGCCAATAGGAAAATAGAATTTTATATGCTCTATCACTTTAAAGGTTAAGATGTCGGTTGGTGAATTTGATGTGAAATAAAACTCAGTATTATAAATAGAAGAATATATTTGCTATTTTACAACCAAGTTGAGAATTTTGATGCCTAGTTAAGCCATGGCAGAATGTGGCTTCTAATTCTAAGGGAGAAAGATGTCTTCCCTCAGACTTCAAAAGCAACTCCTCAAGTTATTAAATAATTTCCATAAAAAATGCTAGTTTTAAAAATATCATTGTTTCAATTGGTGGCACATGTATAATGTAACCTACTTAGCCATCCATACTTTCCACAAAAATACTTTTTCCAACAATTGGATTTAAAATCTTTCAATATTCCATTTGATCTGTTACCTAGTCAATGGGTTTATAAAGTCGTACAGTTTATACCCCATCCATGCTTATGTACCCTGTTTGACTCTTATTCATGTCTCTTGTCCAGTTTTTCCCATACATTCATCACACAAGATCCACACACTATATTGGGGGCCTTCCTATAGATAACTATCTTGGGAAACCACTTAACCTCTTAGGATCTCAGATTCCTCATCTAGCAAATGAGGAAGTTTGCCCTAGATGGCCTAAAAGATCTCTCCAACTCTACATCTATGATTCTCCTTCACACACCTGAAATCCCATTATCCAAGATTCATTCTTTTGTGTCCTGCAGGTCTATTGCCATTCTGCCTTACTGTGCTTACTTCTAGAATAGCCATACCCTGCTTTTGTGCTTGGATGGTATCCTCAGGGCAGAGCCCTGAGGGGTGATTCTTTCAGCACAAAAGTGCTTGATTAGTAAGAGGTATAAAAGAATCTGACTCCATAGTCCACGATCATGCAAAACAAATGTGAATAAGCTTTAAAATAACTTAATCTAAGAAATACAGAATATCTGAGTTGGATGGGAACTGAAAAGGCTATGTGAGTCCAACCACACAAGAACAATAATCCCTACCACATAATGCCTGACAAATGATCATCCTTGCCTGACCCTACTACCCAAAGCAAGGCATGGATCAGAACATTATCTCTTAGCAGCTTTCATCCATTGATCCTGGTTCTGTCCTCAGGGGATGAGCAAAATAAGTCTAAACCTTCTTCCAAATTACAGCTCTTCAGATACTTTAAAAAAAAATCATGCCCTTTCTTCTCTGCTCCCCCCTGAATTTTCCCATTTCCCCAATAACCTCTACAGAGCACCTTCCTGCTATAAAGTTCAATTTGTAACTCTGGATTGCCACCTTGGCTCCACCATTTCTCAGTAGAGAGATGCCTGTTGCCAATACCTCCAACCTGTTTCCTTTACCCCAAGCCCATGTTTTATGTCTAATTGTTTAGTTTCGATGACTTAGAATGAGTGTAAACAGTGATTTTTTTTTTCTGTTCTGGTCAAAATCTCTGAGAGTCTCCCTGTCCCGGATTGATATTTTGGTAACGGTAAATTAAGTCATCGTTTGTCTCAATCCTTACCTAGCCCTTAGTCATAGAATGGGAGTTGCCTCAGAAAAACTTAGGCTGGGGAATACCCTAATTTAGAAAGGACAAGGTCATCCACTGCATCCAGGGCCATTGCCAGTCATCTTGGCATTTGTCTTGCCACTGGACTTCAATGACTGTGGAGAAGGAAGTGGGGCTGACAACTTTGTCCACCTCTGCCTCACTTAAACCAAGACACCATCCTTGGGATGCCATTGGTCCTTTTTAAGAACAAGGGACCGACAACTACAGCCTCAAGTCCCTAAACCCTGCCTTCTATACTCTGCTTTAGTCACTACCCCTCTCTTCATCCTAATTATCCTAAAATGAAATGTGTTTTACTGTAATGGAAATACTAGTAAACTTTTAATACAATATTCCCATCAGCAGAATTCTTTCTTTTATCTATATTTCAAAGAGTATTGTTCTACTAGTTGATTTAACCACTTCTTAGTATGAAATATTCCATTATGTATTAAGCACAATGCTACCCCCACACTCCAATGAAGCAACAGAAAATTCACAGAGCTCACAAGAATTGGGGGAATTAAAACATTAAGGTTTTTATAAAAATATTAACTTGTTTATCATGGCCATAATATTTTAAATTCCTAATTAAACTATTAAAATCCACAAATCTTAGAATATGATGCAGAAAATGGATGCTTTAATTAATGTTCCATGAAAACAGTCTTTTTTTTCAAATCAGATTTTGAAATAATTTAGCAGCTTTAATTTTTTTTCCAAAAAGGAAAAAGAGTATATTCAAAAAGGCCGCAGTGATGTGAGCACAGAGGCTTTGATGTTAATACTGCATGGAGTTGGGTTTTTTTTTTTTAAAGGATGAGTTCCGACTTTATCTGTTGCTAATATTCTACCGGGGATAATTAAAACACTGCCAGGCAACTGGAGTTGTTTCTCTCCCTGTGTGCCAGGGGGAAAAGGCAGTTTTTTCCTTTCCATGAAAAGGGAGGGGCTTCAGAAATTCTGTCTGAACTGCTATTCAAGCACAGTTACAGTGTGTCTTTAAACTGTGAGTCACAGAAGCCGTGTGGCCCCAAACAGGGCTGGCCCCAAGCCAAATGTGAAGTGGGTCAATTTGATATCAATGCCTTCCTTCCTCCTTTCTGTGGTTCTCCTTGGGCTATTTCTTTCCTCACTGGTGTTTAGTAGCTTTCTTCTGTTCCAAAGGCTCTTGATTGCATCGCCCCATCATAACATGACCTCACATGTAGAGGAATGAAAGTTGGAAAGGACCCTAGAGTCATTTTGTTCAACCATCCCAACTACAGATAAGAAAATTGAGGTCTAGAAAAACTAAATTATCTTGCTCATTGTTAGTAATTACTTGTAAAACCAAGATTCCAATCCAAGATTCTTTCCCTGCACCGAGCTTCTTCTAGACTTTTCCAGACCCCTTGCTTCCAATATGTGGTTTTAGTTCAGTGCCTATTAGTAGCATTAAGTCTTTAGTCAGAAGTCCTCAGTTCAAATATCACCTCTAAGGCTTATGTGACTGACATTGGGCAAGTTACTTAACTTATCCAGATTTCAGGTTTGGTTTTTTTAACTTTAAAATGAGATTGAAATAGATAGTCAAGAACTATTGACATTAACTAAGCACCTACTGTGTTCAGTGCTGGGGATACAAAAAGAGGCAGAAGATAGTCCCTGCTGTCAAGAAGTTCATAATGTAATGGGGGGAAGTGGGAAACAGAAAACAAATATGTATGTATAAGCTATATTCAGATTAAATAAAAATAATTAAGAGAGGGAAGGCATTAGAATTACGAAGGGTTGGGAAAGGCCTCCTGAATAAGATGGGATTGTAGTTGGGATCTGAAGGAAGCCTGTCTTCATCCTTTCTTCAACATTCTTTCATCCTGGGGTAGAGACAGAGAGCATTACAGGCATGCTGGGAGGCAGAGAAAAGACCTGGTGCTGGGAGACAGCGTCCCGTTCAAGGAACCCCAAAGTCCCCATTGTCACTAGATCGGGGAGTTCATGGGGAGAGTATAACGTATGAGGAGGACTCTGGAGGAGAGAGTGAAGCTGACAACTCTGCAGAGTTTTGCTTCGCTTAACTACAATTCCCTTAAAAGTCAAGAGATCATCTTTGATGTCATCTATCCCTTTCAAGAACTAAGGCCAAACAACATGAACAGTAAGGTGTAAGAAGACTGGAAAGTAGGGAAAGAAGGGGAAGGGGGATGTCTAAGGCTAGGTTATGAAAAGCTTTGAACACCAAACAGAAGATTTTTTATTTGTTCTTGGAGGCAAAAGGGAGCCACTGGAGCTTATTGAGAAGAAGCAGGGAAATGTCCTGGTCAGATCAGCACTTTAAGAAAACCAGTGACCCCTTCCTCCATCCCTCTCTCCGTGCTCACCTATCTGTACCCCACCTCTGCAGACCAGCTGCAGCCCCCGGGGTAGACCCATGCAACACCCGCCGTCCACAGCTCCGGGCCTGGGCAGCGTTCCCCACTGGCCCAGCCCAGCCCCCCACCCTCCCTGTGCGCTCTTTTCTAGAATTCAGGAGCAGCGTCCACGCTGATGGCCCAGCCGCCTGGCAAGCCCGGGGCTGGGGTAGGGAAATGACCCAAGAAGAGAAACTGAAGCTTCAGAAGGAGATAAAGCAGCAGCAGCAGAAGAAGGAAGACAGAACTACAGAACTGTAGTCTGCTCCCACAGTCTCCACTGGCCAGTGTCAAGTGGGCCCACCCAGGCCCTGGTGGTCAATTAGGATCCTCAGGGGAGAAAATAATAGGTGACCAGCGTAAAACAGAACTTGGAGCTGAGCATCCAGCCAAGCAGGAAGCTGAGTGGGCCCTAAAGCAGGGGCGAAAGGGGGAGCTAACAGGATCATCTGCTCAGTCCCACCCTAACACAGCTGGAGAAGTCCCCTTAGGAGCAAAACATGCTCCAGAGCATGTTCAGATGGATGAGACCGCAGCTTTAAGGAGACTTATTAAGAAACCAGAGTGGCAGCAGGTGCCTCCTCGAAAGGATTATGGTTCCAAAGTCAGCCCCTTCTCCCACCTGCACCAGTACAGCTGTCGTATTCCTCTAACACAGTATATGAGCATCCCATCCTCTGTGATCCACCAGCTGTGGTGCGACTTGGCCTGCAGTACTCCCAGGGCCTAATCAGGGGCTCCAATGCCAGATGCATCGCCCTACTTTGCGCTTTCCAGCAGGTGATTCAGGACTACAACACACCTCCTAATGAAGAGCTCTCCAGAGATCTAGTTAATAAGCTCAAACCCTATATCAGTTACTTGACTTGGTGTCATCCAGTCTCAGCCAGCATGTACAATGCCATCAAGTTCCTTCCAAAAGAGATCACAGCTGTGACCAGCACCCAATGAGAGGAGGAGGCAAAGTCATTACTCCAAAAAAACATTGGCTGGTATGTGAAAGAGAAGATTTTGTTGGCAGCTGAGGCAATCTCCCGCTCAGCCTATGAGAAGATCAATAATGGGGATGTGATCCTGGTGTATGGATGTTCATCCCTAGTATCCTTTATTCTTCGGGAAGCTTGGACCAGAGGTAGCCGATTTCCAGTGGTAGTGGTAGATAGTCGACTATGGCCTGAGGGATGGCATACTTGACATTGTCTGGTCGGTGCAGGGGTCCCTGCCTCTTACTTGATGATTCCTTCAGCTTCCTATGTGCTCCCTGAGGTGTCTAAGGTGCTATTAGGGGCTCATGCACTCCTGGTCTGTGATGTCACAGGTTGGGACAGCACAGTTAGCCCTGGTGACTTGCACTTATAATGTACCTGTTTTGGTCTGCTGTGAGACCTACAAGTTCTGCCAGCGTGTACACTGATGCCTTTGTCTCAAATGAGCTTGATGATACTGATGATCTGCTGTGTGAAGGAGGAGACCATGTGGCGTTGGATAACTGGCAGAAATACCGGTCTTGCGTCTACTGAATCTGGTGTATGATGTGACACCTCCAGAATTGGTAGATCTAGCGATCACCGAGCTAGGAATGATTCCTTGCAGTTCTGTGCCTGTTGTCTTAGGAGTCAAGCGTGGTGACCAGTGAATTGTGGAATGGTCAGGGTTAATAAATGACTCCTCTTCTCTTCTAGCCAAAAAAAAAAAAGAAAGAAAGAAAGAAAAGAAAAGAAAACCAGTTGCTCAAGAGAGGGTGGATTGGAGTGAATACCAACTTGATAAGAGTAGAATTAGCTCAATATGGATGCCCAGAGAAGTGAAAATTAACCTTAAGGAGTAACCATCAGTACCTGGCTCAAAAGCAGTTGAGTAGCTGAGACAAGGACTCACTTGGCAGTCATACCATATCTGGATGTGAACTTGACCAGATACTATGCAGAGATTGTAATGGTACAGGGGTTAGAGAAAAAATGTTTGTAGCTTGGTCTTTGCTATATTTTTAAAGTAAATATCCCTTTGTGAAAGCTATTTGATGTGAAGTAGTTAAATGAAACTTGGATGCTAGTCATAGTTGGCTAGCAGTTAGACAGAATACAGCCAGGGAGAGTTTGAACAATAGCATTAGAGAAGAGTTGCCCAAACTCCTCAGGGTACCCCTAGAAGCCTAAAGAGCAGTATCTGGCCCCTCTCTGGAACAACTGGTCAGAGAATGCTTGCCATATTTATTTATTTTTACATCGCAGTCATTCCAATATCCCTTCCTATCTCAGTGAAATTTTTCTAACAAAGAAAAATAGTCAGATACTAGATGTGTGACCCTGGGCAAGTCACTTAACCTCTATGTGCCTCAGTTTCCTTATCTATAAAATGAAGGGGTTGGTCTTATTGGCTTTTAGAATTCCTTTCAACTCTAAATCTTATGATCCATGTTTTCAAGAACTCATTAGTATCTATTCTTAATATATAATATTAAGCCTTCATGCCTAAGAGTGAATAAAGAAGACCCCAAGGAATGCTTCATACCTTGATATTTTCATGCAGACAATGAATGCCATTGATATTTTCAGGCAGAAAGGACTTCTGGCATCCCTTAAATATCCTCAAATAGGTGATTAACTTCTTTACTTGTATAGAGTCAGGCTTATTCAAATACATACAGCCAAGTGTCAGGAGAGACTTGGTTTTAGTCACTGCTCTTCCACCAACCAGCTGTGTGACTTTGAGCAAGTCACTTAATTTCCTGAGCCTCAATTTTATTATTTGAAGTATGAAAGACTCCAATTGGATAATTTCTAAGGTTTCTTCTGGCAATAAAATTGCAGGTTGAAATTTTTTCAGGGCCAGTTGTGATTTGATTAACTTTAGTATCCATGTAATAATGTAGAACCACAGATGCTAATCAGTTTAATTAAATTTATTTCCACAAATCTTCATTAATTGTATTCTGTTTAGTCACAGAAAAGGCTAGGTGAGATAAAAGAGATGCAGAAGACAATCAAAGAACTCAGTCTAATAAAACTGAGATAAGATGCAGACATATGGAACAATTAAGGCATTGTATATAATGATGCCACAAATCAGTTATTGAAATGACACCTCATCTAGCCTACTGGACCAAGTGTCAGAAGACCTGTGTTCTAATCTTAGCCTTGACATTTAACTGGATATGTGACCCTGAGCAAATCACTTATCTAAATCAGTTTCCTCATCTGCAAAAAAAAAAAAAAAAAAAAGACAAAAAAGAGAAGAAAAGAAAATAAATGGGTATAACATCTTCCCTACCTATATTAGTTGTGAAAATCAATCAGTCAAGAAGCATTTATTAAGTGCCTACTAAGTGCCAGTCACTGTGCTAGACAATGGAGATATAAACACAAAAATCGAACAGTCCTGTCTTCACAGAGCTTACATTCTATTGGGGGAAATAACATGTATAGTATAGTATATATAGCATACACATATAGATATGGTATATATAATAGTATATTTCACCGCATAACTGGCATAGATTTTATGCCAAATAATTTTGCAGATAAGTCGGGTACAACCATTGTGTGAAACTTTTTAAAAGTTGTGCCAGTATTATTTGAAAATCATTCATTACTAGGCTGTCTTTGGTGCCAGATCAGGATGCATGGAATACTCATGAACATACATTAAAGCTGAATACTGACAATGTGTGGGGGCTGAGAATTCTAGGCTCACAGCTTGTAATTAGCGAGAGATAAATGGGTGTCCATATGCCACTGGTGAATACATTGCTGTTCTGTTTACTTTTTAAGCAGCATGAGGAACAGGATTATGTCATGCAATGATTACATGATGAAAAGTTATAAATCAGTTTTTGGACTGAAAGAAACAGGGTGTGACGATTTTTAGGTGGCGACGATTATGCGGAGAAACGCAGAACAGAACACAGAGGATAGAGGGAGTGCAACAATATGGGGGGAATAAGGAAAGATTTAATAATATAGAGACAGAAGAATTATATAGTAATAGAGACCTTCATAGCTAAAAAGGGGCTTAAAGGTTATTTAATCTAACCCCCACATTTTACAAATATGGAAACTGAGGCCAAAAGAGGTTAAGTATTAGCCCAAGGCCATCTGGCACTCAAACCCAGGTCTTTTGGCTTCCTGTTCAGTGTTGTCCCTTTGTGAATTGGAACATAAAATATCATTTTATCTTCTCCCTCCTCCCCAATCTAAAAATAGAGTCCACTTGCATCAGCAAGGTGGGTGTAGAGAAGGGTTTGTGGAAGGTCCCATCCAAGTGGTGTAAACAGTCTGATTCTACTGAGAATTTCCAAGATGCTATAGCAGCAGCTCTTTTGAAAGGTCAATGGTCCAAAACAGAGAGTGGTTTTAAAGGATTTGGGCTTTCTAAAAGTTAAAGCAGTCATGACTTATTATTGTTGTTGTCAAAGGACAAGAGGGATGGAGATGGGAAGAAAAAGAGAGAGAGAAAAGGAGAAAAAGAGATTTTATTTGTTTGTTTAACATAAAGACAGAGAGATCTTATTTATTTGTTTTTAACACAAAGAACTCTATCCAGGGCCAGAATGGTGAGCCCCGCTATTTTTCATTCCTTTCTCACAAATGCCCTGGGAACAAAACAGGAGGAAGAAGGGCCTCTGATGCTCCCTTAACCCACCCCTAGGTTGTTCATTACTTCAGATCCTCTTTAGGGCCTGCATAGGTAAGAAGTAAAGGGAGAAATTCCCACAAAAGGGAGCCTTGATGGTTTTAGAAAATAATGTGTGTGTGTGTGTGTGTGTGTATACACACATACATTATATATATACACACATATATGTATGTATGTATTAGTTCAAAGCCATATTGTATATTTATAAAATATATGTAAATATGCACACATATGTAAATGTATATACATACACACATGCATATTTTTAACTAATTTGTAACTAGAAATTTATAATGGGAAATTATTTGCAATTGAAAATAATTCAGATAGATCATATGCCTTTTTACTGAATATAAAATTCAAAATAATCTCTTCCTCTAAAAAAATTTCTATTTTTCAGATAAGCAGAATCCAGTCTTAAATAAAAATAATGTTTGGGTTTGTTTTTTTTTAATTTTCAAAATTAGGAAACAACTTAAACATGACTTCAACTTCAAGGTCCAACAGTCTTTGGCATGTTAAGTTCTATTTTTAATGGTGATTTGTAATTTTTCCTTTCGTTTGCTTTTCTTTGTTAAGCTCCATTTGAACAACTTTTAAAAATAAAAATCATAACTGAAAATAATCACTGTAGTCTTTCAAATGTTCACTGGAGATGCACTATGACATTTCATTCAAGAATCTATCTTGTGAACAGCTTATACTTCAAAATGTCCTATAATAAATTACCTTTTTTATGCAGCTAAATTTCCTAGAATAAGATTCAAGACATACCTATTTGAGACTTCTTGCTAAGTATGACAGAGTTCCATTCACCAGTAGAACATTCTCTTATTCTAATTATTGAGACTTTATTACTTGTATGTATTCTTAATCTTTTAAGATTACAAAAATTGTAGAATTTCATAATTAGAAGAGGCCTTCTAATAATTCAGTCTCACCAATATTTGCACAAGAATCCCTTAGATAACATACCAGACAAGTAGTAATCCACCCTTTGCTTAAAGAACTCTAATGCTGAGGGGGGAGGAGCCAAGATGGTGGAGTAGAAAGACTCGCAGTATGCTAGCTCCGAACGCACAGCCCATAAATTTTCTGTAAAAAGAACTCCCCACAAATTCTGGAGCAGTGCAAGCTGTGCAGCAATGCAGTGGAGGAGATTTCTGATCCAGAGAGCCCTGAAAAAACAACCCCAAAGGTCCATCGCACACTGGACAGCGGAGCCGAGCCCTGCCCTGCCCTGACCATGGGGCCCCAGAGGAGCAGATCTGAGCAGGCTTCAGGGACAGAAGCTCCAGTGGCCACGAAGGTCCCTCCAACCACAGGCGATACAGGTTAGTGAGAGAGACTTCTGGGCTGGCCGAGAGGGGAGTGGGGTGTCTCCATAACTCAGGGCCCCTTGGGAGGCAGTGGCAGATGCAGGACTCAGAGCAGACAGGAGCTCAGGGCCATTACTGAAGGTCTCTGCATAAACCCACTGAGGGAACTGAGCCTGGGAGGTGGCCCTGCCCCCACCTCAGCACCAGAACTTAAGCTCACATTAAATAGCAGCCAAGCCTGCTGAGGTTGGGGAGCAGCATTTGAATCTCAGACCCCAAGCACTAGCTGGGCGGATCTAGGTGGGGGTGGACAGGAATATCAGAAGTCAAGTAACTGGCTGGGAAAATGCCTAGAAAAGGGAAGAAAAATAAGACTATAGAGAGTTTTTTTGAACAGATGCAAATGATCCCGACTTTCGGATCTGACAACGACGAGGACATATTCTTGCCATCAGGGAAAGACGTGGAGGGCGGGGCCTTGGTACCCCAGACATCCCAGGGGGATGTCGGGTGGGCTCAGGCCTTGGAAGAGCTCAAAAAGGATTTTGAAAAGCAAGTTAGACAGGTGGAGGAAAAACTGGGAAGAGAAATGAGAGACATGCAAGAAAAGTATGAAAAACGGGTCAATACCTTGGTAAAGGAGACCCAAAAAAAATGCTGAAGAAAATAACACCTTGAAAAATAGGCTAACTCAATTGACAAAAGAGGTTCAAAAAGCCAATGGGGAGAAGAATGCTTTCAAAAGCAGAATTAGCCAAATGGAAAAGGAGGTTCAAAAGCTCACTGAAGAAAATAGTTCTCTCAAAATTAGAATGGAACAGATGGAGGCTAATGACTTTCTGAGAAACCAAGAAATCACAAAACAAAACCAAAAGAATGAAAAAATGGAAGAGAATGTGAAATATCTCATGGGAAAAACAGCTGACCTGGAAAATAGATCCAGGAGAGACAATTTAAAAATTATGGGACTACCTGAAAGTCATGATCAAAAAAAGAGCCTAGACATCATCTTTCATGAAATTATCAAGGAAAACTGCCCTGATATTCTAGAACCAGAGGGTAAAATAAATATTGAAAGAATCCACTGATCACTCCTGAAAGAGACCCAAAAAGAAAAACTCCTAGGAACATTGTGGCCAAATTCCAGAGTTCCCTGGTCAAGGAGAAAATCTTGCAAGCAGTTAGAAAGAAACAATTCCAGTATTGTGGAAATACAATCAGGATAACACAAGATCTAGCGGCTTCTACATTAAGAGATTGAAGGGTGTGGAATAGGATATTCCAGAAGTCAAAGGAATTAGGACTCAAACCAAGAATCATCTACCCAGCAAAACTGAGTATAATACTTCAGGGGAAAATATGGTCTTTCAATGAAACAGAGGACTTCAAGCATTCTTGATGAAAAGACCAGAGCTGAAAAGGAAATTTGACTTTCAAACACAAGAAGGAGAAGAAGCATGAAAAGTAAACAGCAAAGAGAAGTCATAAGGGACTTACCAAAGGTGAACTGTTTACATTCATACATGGAAAGACAATATTTGTAACTCTTAAAACTTTTCAGTATCTGGGTAGTTGGTGGGACCACACACATGTACATGTGTGTGCACACACACATACACACATGCATGCACATACAGAGACAGAGAGCACAGAGTGAATTGAATAGGATGGGACCATATCTTAAAAGAAATTAAGGTAAATGGTGAGAGAGAAATGTAGTGGGAGGAAAGAGGGTGAAATGGAATGGGGTAAATTATCTCTCATTCAAGAGGCAAGCAGGAGACATTTTAGTGGAGGGAAAAAGAGGAGAGCTGAGAAAAAGAACATGAAGTTTACCCTCATCACATTTGACTAAAGGAAGGAATAAAATGCACACTCATTTTGGTATGAAAGCCTATCTTACAATACAGGAAAGTGGGGGAGAAGGAGATAAGCAGGGTGGGGGGGATGATGGAAGGGAGGGCAATGGGAGGAGGGAGCAATTTGAAGTCAACACTCTTGGGGAGGGACAGGATCAAAAGAGAGAATAGAAACAATGGGGGGCAAGATAGGATGGAGGGAAATACAGTTAGTCTTACACAACGCGACTATTATGGAAGTCATTTGCAAAACTACACAGATATGGCTTATATTGAATTGCCTGCCTTCCCAAAGGGAACGGGTGGGGAGGGAGGGATGGGGAGAATTTGAAACTGAAAGTTTTAGGAACAACTGTTTAGTATTGTTCTTGCTACTAGGAAATAAGAAGTATACAATTAATGGGGAATAGAAAGTCATCTGGCCCTACAGGACAAAAGAGAAGATGGGGACAAGAGAAGGGAGGGATGATAGAAGAGAGGGCAGATTGGTGATAGGGAAAATTAGAATGCTTGGTGTATTGGGGTGGGGGGAGGGTGGGGGAAGAAAATTTGGAACCCAAAATTTTGTGAAAATGAATGTAAAAAGTTAAATAAATAAATTTATATTAAAAAAAAGGAAAAGAAAAAAGAACTCTAATGTTGAGGAAGCCTACTAAAACCAGCCCATTTTACGGTCGGATGACTCTAACTGAGAAGTCTCTCTTTTCCATAACACCTAAATCTATGGTTCTGCCATCTCCCCAATTCAAGAAGAAAACTACTTTGTATTTGTTTTGTGTACATCTTGCATTTACTTTTATATGTGCATGTTGTTTGCCCTGATTGAATGTAAGCTGAGGGCAGGGATTATTTCATTTTTACTTAGTATTCGAATCACCTAGTGCAGTGTCCAGCACATGATAGATACCTAATAAATGCTTGTAGAGCAATTCATCAATTGATTAATCCAGAATAAGAGCTCACTGACATTTTTGGTCACCATTGCTCACTGTTGACTCATCTTCAGCTTGAGGTCCCCTGAAACACCCAGACCTTTTGCAGACAAACAACTTTCTAGGTATGATTCACCCTCTAATACTTATGAAGTTTTAACCCAAATGTGAAACTTTACATTTTTCCTTTTAAAGTTTCATTTTAAAAATTCAATCTGATACTCTAGCCTGCCAGAATGTTTTAAAATCCTGTCTTCCAGGATTTTAGTCACCTCTCCCAATTTTTGTCATCTACAATTTTGATCAGTCATCTATCTATGCCTTTATCTATGTTATTACTAAAAATGTGCCACAGCAGAGGATTGTGTACAGATCCCTGAGGTACTCCACTGGAGACCTCCTTCAAAGTTGACATCAGTGTCATTTATGGCTAGTAACATTGTTATCTGTGGTGAAAACAGTATCTGATTATGATCTGGGACCTTCCACACTAAATAGTCTGTAGTCTACAAGTATATCCCATTTTTCACAATCTGCTCGTTTCTGAAAATGTTGCTTATGAATAGAAATCTCACATACCTAAATTTTTAAAATTTGCTATAGAAAACTATGCTATGATGAAATCCTCCAGAAATCTAGAGGGACCAGTGAAGGCTTCATTAGAAGAGGTAGCATCGCATTTAGGCTTCAACGATTGGGAGGACATGAACACCCCTCCCCCAATTCCCACAACTCATCATTCCACAGCTTTAATTATAATTAACTTTGAAGCAATAACCCCTAACTAATTCTTTTCCAAGAATTGCCACAAAAAGAGCGGATGATGCTGGAATGAGGAGAAATTTCAACACCGTGGGGCAATAACTAAGTTTGTAGTTAAGAAACTAAATTCTCACATTATGCCAGTCAAATGGAAAACAAAAAAATCAGCTGGGGAGCCATTTCTTCGTCCAAACTTAGAGAGTATAGAACTAAGAATAAGGACTACTTTCTATATAGGAAAACTGCGTTGTGTCCTTTAAAATTATCCTCTGAACCCCTCACTCACGTGCTTTTTATCTTGTATAGCTGCCATACTATTCTCTTGGGAGGAAAAGAATCTTGCTTTGTCGCCTGGCCAAACCTTCAAAGCAAATTTAGACCTTTGTTTCACAGCTATTTCACCTTCACAAACTGCTGATGCAGTTTCTGCAAATTTAAAGAATTCTGACAGTGGGAGAGGGAAGCAGAATCTGTTCCTTTGATTTCTAAGGTTACTTTTTTTGGGAAGATTCCTCTTCCCCTCGATTCACAGTACATAGATTGTTATCTATTTCTTTCATTGCAGCTTAAAATTACTGAACTATGACTTTTAGGACATCCTGTATAAAGCCCCCAGTGTTCAAATGAATATGCCTGGGTCTCAGGGCTGTCTTCTTAGCTCATCAATAACTTGTATTTTTATAAATTTAGGTATAATCTACTACTGGGACATGAACAGTCCCTTAATGGTTTAATCATCCCCAATGGAGGGTTCTCAGCATTGTCCATTTCAATGAATATAGTTTTAAAAAATTAGAGACCAGAGCATTATAAGCAATGGAGTATTTTTACTAACATGCCACAAATTCCTGATAAATACAAATTGATTTCTAATGAGAATTCAATGAGCCTCACTGAATAAGAATGAAATCTAGTCATCAGAAGCAACAAACAGTATTTCCTTTTTCTTATTGTACTTCTATAAATGTTAAAAAAAAAAAAAGTATAGGTCTCCATCCTATGTAAAAATGCCAGGTGTCACATTCACCAGACTTCCTCAGCCCTAGCTTTGTAGTAACCCAAGGTAGCAACATGCATCTTCAAGGTATCATGGAACACCACCATGGCTCCAAATTTTAAAATCAAGCAAATTCACTACAATTTAGGAAAAAAAAATAAAAACATGCCTAATGACACTTTCAGGAGGAAAGGAGACTGACGTGTGAATGGATAACCTAACAGGAACATGTTTCTTAACTAACTAAATAAATAAATAAATGACTCCACACTTTCCCACATCTACACTGACCCAGAAGTGCCCATGTTGCTGCTAGAACATGTGGGCAAATGCAGTTAAAAGTCATCAAGGGTGAGCTCCATTGAATCCCGATCTGAATAGATTCATTGATGTACCAGCCCTGGCTCTGTTACCTCCAACCCTGCTTATCCACTCCTCATCTTTTCTCTAACTACCATCCCAGACAGACTATGAATTTGATTCCTGCTTATCATCCTCTCCCCTTCTCATTGAAGACCCAGGATTGCCTTACAGTCTTTGCTTGATCACAACTTCCCCTGAAGGACAGAAAAGCTCCTCTCCCACTTACCATTATCCCATCCCCCAGGTAAAAGCTGTGGCTTGTAATTCAATTTAATTCAATTCAACAAACATTTATGAAGTGCCTATTTGGAGCAGGGTACAGTGCTTGCCAAACACTGAGTATTCACATTCATTTGGAAGGGCAGGAAATCTGGAGGAGGAGGAATACAAGTACACAGCGCCATAGTGGCACAGGCCTGACTGAAGTTCCCAGGACTCCACACCCAGGGAGCCTGAGCACCTGAAGTGCAGGGCTTACTTTGGGAGAGCAACAGAACCTTCAGAGAAGGGAAGCCATCTAGAAGTGATGGCAATGGCAGCACCAGTTCAGGGAAAGGCACGGCAGTGGTATAATTTTCTGAGGGCCACCAAGAAGGCTGAGGAGAGCTAAGAGAGAGAAAACATTGTTCTGTGACCGAGACCCTGGGGACTTGTGGGCCTTCTGAACAGAGACTCTAATATTGTGTGTAAAGATGTTTCCAAACTTCAGAGTGGCCATGCCAGAAACAATGCTACATGTACTGTATGATCAAAGAAGAGGTCATTTCCCCCATCACTTGCATGAAGATAAGCCCCTAATCCCTGTAGTGCGTATGACAAAATTGTTTTTCCTATTCCTTTATTAACTGTTTCAGTTTTGCTTACTACATTCTATATTTCTTTTCTAGCATAGGGCCTGGCACATAGAAGGTGCTAATACATATTTGTTGCTGATTAATGGATCTAGCACGTGAACCTAATACTGAATTTAAAAGATCTTAGTAATTCTCAGCTAAGCAGGGATGAGGTTTCATGTCAAATAAAGTTCACATCATCCCCAAAGCCCTCAGTCACCCCAAAAGTCAAAATGAATGCCAGCCTGAGTGGGTGCAGGTTTTATTTTATAAAAGTTTGTTCAGAATGACCAGGGTAACCTACAATTCAGAACTGAAGATCAGGATTTATACAAATCAGACTCCATCTTAGGGGCTCATGGGAGAGCATGATTTTCACTTTGAGTCTCAGCTTTCTATAGTTTAGCCTTTGTAAGCATCAGAGGCATGCATGAATTTGGAGGACCGTTATTCATCTGTGAGTTAGGGGCAAATTGCCACAGAATCTACCCAATTATGAAAGTCAAAACCTTCACAAAACACTGCTGATTTGGGGTTTCCTATGAACTGTAGAAAGAACACCACTGAAAGGATTTTGTGTATTATTGAGAATCTGTATGAAAGCATAAGATAAAGAATCCATGAAGGAAATGATACAGATTCTGAGGAGGCAAATCTCATCAGAGGGAAGGGTAGCAATCCTGATTCACGAGAAGCCCATAAGGTTAAATTTAGTACATATAGTCTTTGGTTCTATGCTATGGATAACTTGGAAAAATGATAAGCATAAACCTTTTAAGAAGGAAAAGAGTAATAACAGTTTGGGGAAAATGGAATCTGGATCAGGAAAGGTTTCCAAGAGGTAATACCTAAGCTTGGGCCTTGAAGGAAAGTAGAAACTCTTAAGAGGAAGAACTAAAGAGGAAATACATTCCAGGCAGAGAAGTGAGATGATGCAGCAGATAGAGTACTGAGCTTGGAGTCAGGAAGACTCATCTTCATGAGTTCTAATCTGACCTCAGCACTTACTAGCTGTGACCCTGGGCAAGTCACTTAACCCTGTTTGCCTTAATCCACTGGAGAAGGAAATGTCAAACCACTCCGCTATATTAGCCAAGAAAATTCCATGGACAGTATGGTCCATGAGATCACAAAGAGTTGGACATGATAGACAACAACAAGCATTCTAGCATGAGAGATGGTCTGTACAAAGACCTAGGGATAGGAGATAGAACATCAAACTTAGAGAACAGCTAGTTGGTCAATTTGACTGGGACATAGAGAAGGGAAATAATATGATATAAACTTAGTGAAGCAGGAAGGAGAAAGACTAT
This sequence comes from Bettongia penicillata ogilbyi, assembly GCA_023548195.1. NCBI lineage: Eukaryota > Metazoa > Chordata > Mammalia > Diprotodontia > Potoroidae > Bettongia > Bettongia penicillata. The sequence goes on from JAJHZJ010000061.1 coordinate 9,381,575, forward strand.
GGAGAACACAGGGATCCACCAAACAGTCTGGAGGAAAGGAATAAAGTGGTCAGACTTCATTTTAAGAATATTCATTTAGTAGCTGTATGGAAGATGAATTGGAGAGGGAAGAGATATGGAGGTTTTTTAATAGTCCAGATAAAAGGTAATGAAAGTCTGAAGTAGGATAGTAGAGAGTAAAGTTGTACATTGTGGGAGTGGGAATATAGTGGAAAAAATTCTGAATTTGGGCTAAGATGACCAGGTTTAAATCTTGGTTCTGGAACTAACTCCCTGTAGCTTTAGACGAATCATCTTACCTTCCTGGTCATCAGTTTTCTCCACTGTAAAAAGGACCTGAAGTCTGAAACACCTGAATTCAAATCCTGTCTCAGACACTTACTAGATATATGACCCTGAACAAGTCACTTAACCTCTATTGGCCTCAGTTTCCTCATCTATAAAATGGGGATAATAATGGCATCTACATTCCAGAGTTGTGAGGCTCAAATGAGATAATAGTCATAAAGCACTTTGTAAACCTTAAAGTGCTATATAAATGTCAGTTATTAGCTATTCTTAGACTAGATGGCCTCTAATTTTTCTTCTAGCCATAAATGTTTGATACTATAATAATAAGAGGACATATAGTTTTGGACATCATCTGCTTAGAGATATAATTGAACCTTTGGGAGCTAGTATAGAGAGAGAGAAGAGAAGGAAACCCAAGATAGAGTCTCAGGAATCATCCACACCAGGGAGGCCGAAGACAGGAAATGGATTGTGATCCAGTCAAAGAAACTGGAGAGGACAAGGACACAAGTGTCACAGAAGCCCAAGGTATAGAGTGTGTCCAGTGACAGAAAGTATCTGAAAGAGCAGAAGGTAAACATTATTAAGAGCTACAGAGATAAATAGTAGAATGATTGACAAGAGGCCACTGAATTTAACATTTAAGAAATTGTTGATCACCTTAGAAAGAGAAATTTTATCATCTGGGGGAATGAGAGAACCCCATTGCAAAGTAGGCTAAAAAGTGAGTGGAAGGTGAGGAAATGGAAGTAAGAAAAAGCATGCCATCAAGCATCTGACCCAACTGGAGCCAACTGGGCTAGGAAATCCAGAAATGCAATTGGAGGCAGTTACCAATACTGAAGGAGAAAACCTAGTGGTAATAGTAACAGCTAAGCCACAGTCCCTCACCTGGCAAGAATCAAAGCTAATGAGCTGATACATTTCATGGCTAAGGAATATGGGGGCATAGCTATGTTGGAAGATCCAGACTCTGTCACCAGATGCTCTCAGTAGTGATACCCATTTGTATGCCAAAGTCTCTAAACCATGTCACATGAGTACCAGTGTAAGGAACTGGGGATGCTTAACCTAGAGGAGAAAAAACTTAGGAAAGACATAGTATCTGTCAGCAAGTAGTTCAAGGACTGCAATGAAATGGAATCAGACTTGATTTAGTTGACTCCAGAGATCAAAATTAGGAGCAATTTCAGGAAAGTAGATTCTAGCTCAATAGAAGGAAAGTTTTCCTAACACATGGAGCAGTCCAAATATACCACCATCTTACCTCAGGAAATAGTGAAATAGGTTTCATTGGACACCTGATGACCTTCAAGATTATTGTAGCAGGGGATCCTGCTTAGGAATTAGCTGGACTACATGACCTTCTAATTACAAGATTCTATGATATAGCAATTTTCAACAAAATGAAGTTACCTTACAGGACCAATTATGGAAGGAACAACCTTGCACACATTGACATTGGTCATATCCCTTTGGATGCTTATTCAAAAGAACACATGAGAGAGGAATTCTTTCGCTTCTTCCCTAGTGAAGTATAAAGGACAACTAGGTGGTGCAGTGGATAGAGCACCAGTGCAGGAGTCAGGAGGATCTGAGCTCAAATCTCACCTCAGACACTTGACACTCACTACCTGGATGACCTTGGGCAAGTCACTTAACCCCAATTACCTCATCCTGGGTCACCTGCAGTCATTCTGATGAATATCTGGTCACTGGATTCAGATGGCTCTGGAGGAGAAGTGAGGCTGGTGACCTGCACAGCCCTCCCTCACTCAAAAAACAAAGTCAAGATCAAGTTATGTCATTATTTCTCTGATGGCATGGTCTTCAGCAATGAAGGATGAATACACACACACCTAGTTAGGTGAAGTATAGGATGCCTACACTAAATACCTCAGATACCAGGAGTTTCCCACACTTGGCTCAAAACAATTAATGCAGGTGGGCAGAGTCTGGTCTCAACAGACATCCATCAAGCAGAAGAGATGACCAGAAGAGGATTTGTGCCTGTATTAAACATGCCACCCTGCCCAAGTCCCCCATTCTTTGTGGTAACATTTTGTTGGCCAACTACTCTTGCTAATGATGATGAACACCATCAGGTGATCTGGTTCTAGTGTCTTGTCAACTCTGGAGCATTAGAGTGCTTCACTGATCACACACTAATCCAACAGGATTAGTTAGCTCTGAGCCCCAGAGTCTGAATAAAAATAATAACCCTTGTGGTCTGGTCTGGCAACCTATGAAACCTTACAGTTAGAACTGTGGTAAGGAATACACATAGAAACCATGTCTCTCAACATTTTCAGCTACTCTTTATTCGTGGAAGTGGTGAGGATATCATTATTATTAATAAGTATGCTTGAAAAATTATGTGTGGCATCCAAGTACAGTACTTGATACTGTAAACAACTCATCCAATCAAGTGTCAATAAGTCACCTTACCTCATCAAGTATGCCTGACCCAGAGCTTCACGGCCAATACCAAAATTTTGCAGATGTATTCTGCTGATGGGAATCCACAACTGCCTGTGCAGCTATGCAGAATCAACAAAAGTGTTCCCAGGAAGGCATGGAAGTTATCCCTAAGACAAACCCACAGAAAATAGAATCAAGATGGTGGAGTACCAGGAAAAAATAGAGCAAGCTCCCATCTCCCCTGTAACTTCTCCAAATAAATCTAGAAAATGCAGCAGACCAAAGTTTGATTGAGGAATACAAGGGAAAAAATGACAGGTAGTCATTTTTTCCAGTGAAGTCTGGCATAGGAAGAGGAAATAAGAAAGAATAAGGGAATTAAGGGAGGTATTGGTTTTAATCAAAATAAACTCTAACTAAAGATACACAAAAATATTTATAGTAGCTTTCCATCCTGTGGCAATGAATTGGAAACTAAGAGGATACCCATCAATTAGAGAATGATTGAAGAAGTTATGGTGTATAAATGTGATGGAATATTATTGTCTTATAAGAAATGATGAAGGGGATGGGTTTCAGGGAAACTTGGGAAGACTTGTATGAACTGATGCCGAGTGAAGTAAGCTGAACCAGAAGAACAATTTACACAATGACAACAATATTGTAAAGATAAATATATTTATAATATTTTGGAAATCTCATCAGCAAAATTACCAACCAAGAATCCAGAGGATTCATGAAGGACCCATGAAGCATAATGCTACCCTGGGGAGAGGCGAAGGGAAGGAAAAAAAAATTTGGAACTCAAAATCAAATAAAAGTGAATGTTGGAAATTATCTTTACATGTAACTGGAAAAAAAATACTATTAAGTAAGGGGGGAAACATGCTAGCCACCTCTTGACAGAGAAGTGATAGACTCGGAGTGCAGATGAGGTGTATAATTTTTTTGGGAAGGGGGCAGCATACATGGCCAATGTGGAAATTTGTTTTGCTTGACTATATATCTTTGTAACATGAGTTTTGTTTTTTCTGTCTTACTGGGGGGTAAGGGAGAAAGGAGAGATTTTGTTGACTGAAAAAAATCAGATTTAACTTTTTTAAATGGTCTATGGACTAACAGCAAACACTGAGCCTACAAAGTAAGCCCCTGAAAGTACTAGTTCTGATTGATTCCTTTATATCTGGATTCCTAGGATTTTGTTCCTGTTCTTATTTTCTGGTTCTTCATTTTGGGACCCTCTTATTTGACAGCTCAGGGAACATGTAGCCTCTAGTATCTAGCAGGACTCCTCTGCTGGTTCAAACAGACCTGCAAGTGTTCTTTAAAATCAACCCCTGTCTAGAAAAGAGTTTACCTGGACTGGCAAATAAAGGTGAGGTACTATACTTTTGGGATTGTCCAGGCCTACTCATTTTTATCATTCAAGACTAATATCTTTTATCCTCGATCTGGAGGACCAGCTACAGAGAGCTATGATATTCCCTAAATTGGATGGGGGGTGAGTGAGTGGGAAGGGAGATCAGAGAATCGAGCAAATATCTAATGAATTCACTATCTGAAGTCAATTTGAGTAGTGGAGGTGAAGGACAAAGATCTGAAACAGAAGTCATCAACATTGGTTGAAGATTTCAAAGTGAGTTGTGCCATAAAATAAAAATTTATTCCACAAACTGTGACTCCTAACCCTTGATATGAAGCCCTAGTTATATCTTACAGTCAGCAAAAAGTTTATACAAGAATGAAAATATACACACCCATGGCACTATAAATAGAGAGTGACTAGGAAGCCTGCTCAAAGGCATACCAAAACTACTCAGCAGTCATGGATCATCCATCCGGCAGCTGTTCAGAAATGACAGCATGCCCGTGACAATGGACATCCCACTAGTTTATCATTATGAATTTTAATTTCATACTAGTCACGTAAGAATGCTTACTAAGACAATCTGTTTGTAGCCTTGGGCCTTCACACACTTGATTCATCCCAGAAACTAAAAAAAAACCACATTCATACATCCAGGCAGCCTCACTCAGAGTCACACATATAACTTAAAATCAGTTTTTAAGAGGAAAACACTCTCCAGACAAAATGATATTACTATTATTATTGGCATCTTCAAAGGGGATCATTTTATCCTGGGTAACCTGGCCCTCAATTCAATAAACAGTACAAACCCAGGAGGGCCATGGGAAGTTAATTTAACCAGCAGTCTTATCTCTTGGATCACAAATGCTTATATCAGTCTAACAGGATTATCTTCATTTTGCTCTATGGACAGCCAAAAGGAAGATTTGTCTCTATGATATGGAATTGAAATCCAGCAGGCAGCACTCTGAAACATGTAAAAGAAAATGAGCTTCAGGGAACTGACTTGAAGCCTTAGAAACCGAAGAGGTTTATAAGACAAATAGCTTTTTTAAAAATGCAGAATGAAAATGGGATCGCTTTTTTCTGCAATAATCACTTTCGGACCTCTTTGTATTATGAACTGTTAAGGAAATGTGTTTAACCATGTTTAACACATGAACCATTTTCATATTATGAAGCTCTATTGTAACTCTATGATCACTTTTTTTTGAAGGGGGATGAGGTAGTAGGGGACAAATGGTTCTGATCTGTGATTTCAAGGGACAGGAGACTTCCAATTGGGAAACTCCCTCCTCTGAGGTAAAGGAGTGACCCATCTGTAATTAAAGGTTTTAAACGGTTGCCTGGGGCAATATTCAGTCAAGTAACTCATACAAATCACTTAACTGGTTTGTGTCAGAGGCAAAACTTGAACTCACATTTCCCTACTCCAAAGATTGCGCTCTAGATGCTAAGCACACTGCCTCTTTATTTCTAAATAAATGGGAAGACTTGATCTGAATTTCCTTTACTATATACCAAAATGTAGAATCATCCTTTTAGGAAAGGTTGGACCATCCTTCTAGGAAGAAGGATGATGAATACATAGCATCTTGAAGAAGAAAAAAAATACCAGTGCATTATTAAACCAAAAATTCTTTGTTGGGTCCCTGAAATCATTTTTTTCCTCTTGTCTATACAGCCAACAGAAGCTGTACTTTAGCATATTCATAATCTGAAGATATTGAATAGTTTGCCATTTCTCTCATTTTCTTTCTCATTTGTGAGCAAATGAATGTAAGTAGCTAGACTGTGCTATGGAGCACACCCCAACCTTGCCTCTCCAATTTTCTTCATTTTTCTTTACCTCTACTTCCCTGCTTCCCTTCATCTGACCTTTCTTTTCTACTCTCCTAAAGTTTAAAATGGTGTAGCCATGTGGTAGAGTCATTCCAAGGTTGGGAGGGAACTGAGGAGACTGGACCAGGAAGAAAGAATCAGAGGGGATTCATTTTCTTTGGCAAGTTCTGAACAAGTGTAAAAACTGTCCAAATGTCATATCATATTAAACAAATCTGGATTGCACTGCCTACTCAGGAAGTGGAAAATAATTCATGATAAAAGGTTTTAATTCATTTCTAAAAGACTTTATAATTGGGTTATTCCCTTTAGAAAGGTGAACTGAATAGTCCAGGCACAGTTTACAAATAGAAAGAGGAGAGATATAAAGAGATTGAAAAGAGCAATTAAATTTAGCCAGAACTTGGAGGATTAGCAGGGAAACAAAAGCCACCAGAGTGTGTGCCTCCCTCATGTTCAGGGATCTGTGGCAGCTGGGGTTCCTGTTTTTCAAAAATTTTATTTTTCCCCAAAATTTGAAGGCTTCCTGTGCTGATTTTTTTCTCCTCTACCTCTTCCTTTAATTCTCTGTGCCTCCCAGGGGTGTGGTGGGGGTTTAACTCCTTCAAGTGAAGCTGCCTGATTTACTTATGCATTCTTCTCACTGAAGAAATTAGAAGCATGAATGAATCAATCAATTAGGAGTCACCACCTTACTAAAAGATAATGAATAATGGAAATTCTAATATGTAATGAAGGTTGTTTGGGTCTATTATCCATTGCTGTCAATCAAACCTGGAAACTGTCTATTCACAATTAGGCCTGTCATTAACCAGTCTCTTTATAATTCTTTCAACTTCTAGACTGTATGATGTGATATGCTTTCAAGACAAAGATTTTTAGTGAAATTTCCTTGTGTGGCTTTTTTTTAAACTATGTTTTATTGATACCATTTGTCTTTACATCAGTCACTTCACATAAACCCCTCCAGACTAAACTCTTCCTTGTGACAAAGGAAAACGATTAAGCAAAAACATCCAGTACAGTAGCCACATCTGACATGTACATAGTATTCTATCCCACTAGTCTCCTGTTTCTATTCCATGAAGAGTCAGACTGTATTTTCACCAAGAAAAGATGGACTCATTTCTTCAACTTTGGAACCCACTTAAATTTCAGATATATTTCACTTTCAAGCTAAACCCAAGCATTTGGAGATTCAGCTGTTTTCCTTTAATACTCCAACAATCTTGATGTCATTGAGGTGGGTAGTCTCTCCAGTAGGGCAGATTACAACCAATCCATACAGTTTCTTTCTATGGAATTCTTATCCAAGTGCTCTCTTAAATCCTTCCATAAACCCAGAGGGTCTCCCCAATGTACTGAAGATTTCTTGTAAAGTTTTGTTTTGTTTAACATTTCTTGGGTAACTAGGTCAGACCTCAAGCTATCCGTCTGTCATCCTTCTCTCCTAACATGTGGTGGGCCTAGCTTTTTTCTAGGCACACATTTCCCAGAAAATATCCCTTATGTCACTTTGTGAGTCTAAGTCCTTGTTAGTAATATGCTTCAACCTTCTTATATGCCTGCCATGCTCCTTTCTATTGCTCCTTGAGTCATTTATAATTTTGATTCTCTAGAGGCTGTGGTATTTCATATTTCACAGCCTCACTGTGAGAATGGTAATATCAGAATCTTAAGTCTTATGTCAGGGTTATGTTTAGGATAGTTGAAAGTGCTAAGCAGTTTCCTAAATGCAATTCAGCTTGTTCTCTCTCTCCTATTCTCCATTCATGGTTTTACATGTAGGTATAGATAGAAACGGACAGACACATATATGCACATATACACCCATATTTATATGCATGTGCATATACATATATGTGTATTGTATATGTACTTATATACACATATGCATGTATGTGTATATACATATATATATACACTGATTGATTTACTTGATGCCCATTCAACTACATATATGCCTATGTAATCAACATTTTTATCCATTTTTTTTCTGTATGAACTGACAATGTAGTATTCTAGAGCTTGATGCAATTGGCACAGTGTCATCTACAAAGAAAAGCATATTGAGAATCTCATCATCTATAGAAAATCCCTTTTTCATTTAGAGTCTGTGTAACAAACACTGTTTGGTAAGCATATTTCTCACTTGATTTTGAAAATCAGAGGATCATTGAACAAAGTCATGTCTGTGATTATGTTTATTAATGAATACTATGTGATTTTAACATAAGCATGGGAGACTTAGAGGAAAACCTTAGAGGAAAGCAAGTTACATCTTGCTCTACTGTCAATTTCTTTTAAATCAATAAACATAAATGCATATTGAGTTCTCCATATCTCTGTTATGCTCTCTACATCCAGTCTGGGGTTACTGACTGAAGCAGTACAGCTTTGCACAGGAGTCTACATGGGCATGCACTTGCCCATAGCTGTTAATTATGCCCTGGGCCTATTTAGGAAACATTGGGATGTGTATTTATCACTGCTATTTGTGAGAAATTTTGTGGGTAGAAACTAGTCCTGGATGTAGAAAGAGCTTTAAGAACCTGAGTGTTTCAATGAGAAGAATCAGGAGAAAGAGTGATTTTATGTATGGGAAAAATAAGAGAAGAGAGTTAAAATGAGAAGTAACACATGTGAGAGAGAGTTCAGGAAACTGTAACACTGGTCATTTATTTATAAGTTATTATTATTATTTCCTATTCATTCCCTGTGAGATGTAGACTTCAGCTGTTGTTCAGGCCTTTTTCAGCCATCTCCAATTCTTCATGACCCCAGCTGGCATTTTCTTGGCAAAGAGAAGGAAGGGGTTTGTCATTTCCTTCTCCAGCTCATTTTACAGATGAAGAAATCAAGGTTAAGTGCTTTTCCCAAGGTCACACATTACCTGAGACCAAATTTGAACTCAGGTCCTCCTGACTCCAGTGCTGGTGCTTTATCCACTATGCCACCTAGTTGTGTACCCTCCCCACATTTTTGTATTTTTTGGTTGTTATTCCGCCTCCATACATTGATACCAGTATTTCATAAGCCATAATTAGAAAAACTAGTTACATTTCTACCTGACTGTTTCTAAGTCTCTGTAGCTCCAGGATAGGAAAAGAACTTGTCAGGAACATTTCAAAAGAGACTTAGACCACAGGGTGTGCATGAGATCAAAATGACTTCAAATGAGAGGTCCCTAACAAGCTACACCTTTCAGTCAATTGCGCAATGGTGAAAATGTGGTCTACTATAGAAAATCATCTGTGAAAGTCAGCCTATTCCCTGGTCAGATTCTCATCAAGGTTCAATTCTGTTAAGAGGTGGTAAAACACAATTCCTATTCAAAGCTTTTGAATCTCTTCAAAGCAGATAAAATTATGTCCTGAATGGCTCTTCTATGGAATTTGAATTCTATGGAAATGTCCTTCTGCCTATTTTAATGTCACTAGGATTAAGGATCTGGAAGGGGGGGGTAGGAGGAAAAAGAGGAAAGGAAATATGATGAAAAGTCTTCTGTAAGCACATAAAGAGAAAATAGGAAATTCCTCTCTAAATCCCCATAGAGAGTTGAAACTGTCAGAATGGGGCTATACCCAGGAGCCGGAGACAAGCTTTGTTTACAAGTCAGAAACTGTAATAATTCCCCAATGATTAAACTTCCCTTGCTTACATAAGACGGATCAAATGTGTCACTGAGCACAATATTTCCCAACAGGGATCTGAGAAGAGTTCTAAGAGGGTAAGATATATGCAGTGGAACTAAGAGTGACCAAATACAGAGTCCCCTCAACGTATATTGTAATTTACTTATACTTTCTCCTTGTTTCAAGTATGTAGATTTTATCTTCCCAGGTAAACTTCTTGAGATTATATCTTTCATAATCTTATTCATTGCTGTGCATATGGTAGACTAAATGCTTAAGTGAATTATTAAAATCATCCTTTCTTCCTAAAATCCTATCATGACCCATAATAGAAAGTTGAACAGATAGACAGACAGATAGATAAACAGATAGATAAAACATTTATTAAGCATATATTATGATTCATGCATTGAATTAAGTGCTTAGGGTATAAATTCAAACAAAAAGAAAGTTTCTGCATACCCCTACAGCACTTCCTCAGTGGACGAATTTGGAAAAGTAATTATTAAGTGCTCACCATATGCCAAACACAACGCTAAGCTCTGAAAATGCAAATTAATAAAAAGAGAGTCGCTGATCCCAAGGAGCTCACCTTCTAAGGGGATGAAGAGGTGATCAGGGTAAGAAAAAAGTTCACCTGTAGGATGGATTGAAAGACCCCATACACAGGCAATAGAAGGGCAGATGACAAAGCCTAGGGCACCTTAGGGTATACCGCCAGGTCAGATAATAGTTCACAGCAATTTGCGGGGCTTAGTGGCATCCCTTAACGGGGGAAGGTGTCAAAGGCCAGAGTTTCAAGAAGGGATCTGGCTTAGAAGTGAGCACGACTGGCCTAGGTATTTTCTCAAATGAAAATTCTGGGCAGGAAGTCACCAATGAGAGTAGGGGGCTGAAGGACAGCAGGTGTAACATCTGGAGAGTCAGGAGCAGAGCTGGGTTCTATCAAGTGGACAAAGGATAAGTAAACACCTACCTACCCTCAGTGAACTGAAGTTACTAAAACTGGCTGAAAAACAAAATCCAAAGCCGACCTACCACAGATTGTTACTGAAAGAACTGATAAATGGAAGCTGAGCTGCTGGTCTAGTAGCTGAAAAATCATGTTAGAGGTACTGCTGGACTGGAAAAAAATGCAAATGCTATGCTAGTTTTCAAAACAAAGAATAAATTAAATTCTTCAAATTAAGGCAGGTGAACCTGCCGTCAATTACCAACACAATTCTCCAATATACTATAGGAAGGGAAGGTTTGTTAGCACTTGGAAGTGAGTGCTACCCAGTGATCCCCGGGAACCTGTGCGAGTTAATCAAGAACAGGGAATACCAGAATAACCTCATTCCCTTTTTGGAGAAATTTACTAGATCAGGACCAGAAGGGTGGGGGAGGGGCACAGGCAGGGCCACCCTTCCCCCTTGCCTTACTTTTGCCCCTACCCTGATGACACCCCAGGCCATTCAATCCTCATAGGGACAGTACAGTATCAAAAATAACACTTAGATAAAATAACTGAGAATCACCAACTACAAGACTGCCACTGAAGCAGAGGCAGGGGAATGGTGGCAAATATTTAACAACAGGATCTCCCCCAGAATAAAAGTAACCTGGATATATCTTTAAGTTTAACATGCATTATTAACATTTTCTCTATTACTTTCTTAAATCTCAGCAATCAACAAACAAATCAAATCTTGACTTGTAGTGCTTGCCAATTTCTGAGTTGTAACACTTGCATTGAAAATTTAACAACAGGCTCACAAGCTGGTTAGATTTGACTTCAGCCAAATGGGTAGAGGACCATTATTGCTCTGCTTCTGCATCCTTAAGTTCTCTAGGACTTTCCACTAAGCTTCCCAAACTCCTATGACTATTATCTGATCTGCTGGTAAACCCTAATGTGCCCTACGCTTTGCTATCTGCCCTTCTGTTACTCTTCTAGGGGGCCTTTCAATCTACCCTACAGATGAACTCTTCTTTATGTGTTGTCTCTAACCCCATCATCCCCTCAACCACTTACAGGTTGAGCTCCTTGAGATCAGGGACTCTTATTGTATTTTCACTGCTTCGCATGCCATTTGGCACATAGTAAGCACTTAATAAATCCTTTTTCACTCATTCACTGAGGAAATGCTAGAGAGGCAATTTAATAGAAGTTTTCATAGATTTCATAGAAGTAGTTAATATTCTCTCATGTCATTCTTGTGACCAAGATAGCAAGAGATAGGCTCCATAATGGTACAGTAAGGTAGATTCAAAACCTTAGAGTTAGTGTATGTTATAACCTGCCACTAGAAGAGGACTATGCCACTGAACCCTTCTCTGATTAGACCACATATTGTGTTCCATTCAGGAAGTTACACTTTAGGAAAAGCAACAGTAAACCAAATAATGTCATAGATCATAAAATCATAGATTTAGAGTTGGAAGGAGCCCTGTGATCTAATCTCCTCATTTTCCAGAGGAGGAACTGAAGCCAAGAGACATTAAGTGACTTACCTAGGTCATACAGCCGTCTGAAGCAAGATATCAACCAAGGTCTTCCTTACTCTATAGAACTCTGTCTACAACTCCATGTCACCTTTCAATGTACAAATAAGAAGAACCTGAGTAATGAAGGGTCTATGTAGAAGAGTTCATGAGTTAAGATCAGATAAGGCTCCAAATATTCTATAGTAGATTAGCCGTGAGGATCTTGAATTTCTTTCCATTTTTTTCCCCATTTTGCGTGGCTCTTGAAGTCTTGGGGAACCTTGTATGGCATATCTATGTTTCCCCAGGTGTCTGCATGTTGTCCATGCTTTTCAGGAGCTATGACACAAAGTACGCTAAAGAAAGTATGTATCCATCTGAGTGTTGATGGCATGTATCGCACATTGAAGTAAAGAGACACATCTGAAACTTTGTGACTGACCTCAGTACTCTGTCAAATGGACACACTGACTAGAAATCTGCATCCTATATCACAAATAAGCCAACCCTAAGAGAACCATATGTCCTCTCAGTTGCACTGGAATAGGCATCGAGGTGAACTAGTTGAGAAAGGAATTTTAAGAGCTACAAATAGTGACCACCCATGTAGTGCCTCAGTAGGAATGATCTTTGTGGTTAATTGTGATGCGTCCCTCCTTCTCTACTGCAACAGTGGTTCCCTTTTTTCCAGATCCCACTATAATTCCCCCTCTCATTTTTTTAGGTTGGCAGGATGAGACTTCTTTTTTTTTACCACTGTCAATTAATTGTCTTTTTAAAGTGAAACCTTGCACCTTTGCAACTGATCAAATGAAAGTGGTCTTTATTATTGGAAAACTAGGTTGGGAAGTGGGAGTGAATATTCTACTTGATCAAGTCCTATTAATGAAAAAATGAATTTCTGCATTAGTCTTATACCAAAACTAAATTGCTTGTAATTTGGAGGTACGTGAAGCCCAAGAAGGAGTCTACAATATGTTCCAGTAGACTAATAGATCCCCTAATTTAATATGTTAACAATCTTCAGGAACTGGGAACTATCTTTGACTTGGAGGAAACAATAATAATAATTGAGATTTTCAGAAGAGATTTAAACAGTAGTCTCAAAGACATTAGCAGGACATACAAGATTTAGAACTAGATTACATCATAGTACAGCTGAGCAATAGATTGGAAGAATGAAAAAGGAACTGGAATTTTATGGGACACTGCAAGTCAATCAGGGAAAGAACAAGAAAACCTGGAAGCCTGTCAGAGACCCAAGTCAACTAAAGTATAAGAAATGGAGCCCAGTTCATGCTTGTTTTAAGGATGACACACCCTACGGCCTGCATTGGCATTGCAGGTGAAGCCCATATAGGCAGGAGGTGCCAGTTTAAGTGTAAGGAAATATGGCTGGCTGGGAATGAGGAAAGAATTTTGACTAGGGGAAGAGAACCCACCAGAAAGTTGGAGACAAACTCCTCTGTCATTCTTTTCTCCGTAGAGATCTGAAAATACCCTAGGAAGGGGATTACTAGAAAATGCAAAGTTCTAATAGACTCTGGTACCTCATATGGTTATATTGCTTTGAGTCGAATGGAAAAAAAAATGGACAGTTCCTCTCCACTGAAAAATGAGTTCACCTGAGTATGTAAAAGGTGACATTTAGGGTAAGGTCTATTGTAGTAGAGAAATAATCACTTCATTTGTCAGGCAAAAACCAGACAAATAAGGGTTTTTAGGAGGCACTATTTTTCTCCCCATTTCCTACCAGCTGAATTGCTTTTAGACTTCTTTGAAACTCTCCATCCTATCTCCTTTCTCCAGGAAACTCCTCTTTGGGAACTCATTATACTGCAAGATTGAATGTGGCTGGTACATCTCATCTGTTCCCTCTGCTGCTTTGCCTGGATCCTTTGACCCACAGGCCATGGACTTCAGAGCCTTTACTAAAGGAAGGGACTCAGCAAATTTTTTTCCCCCATTTTCCACCATTACGCTACTTTTTGACTTCTTTCAATGGAAATTTTCCATCGTGCCCTTCCCCCCCAGACCTCCCATTTTTTTCAGCTTCCTTTTGCACATTGTCTTTATTTATTTACAGACTGATATAAGGATGGTTGTGGAGTTTGTTTACTATCATTATGATAACACAGAGGCTCATGTTCAATGGGACATAGGTTGATATAATTAAACTGTCAAGAATCATCTCAAGCTAGAATTGGAAGCATCCAAACAGTCTCTCAGAATTACTTGCTACAATTATGCTCAAAAGAGCCCAGATACTCTTGGAGTACTGGGGTTTGGAATGGATATTTATATTTAATCAAGAGACAGATGATAAATCTACCTAGATTATGACTACCAGTTGGTCTCTGTCCTAGGATATGCTCATCCTCTATGTGGATTTCCCCACTAATTGAGCAAGAGAGGTAAAGTCTATGGAGCTTATAGGGACCTCAAGGGTCATTGAGCTCAACCTCCTAATTCACAGATGAGGTCACTGAGACTCAGAGAGGTTAACCGACTTGTGTGGGGGTCATACAACTAGAAAGTTCTTCAAGCAGGATTCAAACCCAGTTTAACTCCAAATTTAGTGTCCTATCCAATATACTTTATACTATATTCAGGAAACTATAAAGAAGTTTATCCTTTATGAGGAGCAGCAAGGCTACCACTCTATTAAAGAAGACCTGCAGTTTTACTGATAGACTTTGAGGGGACATTGCTATGCACTCAAATCAAAGAGGGATCCAAGTTATCAATTGCTTTCAAGGAAGGGGTTCATTGCCCTTTTTGTGTCATGAATCCCTCTGGCAATCTGGTGAAATCCATGGATTCCTCAAAATAATTTTTTGATTTGTTTAAGGAAATGCTAAATTTCAGTTAGATGTTAATTAAAATGAAAGTGTACTATTTTTTCCCCATCCAGGAACACGGACCCTCTGAAATCTATCCACAGTCCCTATTCTAGTAATTGGTACTTGAAGCATGGCTGGGAAATTGGACTCCCAAAGGTGTTGAGTATAGAGTGTGCATATAGGACTGGTTTTGTGACTTCAGTGACTGAGTTGATACCAAGAGTAATTGCATAAGTAGTCAGGGTGAGAGAGAATATGACATATTGAGAGTTGGTAGAACCAAGTCCAAGTATTAATCCTCATCAGTTTTGTAGATGTCTAGGAGAATAGATCCCAAAGGATTAGCATTTTCCCTGGAGTTCACCTTGACTTAGGGAAAATAGAGAGAGAAACATAGGATTATGATAGTATACAAAGGCAGTCCTTTCCAGCTTGTATGTTTAGTTGTCAAGGCTGAGTGTGCCAAATATGACTATCCTCTCCGTTAACTCACTCCTGTTCTGGGGAAATGAGGACAGAGTACTATAAGTTGCTATGTCTGAATGGACAATGGTGCTGGGCTGAGGCCCCAGCAACCTCTGGGTCAGAAGAGAACATGGTGCTAAAGAGCTGTGGAAGAGATGCTCTTCCCATAGAGGAATAACTGAACTTTAGAAAGAAGCAATTGCTTGTGTTTGGAAGAATGATAGCATATCCATAGGGACTTTTGGGAGAAAGATATCTGCAGCAAGAATCTGAGATAGGATAAAGACTTCACCAAGATTTGGCAAAACCAGAGATGGTTACTTACTTTTGATGGTTAATGGATGAACAAATGATACTGGGACACTAAAAAGCCTTAGTTGGACATATAGATTGCTGGCTAAGAATTTAGAGACTTTAGGGGTACATGAGCATACTTTTAGCACAGTTGTCAATTAAAGGCAAGAACTTCAGAGGAGGAAAGCAGATTGTGGAAATGTACAACTGGTTAAGAGTATGGTGTCTGAGAATGGAATTTGATCTTCTGGGTAAGGGCTAAACGTATGGGATTATAGGTTCTGATAGAGTGCCTCTATGAAGTTTTGCAACCCTAATCAAAAGGACTTTAAAAGGTACTCTACTCTTCTTTGCTTAGCTAGAATAACTATAACAAAGGAAGAACAACCAGGATGCTTAGTACTTCACAAAAAAAAAATAAATCCAAGAAAGAAGGAAACAAAAAACAAAACAACAAAACGGTCATGGCTAGCAAGGGATTTCAAGCACAACAGAAAAGAGTTTTTAAGATATATTGTTGAAAAATAAGAGGATCAAAGAAGGGATGGAGCAATTTTGGGGATAGATGGAATGATGATGATGATGGATAATGGAGAGAGGGCAGAACTACTCAATTTTATTTAGCTTAGCTTTTGTTTGCCAAGGAGAATTATCTCTGTCATAGAAAGGACAGAGCAAAAATGGCTAATCACAAATTAAATCCAAAGATAAGTAAGGATATACAAAGAGACAACCATCTGTTCTTGATGAGTTCTGGTCACCAGGACAATACAAACTACATCCCACAGTACTGAAAGAACTGGCAGGCTTAATGCTAAGCCACTGTCATTGATCTTCAAAAGATTGTGGAATATAGGAGAGCTACTGCAAGACAGGAGAAGGGTAAGTGTCCAGTTTTAACAAAAGGGAAGAGAGTAGAATCGAGAAACCAATGAATTTAATGTCTATAACTGGAAAAGTATAAAATGTATTATCGAAAAGGTGGTTAGTGAACACATAGAAAATGAAGTTTTTGTCACAAAGTCAGCATGATTTCATCAAAAGCAGGTTATGCCAGACTAATCTCATTTCCTTTTTCATTTGTTTTTCAAGTGGGCAACTTACAAACATAGATCAAGAGAATTCTATGGAGTACCTGGATTTCAGGAAATCCTTTTTAAAAGGTGTCTCTTGATATCTTTGTGAATCAGATGGAGAGCTGTGGGAAAGACAATAGTTCCCTTGTGGGGATTTGGAATTGGTTGAATGGACACATTAAAAGAGTAGTCATGTGTTGAGTCAATGTGCACTTGGAGGAAGGGCTCTAATGGGGTGCCACAGGTATCTATCTTTGGTGCTTGCTGTATAGCATTTTTATTGATGCTTTGAGTAAAAATTGTAGATGGCACACCTATCAAATTTGCAAATGACACTGATCTTGGAGGGATATGTAACACTCTATGATAGAGTCAGGATCCAAAAAGCTCTTGTTCAGGCTAGAATGATGGACTGTAACCTGACTCTAATACTTAAAAGCTGTGTAATCTTGGGCAAATCACTCAATTCCACTAAGCCTCAGTTTCTTTAGGGAAAACTAGATGATCTTTGAGGTCCCTGCCAACACAAAGTCCTAGAATATTACAATAGGATATGACATTAGACCAAATCTAATAAGATGAAATTTAATAGGAATAAATGTAAAGTACTACATTCAGGTTTTTTTAAATGAGCTTTACAAATACAATTTGGAGAAGTCATAGTTGGACAGAACTGTCCACAAAAGGTATTGGAGCTTCAATAGACTACAAGATCAAAATGAGTCAACAGTGTGATATAGTAGCCCAAAAAGGGCTACATTAGGCTGTGTTGGGAGAGGCATAATGTCCAGGACAGGAGACATGATAACCTTGCCTTCCTCTGCCCTCTTTAGATTATATCTGGAGTTATGTTCACTTCTGAGCATTATAGTTTAGGAAGGACATTGCATTGACAAGCAGGGGGATATCTAGTTGAAGCAGTCAGGTTGGTTAAGGGCATTGAGATCATGTCATAGGAAGATCATATGAAGGCAAGATGTCTATGTTCATCCTGAAGAAGGTGAGAAAAGACAATGGGGTAGCATAACTGTCTTCAATTATTTGAAGGGCTGTCATGCAGAAAAGGAATCAAACTAGCTCTCTTTGACCCCAGAGGATAGAATTAGTAATAACAGGTGAAATTCACAGGAAGATAGATTTGAGCCCAATACAAGGATAATCTTCCTATCAGAATTATCCAAAAGTCAGTGGAGAAATGAAAGCCACTTAAACTAATGGATTCTTCTTCAATAGAATTCAAGTGATGATTGCCTTATAGGGTATCCTTGATCAAGGATTCTTAAGTATGAGTTGGACTAGATGGCCTCTGAGAAACTTTCAGCAAATTCTTTTAAAAGGTGTCTCTGAAATGCTGCCATTTTCACTATATGGACCTATAATGTCTAGTGTAATTATAAAGGCTTCCAAAAAATTACTGCCTGGAATCACTATCTGCTGTCCCTTTTTTCAGATATCCTGGAAAAGTTCCAGCTGTTCCACATTTGTGTGATGAATATACCCAGACATTGTTCTAGAATATCACTGCTTCCACTGTTGAGGATTTTACTTAGTCTCCATTTACAAGATATGACAGTCTTCATTTTCTACTGCTTAAAATTTAGTTTTGGCATTGATCAGATCACCTTGAAAATGTGGGAATTCCTTGCCCTTATCCTGGATTATCCTCTTGATACAATCTTGAAGATGATTCACAACCAGTTCAAAATGTAGGCTATGCACTTGGATTTGACCCTCAAAAAGCATAGCAGAGACTTGGAGGAGTAGAAAAACTAGAGAGAACAAGAGCTAGGAAGTTTGACCTAGAGAAGATAGTCCAACCTTGGACTTCGTTTCCTAAAGGAACCTTTGTGAAATCAAGTGGTTCCTCCATGTAACCATGTGATCCAGAGGACCATTGACATTAGGGAAGCATTTGGACTATGGAATCTTGTGCTTTAGGAACCTATGCTCTCCAGGGAAGCATTTGCACTAGGTAACCATTTCACACTATGGACATTTGATGGAATGAGCAGACAAGTGACAAGGAGTTCTTTTAACAAGTTTGAGTTATAGCAATACAGATCAGAAGCAGTGGAATGTAAGGAAATGGAAGAAGGATTCCTAGACCTTCACCCAGTGAAGGAATTTCTAGGCTAAACTGAGCAAAAAGTCCTGTATGGGAGATATAGTTTATCAAAGGAAATGGTTAATTAACTCTAACAATGCTAAATGCTTTAACTTTTTGGAGGGTAGCATGTAGAACTTCAACCCCAGAGTAGTATCATATGTCTATATAGTCTCTAGGAGGTGAAGGCCCACCAAAGGTTGAAAGGAAGTTGTCTTAATTTTTTGTGGATTCAAATGTAAATCCTTTGCATTTTTTTCAGGTTAAAAAAATGTGTCTTACATTCAATGACATATTAGTCTGACTCTTGGCATGAGATCTTAGGGTTCTTTCCCTTTTTTATGGAGACCTAAACATAATCCATATTCTGATGTTACTTGGAGAAGCACTGGGTGGTGGCAGAAGCCAGAGTATGGTTAGTGAGCAGCACTGAGGGCTGAATTCAGTAAACCCAGAGTCATGGACCATGGGTTTCAATTATATCAAACTGAAACTGCAAATATTTTATACCTGTAAAAATTAGGATAAACAGAACACAGTCTTTCACACTAAATTTGAACACTCTCCTCTGTGTTATGTCATGTGGGCAAAGCCAATACCAGTCCAATATCCTGGCAATACTGAAATATTCTATTAGTAAAGTTCCTGATAATTCTCTTGATTAAATTGTTACGGCTTATCTCATAATGCTTTGATTTTTCTGTCATTAAACAGAGATATTTCTCTAATGTAAAGGAAGTGTTAATCCAGTTGTGGAACCATAACTGGCCCTGTTAAAGTCATACATCTTCTCTCAACCTTGGGATTTTGGATTAAGAATCATGGAGGAAAGTAGAGAACTTTCTGGGAACACAAGACATTGACACATCCGCCCCCAACCATTCCCCACTCCTTTCCCTTTTGCCCCATTCCAAGGCTTTAAAAAGAATGTCAAGATGTTCTGTTGACTCTGGTTAGATAGACTCTGTAAATAGCTTCAATCCAGGTCACATGTGAAACCTTGCCCTCATCCTGATAGATACTTCAGAGATGCACCATTTATCTACCTTGGCAGTCTGGCAATGATACAAGCTGAACAGCATGCAGTGCAGGAAGCTTTGACCTGGTCATGTAGGCTAGGCCTAGGGGGAGGCACAGTATGGATATCCCGATCCTGGAACTAGGCTAATTTTACTAGGTCTCACTTACTGGAACAAAAGCTTTCCTAAGCCTTTGACGAGCTTAATTTTGTTCATTTAGAGAGCATCTGGCTTTGAATCCAATAAAATATGAAATGAAGTATTATAAGGCTTGGAAAATATGCTCAGTATTCCACATTTCTTATCCAAACCTTACACATTCCCTAGAATTCCTAAAACAATTCAAGTGGCGAGCTTTCATTTTCATTATATCAAAGGTGGAATATGAGGTAAGAGAAATTCTAGATTGTAAACTTAACCACTGGCACTCTGATAGGAAAAACAGCTATATATATACTTAAGGCAGTAAGAGTAAGTGACTGTCCATAGGTATTAATTATCCTCTAGTTCAGTCCAATATAAAAAGCACCTGGTACTATGCATAAGGCTATGCAAATTGTGCTAAATGCTAAGGTTACAAAGACAAAATGAAAAACAATCCCTGCCCTTGCCAAACTTACATTCTACTGGGAGAATACCCAACGGGATAGTCAAGAAGTATCAGGGTTGTAAAGTAATATGGCAACAAAGTAATATCCGACCCACTAGATACAGGGAGAAGAGCATAAATAGACAGCTACGTGTGAATTAATTATTCAGGAGAGTGAATAGTGTGAAGTGAGACGGATTGCAATAAGAAGTAAAGTGGATTTGGTTAGTCTGTAAAGAGTAAATACTGGAGCAAGTGCAAAGGCTGACAATGAACCCTGAGGCAAGTAGGACTATGTGTGGGAGCTGGAGCATGAGGGCCACCATGTAGAATGATACCGGCATTGGGCAGTGATGTCTGTTTTTATAGCTATTTTATTTCTTTGGAGTCTTGAGATTTTACTGTGTCATTTAAGGCTGTTAAGACATCATCATTTGCTGTTAAGAACATTACTTAGAAAGTATATTCTTAATTTGACATTTGTCCAGAATTCTCAACCTAAGTCACTCTTTGAAATAACTCATAATTAAATATGGGTTAGAAGTAACTAATTGATTGTTTCTATATTTATTAGACTTGTTAGATCAATAATTGGCTAATAATTTGGAGCATGGAAGTAGACTGCAGAATACTGCCAAGAAGAACTTCCATATCAGTGGCATAAAAGTCATCATCAAGAAAATATATGACTAGAAAAAGAAGTTGACCATTCACACAGTGAAAGGAAAGGATGACAGGTGGAGAGACCATGGATCATAGTTTTAGAACTGAAAGGGACCTTAGAGGTCATCAAATTCAACCCCCTCCTGTCATTATTTTTAATTAAATTTTATTGTTATATATTTTTTATTCTTTTCCTTCTACCCCAACCCCACCCTGCAACCAAGAATACACAAAAAAACAAAACTCATTATAAATATGTGCAGTCAAGCAAAGCGAATTCTTACAAGGATCATGTCAAGAAAAATATGTCTCTGAGTTCGTCACCTCACTATCAGTAAACTGGTAGGATATTTCATCTTGAATGTTCTGGAATTATAATTATTATGTTTATCAGACATTTCTAAGTCTTTGAAAGTTGTTTGTCTTCACAATATTACCATTACTACATAAATTGTTCTTCTGGATCTGTTCATTTAACTCTCTATTAGTGCATACAAAGCTTCCTATGTTTCTCTGAATCCATTCCCTTTGTCATTTCTTATAGCAGAATAATATTCCATCATATACACATACCATAACTTATTCAGCCCTTCCCCAGTTGTCAGTTTCCAATTTTTTGCCACCACTATAAATATTGCTATAAATATTTTTATACAGTTAAGACTGACTCTTTCTTTGATCTGTTTGTGGGATAGACCTAGTCATGGGATTGCTGGGTCAAAGGATATGCCAGTTTAATAACCTCTTAGGCATGTTGCCAATTAGTCTTCCAGAATGGCTGGATCAGTTCACATGCCCACCAATAGTGCATTAAAGAGCCTGCTTTCCTACAACACCTCCAGCATTTGTCTTTTTCCTTTTTTGTTAACTTTTCCAATCTGGGGGGGAAGGGCCGGACTTCAGAATTATTTTATTTGGAATTTCTCTAATAATTGGTGATTTAGAACATTTTAAATGGTTATTAATTGCTTGGATTTCTTCCTCTGAAAGCTGTCAATTCATATCTTTTGATATTTTACCAGTTATTCCACCACCATCCCATTTTGCGATTAAATGAATTAGCTAGGTATCTCACAGCTAGTGAGTATCTGAGGGAGCATTTGAACCCAGATCTTCTTGACTTTCAGTCCACAATTCTATCCACTGTATCATACTGTAGCTTTTGTGATATGTGTATATCCACAAAAAGGATCTGGAGGGGAGGAGAAAAGAAAGAAGAGCCTCCAGTGCCTTGGGTAAATTCTCTGTGGAGAATGCATGGAAAAACATGGTCAAGAATCATGATGAAAAAGAGGATCAGATAAGTCTGTATCATTTGGGGGAATGCCCAAATAGATAATACATGGGACCCATCAAAGTATTAAACTACAGAACGAAGTGATAGAATGAAAGGTCCCATGGTACAATGAAAGGAATGATGGACATAGATGTGTAAACATGATTTCACACTGTTTCTCAGACTTCTAAGATATGTGACCTGCAATTATTTAACCTTTCTGAGTCTCACTTTTCTCATCTGTAAAACTAGTACATTAATATTTGTAGTATCTTACCTGTCTCATAGGGTTACTGTGAGGAAAATGTTTTTTATAAACTTTAGAGCACTAAAGATAGAAATTATTATTGTATCACAAAAAGACAAAAAATAAGGAAAATGTGTATGAAATGATGCTGAATTAGGAAACAAAATCAGAACAGCACACACTTTGATAAGTCCTACACAAAAATAAAAGCAAAAAACTCTCATTGAAAGAATAAAATGAAAACAGAATGGGGAGAAGGGGATATAGAACAAATAAAGAGCTATTATTAATTTGCTAAAATGTATGTATTTTCTTTTCACCAAAATATTAATAATTTAGAATTTGTGATTTTGTGATGCTTTTATTCCTTGTTTTTTAGATTTTTATTGTACAACAGTAAAGATTGTTACTAAACTTTGTAATAAAAAAAATTTAAATAGATTTTTGCCTATAGCCAGATGAATTGAAGGAGTATAAATTGCTTTCTCCAAAATATGAATGTTTTTACAGATATGACTTCCAGGGACTAAATCCATTCTCATGAATGGGGAAATCTGAGATCGGTGACTCACTCCTCATGGGGGCAACTGCCTCTTTGTTCTTCAAATGAGAAACCCCTGGGGAGTAATTAATCTAAAGTAATACATTCCGTTATCCAGGTATGGACAGTGTACAAGCTAATGGTGTTCATCACTTCAAAAAATGACTCTGGCACTAAGTGGTTGTGTGACCTTAGGTTAAGTTACTTAACCTTTTGGGGTCTCACTTTCCTCATCTATAAAATGAGGAAGCTGAGCTTAGTGATTTCATCCTATAAACCTTTCATCTTAGCAAGCCTAAAAAATATATTTTCCTACAGAGACTGTGTTCTAAGTGGAGGTAAGATGCAATTGAACTAGTAAGATCAGTACAGTACTATACTTCAGGTTTCTTATGGGTTAAGTAAGCTTTTGTGAGCTGCCAAGGCACCTAATCATCAAATGTCACGTTGTTTCTATGGGAAAACACTGAGAGTTCCAAGCAAGCAACTTAGAAATGGCGCTTGTGGAGCACAACCTGCCTTAAATTGTGGACTGTCTGTACTCGCTAATCCACATGATTTTCTGTCTTGTCATCCTTGGAGGATTTTCTGTAGATACTACATGACACCTGGTCTTAACCAAAAGATCAAAAAGCAATCCTTATAACAACTGTTATTACTAAAACTTGTATCAGGATCACAAAATCAGAAATTTATGATTGGAAGACACCTTAGCATTTTCAGAACGGTAGGATCAGAGGCCCTTGAAAGTATTATCCAACTCTAAATTTATCTAGCCCAAAGGTGGGGAACCTGCGGCTTAGAGGCCACAGGTAAACTTCTAGGTCTTCAAGAATGGCCCTTTAGCAGAATCCACACTTCACAGAACTTGTATAAACCTGTGCAGAGCAGTTAATCTCCCTGGCCTTCAGTTATCTCATCTGTAAAATAAGGGATTGGGCCCAATGACCTCTAAGATCTTTACCAGTTCTTAGCAAATCCTTTCAAGAGAGATCTATTCCTTCATTGGTTTTGTGATTCAAAATAAGGGGGCCACCTCCAGTAGTCCTGATCTATATCTTGCCACTGGACCCAGATGGAGGAGGAGAAAATGAGGCTGCACAGCCCTCCCTCACTTAAAGTCAATTCACTTGAAAGTCTTAGAGAATGAAGGATAAATAGTAACAGACACAATTCAAGTATACTGATCCAGTGGGGCTTGCCCTGGGATCTACTGCTGGCCAATCAATGAGATCCAGAGGGAACTGAGTTTAAGGTATGATCCTTAAGAAAAAAAAGGTTCTGAGATAAGAATTTACATTCTGTTGGGCCGAGCACCCACAGGTCAGGTTATGATACCCTATTGGACAGAGGGAAGGGAAAGAAAAAGAGAAAGACAGAGAAAGAGAGAAAAGAAAAAGAAAAGAAAGAAGGAAGGAAGGAAGGAAGGAAGGAAGGAAGGAAGGAAGGAAGGAAGGAAGGAAGGAAGGAAGGAAGGAAGGAAGGAAGAAAAAAGAAAGCCCACCACAATTGGTCATTGTTTGGCTCAGAATGAATGTAAATAGCAATAGTTCCTATTTTGGCTAGAAATCCTGAGAGTCTTCCCCTACTAGATTGGTTTTTTTTTTTTTTTGGCGGGGGGAGGCTAAGTAAAGAGGTCATTCTCTGCCTCATTTCTTACCTAGCCTTAATTTCTGAGGGCTTTGCCTCAGTCAAATTGAGACCAGTTAAAGACTTTAACTTAAAAAGGCCAAGGTTTCCCACTGCATCCAGGGCTAACCCCAGTCATCCTGGTCTATATCTGGGCACTGGACCCAGATGGCTCCAGAGGACAAAGTGAGGCTGGTGACTTTGCACAGCCTGCCTCACTTAAATCCAATTCACTTGCATGTCATGGCATCACCTCCCTGATGTCATGGTCCTTTTCAAGAACAAAGGGCAAACACAACATTGATTCAAATAGACTATATTGGTCTAAAGCAAAGATGGGACACACCAGACAGGCAGGACAATACTCTGAAGATGCCTTTCAAAAAAGGGAAGAGAATTTTCCATATTGCCAATTACCTCAGCACCATGCATGGGAAATAATTCTGACTCAGTCAAAACACTTGGGTTCAAATCCTGCCTCTCTGTGTGACCTCAGGCAAGTCACAACTTTCCTGGTCCGGAGTTTCTTCATCTGTATAACAGAGTCAGAAGACCTCTGAGCTTCCAGCTCTAGATCTGGGGTCTTTTGTGCCTACTCTGAATTTCTGCTGGATTAAACCAAACCTGTCATTATACTGCCCCTCCTCCTTCCAAAAAAGTTCTTTCCTACACTCAGGCTTATATACCTCCCTTTCTATAATCTCCAGCCCTGCCCTAGGTTTGGTCTCCTGGAAGAATTAAGAATAAATCCTTCCCTTGTCTATATGACTACTTGAAAACAGTTATCTTATCACCCCATCTTCTTCTCTTCCCCAGGCTAAATATCTCTAGTTATTCCAAATTTTCCTCATATGACTAGTTATTCAGAAGCCTCATCATATCAGTCACCCTTCTCTGGATGCACTCTCTAGTTTGTTAATATTCCCATTAAAATCAGGTGACTATAATTGAACACAACATTATAGATGCAGTCTGAGCAGTGTTGTTGTCGAGTTGTTTCAGTCATATCTGACTCTTCATGACCCTATTTGGGTCTTTCTTGGCAAAGGTTCTGGAGTGGTTTACCATTTCCTTCTCCGGTTTATTTTACAGATGAGGAAATTGAGGTAAACATGGTTAAGTGACTTGTCCAGGGTCACACAACTAGTGAGTATCTAAGGCCAAATTTGAATTCAAGGAGAGGAGTCTTCCTGACTCTTGGGCTGGCACTTTAACCACTTCACCACCTAGTTGCCCTCTGAGCATTACCTATAATACAGTAACATGTCTATAATACCTTAACAACTACTACCTGGATCCACACTTCTATTAATAGGAATAGGGACTAGCCTTGTAATTTCATTGGCATAGGAAACAGCTGGGTGAGGAAACCCCTTCTATCCATGCAGAGTAGCATCTTCTGTGTGATTTATAGTCTAAGAAAATTGTCTGAAGCACTGAGAAGTTAAAGGACTTACCCAGGGTCACACAATCATTATGCATCAAAAGTGAGATGTGAAGACTGGTCTTCCTGGTATTTGTGGCCAGTTCTCTATCCATTATGCCAAGGTGCCTATCTGTACAGCAAGGAATCATGTGTATATTGTAGCAACCAAAATCTATTCATTCATCTCATGATGACTATAAACTATATATATATATATATATATATATATATATATATATGTATGTATATATGTGTGTGTGTGTGTGTGTGTGTGTGTGTGTCTAAATGAAAAGATGGGACCCACTAGAAAGGATAGACAGCTGCTTGATACTCTTAAGAAAAGGGAAGAGTTTCTTTCATTAATAGTGTAATAAGAGTTAGAGAGCTGATTAGCATCTTAGGGCTAAAGAGACAAGCATTCTCTTCCCAGCCCTAGGAATGATTTACAACTATCCCAATCTTTGAGCTGAAAGGTAGACTTAAACCCAAAAGTTCTTAAAAGGATATACATGGTTTGCAAGACAAGATAAGGGGAAGAAATAGTTACTTCAAGAGCTGATCAGCAGCAGTAGGGAGACATTATCTCTAGTACAACCTGAGATATAATGAACTAAGCTGCAAAAATATGGTTATATGGGGGCAATAGACAAAAAGAAAAGCTGAAAGGAAGAAGTAAAAGGAAGGCTGAATTAAAGCACAGAAGGGTGAAATCAAGGAGGGCTATCCGTATCTCACAGGCATCTTGAACGGAATCTCAGGCTGAAGCTACTGGTTATACCCACATTTTTAAAGGCTAAGGGAAGGTCTGTTCTTACCTCAACATCCCCTCCCAATTTTCAGCAACAAGCATTATAATATACTCTGCTTATTTCTTTTACTTAAGCATTTTCTGCATTACAATTTTGGCTTCAAACATAGAAATGACAAGGTTTAGCTAGAAATAAATATACGTTTAACTAGGGCAGAGAGCCAAACTTGCCTAAATGTTATTTGTTTTGTTTTTGTTGTCATTCAGTCATTGTAGTTGTGACTTACTCTTCTTGGCCCCAGTTGGGTTTTTCTTGGCAAAGACACTGGAGTGGTTTACCATTTCCTGCTCCAGCTCATTTGGCAGGTGAGAAAACTGAGGAAAACAAGATGAATTGACTTAGTAAGTGTCTGAGTCCAGATTTGAACTCCAGAAGATGAATCTTCCTGACACCAGGACCAGCACTCTATCAACTATGATACTTAACTACTTGAATGTTACAAATTTCCCTGTCTGGGGGCTCCAAGCCATTGTGATTGTGCTTATTTTTTTGTCTTGTGTTAATTCCATGAAACAGCAAAGAAAGAGAGCATTTAGACTTGAGATATTGCTCTTATCCTAAAAAGTGAATGAATTGTTCCAACAAGATATGACTTATTAAGACTCTGGAAAGGGAGTAGGGAGAAGAGGGTGTGTGTGTTTATACTTCATTGCCAAAGAAAACCATGCCATCAGAGAAATAATGACATGACTTGCACCTGACTTTGTTTTGAGTGAGGTCACCAGCCTTACTTCTCCTCCAGAACCATCTGAATCTAGTGACCAGATATTCATCAGGATGACTGGGGATGATCCAGGATGAGGCAATTGAGTTTAAGTGACTTGCCCAAGGTCACACAGCTGGTGAGCTTCAAGTGTCTGAGATTTGAACTCAGGTCCTCCTGACTTGTGCTCTATCCACTGCACCACCTAGCTGCCCCAGGGAGAAGAGGGTAGTGATTAGAGAAAAGATCACACCCTAAACCACTGACTAAGGAAGAGATAGGAAAAACCTGGGAACAGCTTCAACTTTGCCCCTCTTGAGAAGATAATAAGGAGCAGAAAGGATTGAATACTGCTTAGCCAACTGGATTCTCCATAGAAACAACCATTCTGAACTGCATCATAATAGCTTATTAAAAGTTTGTATTGGTTTTTCATTTTATTGACTGCTGTTTGTGGTAAACTAAAACTCTCACATCTATTTTACATGAATTATTGTCAAGTCAGGTCTATTGTATATCATACTTGCACAACTGATTTTTAAAAATCTAAGAGTAGGACTTTGTATTTGTTGCTATTAAGTTTCCTATAATTCATGAATTCTTAACACTTTTTGTGCCTTGGGCCCCTTAGTGAGTCTAGTGAAACCCAAGAAGGGGTTTTTCTCAGAATAATGATTTTAAATAATCAAAATTTCAGTTAGGGGTTAGTGATAATGAAGATGTCATTTTTCCCATTCAAGTTTATAGAGTCTCAGATTTATCTATGGGCCCTAGGTTAAGAACCTCTGTTCTTGTTGATCTTAACTCACCATTTAAGTCTGCTGAGCTATTTGTCCATCTTAAATCTTTCACCAGTATTTTAACCTTCTCTTGATTGAAATAGCCACAGGTATATCTTCTATGTCTTTATTTTAAACTCATGATAATAATAATTACAATAGTTAGCATTTATATAGCACTTGCCATGTACCAGATACTATGCTATGCATTTTGTAACTATTATTTCATTAGATCCTTACAATAACCCTAGCAGGTAGGTGCCATTATGAACCACATTTTACAGATGAAGATACTGAGGCAAACAGAGGTTAAGTGACTTGCCCAGGGTCACATAGCTTGTAAGTATCTGAGGCTGGATTTGAACTCAGATTTTCTTGACTCCAGACCCAGAACTCTAATCACTTTACCATACAGCTACACCTGAGGATTAGCCAAGAGCTGAGGACTGGGCCCTAAAGCACACCACAGAAGACCTCCTCCAAAATAGCTTTGCTGCGTTAAACAAGATTCTTTAGACATGATTGCTAATGTTTGGGATATTGTTATTCACTCAGTCTAGCTCCCATTTCTCTACATTGTCAACAAGAGTTGAGATCAGTAAAATCTTGGTTGAATTAAAAATACCTATGTTAGTAGTAATATTGAGTGAAGCAAGGCACCTATAAGTTTAGATTGTTTTTCTAAATAGGGTCAGAATACTACACTGAGCTGAAAGGAAGAAGGAGAGCATAGGTGATGATGGTGAAATGATTTTGAGGAGGAGAATAGAATGAGCGTACATCCTATAAAGCCTCAGATTTGCAATTAAGTAGGAGAATAAATCATCTGCTAAAAGGGTAGGGAGATGGTGGAGTGGTAGGAAGCTTAAATAGAGGAAAAGACTTGCAAAAACCACTGTAGGGAATGAGATATAATGTCAGGCAGAATTGATTTTGAACTAAATCCATTGAAACAGTAAAAACAACCTACCTGATTTTCCACAGCTTGATGTATGGATGAAGAATTGGAAAGAGGAGTTATGATAGCCCTTTCTGTGGGGTATAAGTGGGAAGGCAGAAAGAAGATTTGCTTTTTCCAGACACACTGTCCCTAAGATACTTTTGGTAAATCAGAGAAAGTGGCTCCGAAGAGGGAGGGCAAGGCAGTGTCATCATGTGGGCTCATCCGATAGCTCTCCCATAAGGAAGACCTTCTCTCACATGCTCCTTGTAAGAAGCATGTATAGGTACACGTAAACCTGTTAATCTGTCAGTGGAGAACATCACTGCTAATTGGGTTCATGATTAGTGTCTTTATAAATGGAGAATTTGCTAGCAAATAAATCATTAACATTTGCTATCATTTGCAATGCAGTTGTACTCCTCACCATAGCACTAAATTTGGGCAGGAAGATGTGAATTCAAGTGGTGCTTCAGACACTCACCGTGTGACTTTGGGCAAGTCACTTAGTCTCACCAAAACTTAGTTTCCCCATTTGTAAAATGGAGATAATAATTGTACCTACTTTACCAGGTTGTTGTGAAAATAAAATGAGATAACATGTAAAGCATTTCTACTTAACCTTAAAGTACAGTGGAGGCATCTAGGTGTTATGGTGGATCAAGTACTGGCCAAAAGTCAATTCAAAGTGGACTTCAAATACTTACTAGCTGTGTGACTCTGGGCAAGCCACTTAACCCTGTTTGCCTCGGTTTCCTCATCTGTAAAACAGACTGGAGAAGGAAATGGCAAACCACTGTAGTGCCTTTGCCAAGAAAACTCCAAATGGGATCCTGAAGAGTCGGCTGAACTACAACAATAAAAGTGCTATGTGAATGCAAGCTATTATCATCATTCTCCAAAAGTGTTTTTATTTTATCCTTATTGTACTTAAAAATCCTTGGTGCTCTTTTCCACCTCATACAGATAATGTCAGTGGTGGTTTAACAAAAGAAAAGTAGCTGATTTTTTTGTTATTGTTGCTTAAAAGGCAATCAGACTATAAAATCTAGAAGGGGCAATGGGATCATCAGTCTAGAACAGCAATGGATCTTAGAGGCCATCGAGTCCAATCCTTTCATTTACATATAATAGGAGATAAGGAGGTATCTGGAGTCATCCTGATCTCTATCTTGCCACTGTACCCAGATAGCTCCAGAGAAGGAAGTGAGGCTGCTGACTGCACAGTCCTTCCTCACTTAAATCCAATTCACTTGCATGTCGTGGCATCACCAGCCTGACAACATGGTCCTCTTCCAGAACTAAGCACAAACAATAATAGGAGATAGGCCAAAGAAACCCAGCTTTTATGTGCATGTTTAGCTTGGTGCATTTAAGGGGTATTCTGACTACTCTGGTCCATAGGGAATTTTCCTTTGGTTTCTGAGTTTGAAGGAAGCATGCTTACAAAAGACCCTAATGACTTGGCCTAGTTATATTATAATGTTATTATCCAATATTGTAAGCCCCTAGGTATGGAGAAAGTGGTGTTGGTGGTAGCAGCTTCCTGCAGCCAGCTGACTGTCTCTTCCTGATTCCACATAAATCCACAAGTGCATGACCCTGCTCTGGCTTTGGTCCCAGCTGTGCATATTCTATCCTGTCTTAGATGAAAAAGTATTAGAAATGGGGTGGACGAGGCTGTGACCTTATATACCTAAACAAGTCAGGAGGGCACCAGAAGCCCAAGTCCATGTCAGGATCTGTAGGCAGCCTAACAATGCCTAGAGTGACTACAGGCAAGGGAGCAACTTTGTCTATTGCCTATGCAGCATTTGGAATAAGCTTTGCGGAAGAATTCTTTATACCAATAGCTTTGTTTAAGCCCACTCTCCTTAGCCACAAAAGTGGTCTTGGAGAGAACATACTCCAGGTTCAGGAGGAATGTGATTGCACTTTTAGTCTCACTAAATTTTCTCAATAAATATTCCTTTTATCTCAAGGGGAGGAAAAAAGAGAGGAATAGAATTTGGAACTCAAAACTTAAAATTTTTGAAATTGTTTTAATATATAATTGGGGAAAAATAAAATATTATTCAAAATATTTTTAAAAATATCCATTTTGTAAAAGTCAATTGATGTTAATCTATTAAATGATAATGTGAGGCTGATTGATTATAGATATAATATTGAAGAGATAATAGCTAACACTGGCAAGATGATGCTGAAGAGATAATTTGGTGGTCGATATTTGGAGGAACACACTGCAAGATGGTTTGAGTGAATAATATTAGAGAACTCTGACCCCTTAGGACTGCCCCTGGATACTGTTTTCTGTTGTTAGAGAGGGAGAGGGAGCTGGACTTTCTCTGTGGAACCTAGTTCTTTGGTGGGAGGGGGAGTAGAGTTGAGGATCCCTAGTGTATATACGGATCACTTAACAAAGAGGAGTGGAAGTCTAGTAAAATGAATTGGCTTCTTCAAGGTCACTCAATATGTTAACGTTTGACTAGACCCCAGATCTTCTGAATCTCACTCTAATGGTATTATTATTCATGGCCCATCTTTATGATAATGGCTATATATCCTAATTGAGGTAAGGACACTTTAAAATGCAAGAGGGAGAAGAGTACTATCTTAAGCAAGTTCCTTAAGAGTAAGAAATAAGATCTTTGGACAAATTAGCTAGCTACAAATCAGAAGGGATGCCTTGATTCATTTGTATTCATGGAACAAGCATTTACTGAGTACCTGCAGCTAGGTGATGTAGTGGATAAGAGCTCAAGCTTGACATACCTGAGATTCTTGCAAATTCATGCTGAACCCAGAACCCAGAACTCCCCTAAACTATTACAACCAACAGAGTATTAATAACCACTTGGGGAGGTTCAGTTTCCCCCTCCTCCAAAGTTCTGACTTTAAGTTCAGTTTTTTCTTCAGAAGGACATTACAGACAATGAGATTGCATGGACTCTCCTTATTCTGGACAAACCTCACCAAGCTTGCAAGGAATTTGATCCAAAGTGGGGAACCCCATTATAGTCTACACAAGCTTGAGTGGAGACAGATCCTTTTGTCTAGATAGTCCAAGGATGGGAGTGGTGTGGCATAGTTGGGCGTGGTCTGGCATAGAGATATTTTCTCAGTCCAGGTGTGAAATGATGATGGAATGACATCAGCCCCTGTTGGAAGGGTATACAACTGTGCAGCCTGACTCCAAGGGTGAGCTCAGTTATGACTGCAGCTCCTATGCATTCATATGAGTGCCTGACCCCTCTGAGAGAAATAAACATGCATACAGCCTGATTCTGTTTCTTTCTTAGACATAACTCTGGAGATTGACATATCTAACATTTACAAAAATGTGTGCTATTGGTTTCAAAGAGAGCAGAAGTTGATTGACTCAATTCAACAAGCATTTATTAAGCACCTACTTGCTAGGTATTGGGCTAGGGGCTGGAAATTCAAAGACAAAAGCCAAACAGTACTGCCTTTGAGGAAATTATAATGTAGCTATGGGGATCCTAAAGCACCTAGAGATATTTACAAAATATACACAATAATTTTGGGAGGAAAGTGGTGGCAACTAAGGGGATAAGGAAAAGCTTCATGAAGGAGTGACCTCTTGAGATGAGCCTTGAAGGAAACCAGGAATTCTGAGAACAGCAGGAGAGAAGATGGCACATTCTAAGCATGGGTGATAACCAGTGCAAAGGCATGGAGCTCAGGGATAAAGAAAATAAAGGTCAGTTCAGACAAATTGTACTGTGCTGAAAGGAGAATAGCAGAGTAAGACTAAAGAGTAAATGGTGGGAGAGAGGGAATAAACATTTATACAGTATCTAGTATGTGAATCTGGGTCAGATTGTGAAGGGCTTTATATGCCAGATTTTCAATCCTGGAGGAGATAGGGAGTAACTGGAGAGACATGGTTAGATTTGGGCGAGAAGAAAATCACTTTGACAGCTATATGGATGAGGAATTGGAGTAAGAGATACTTAAGGCAGGGAGACCAAATTGGAGGCTGTTGTAATAGTCCAGACACGAAGTGATAAGAGCCTGAATGAGGGTAATAGTAACGTGAGAACAAGAGTGATGAGACAAATGTTGTGAAGGCAGAAACAATACGATGTGGTAGTTGATGGGATAACTGTGGGGAGAGAGAATGAGTGGCGAAAGGTAGCAACCAAGTTATACACCTGGGTTATTGGAAGGATAAGTGATGTCCTTTGACTGAAACAGGGAAGAATAAAAGAGGAGAGGGTTTGTATTTCCTCAAATTCATCCACATTATTAGAAAAAACAATTCAAAGTACATCTTTTCTGTAGAGCTACTGTGGTATTCAGAACCAATCCTGTCTAAGAATGAATAGTTTTTGTTTTGTTTTAAGACTAGGTCGCCCTCTCCCACTAATCTGGAAGTCTAGGACCTGATCCCACTTTGATTTGACCTGCTCTGTTTCCAACTTGGGCTATTTTGCCCCTCCTTAGGCAATCTATTCCTCCTCCTTCCTTCTCTCCTGCTCTTATCACATTAATGCTGCAATTAGTATAGACACCCCACCATACCCAGAAAGTCAATATAGTTACCACAAAATACATGCTAAGAATTATGTCATTCTGAATAATTAGATTAAAGGAAAACATAAAAAAAAGTAATACTGGAATATGTCTACTTGGAGAGATCCTTTGATTTTAAAGCAGATAAGTATTTATATATGAGTTAGTTTGAGACTATTTTCTAAATCAATGGTCTTGTGTCAAATGTTGTTACTAAGGATTTTACAATATTAAAAGCTCTAGCAAGAAGACATTATAATCAGTTAGGCATATATATGAAACACAAACATGTAAATTAGGCTCCTTATCTGATAGCAAGAATGACTGATATGTTGGAACTTGATGCCAAGTTAAAGAGGATGATCAATTCTTTACATTGTTATCTTGTGAAATTGTTAGTCTTTGCTTCCTTAATGCGCTCCAATTGGCATGCTGAAACTAACTGGATGTTCCAGGTCCGGAAATACAATCAGGGAATTCAGGCATATTGACAGTTGCCTAACAGGCCTTTCTGATTCAAGAGACAAGGATGCCTGCTCCAATAGTCAGACCGCAACCATTCTACAGCTGTGATCATTGTAATGTAAATAAATAGTATAGTGACTATACTGCACACTTACAGAGCACATAAGAATCTTTGGAGACATCTTTCATTGATTACTTGTTCTCTGCTTATCTTTAGTATAATGAGCAATCTGTTCATTACCAGTCAGTACTGCTCCTCATTCATTGAATTAAGACAGTGTATAATTCAGTTTATTCGGATAGTTTGGAATAATAGTGGATCAATCAATCATCTAGAATTTACTCAGTATTTACTATGTGCTGAGGACTGAACTAGGAACCATAGGCATTCCAAAGAAACAAAAGATACCATCCCTGTTCTGAAAGAGCTGAATCTAATCAATTCTAGCATTCAAATGAATTTTATTTCCCTTGATTGGGAGAATGGTACATATATTAGGCATGATTTCTTTTGTTTTACAGGTAGAAAAAAAATTCATGCTTTTGCCATTACTGAGAAGATTACTGTGGTTAAGGGATGATAATCAAAGCCAATTGTCCCCTGCTTCTGACTGATACCTCACTGCGGCATGAAGGAGACCCTGGGTTCTTGAAGGAAATGACAGAGGAACAAAGTCTAGCAGACTCTACCAAACTGAAATTATGGGATTATTTACAGACCAGTTTAAGGAATAAGTTACATTTTGAGAGGCACATGACCTGAAGACTGGCCAACATGAGAAGATTTTGTGGGAGAGGGGAGGGGGCTAGCAACTCTACCTGTATGACCTTGAGCAAGCAACTTTACCTCTCTGGGTCTTTGTTCCTGGATTAAATGACCTCTAAGGTGATTTTCAGCTTTAGAACTATGATCCTCTAAGATTGGCAATTATAGTGTGGAGGGATATCTGTATCAACAAAGGCATGTTTTATTTTTTTAAGCAATATTAAAGTATCTAAGCCAATAATAATAATAATTGCATTAAAGGCAAAGCCCTCCTAAGGGTTCCCCAACCAATGACATTTCACAATAACATTGTCAGTTGTATGATAACCAAACCCCACCCTAAGGTTCCCACAGTTACTCGTCCTCCAGCCAAGCCCTAGAGTCCAGTGTAAATGCGCCCTGATTTTCAGCCCAAGTCTTTGTTCTTGACTCATATCACAGAAAGATATGAAATGCTATATACAAATAGTTCTTGCTGTTATCAACAGCAGCCCCATTCACAAACAAAAAGTATCAAATTAATTGCTCTACCTAGTTGCTTTTAAAATATAAAGCAAAAGAACTGGAAAAAAATCCTGAGGTTTCTAACACTTTAAATGTCACTTGCCAAGTTTAAAATCACTCCCCATTGATTGTCCTAGTGCTCTGATGAATTAAAAAAGGGGTGGTGGTAGTGGTATTTGAATCCTAAATTCCAGGACTCCAATTCTAATCTATTACCTTCCCCCTTCCAAACATTGCATTAGGGTTCAATATTTTCCATTTCTGATATGAATTTTTTTTTCCATTGTTAGCATATAGTTTTACCTTCTCTACCTATGGACAATACATCTTCCTTCCCTCCCTCCTTCCCTTCCTCCCTTTCCTACCTTCCTTCCTTCCTTCCTTCCTCCCTTTCCTTCCTTCCTTCCTTCCTTCCTTCCTTCCTTCCTTCCTTCCTTCCTTCCTTCCTTCCTTCCTTCCTTCCTTCCTTCCTTCTTTCCCTCTTTCCTCCAGGAAGAAAAGAAGAAATGCTCTCATCTGAGAGTTATCATCTCTGTGTAGAACTTAAACTAGAAGGATTCATAAAGTGGAAAAAGTTGACAGATCTTCCCAGCTCATTTTCCAGGATTTTGCTAAATTTTTCTTCCCCTTGCTTCTAGCCAGCCACTTGTCCTTTCCCTCTTCTCCCCACCCCACCTTCATTCTGCTAGATGTCAAAGGTCAACCTTAAGGGTCTGTCTGATGATTCAGTGTCTCATATCATCATAGCACAGCCACTTGCCTAGCCCAGCCTGATTATAGACTCAAGCCTATGAAAACATAGATTGCAAAATAGTTGGAACTTTTGCTTCCTGGGAGCGTATATAACTTTCATTTACAACTATGTTACCATGGTGTTCATGAGTTTCATGGGTTGCTTTATTTTTTTTTTAAAGCAACAACAAATTGATTGCATCAAACTGATTGCATCAATTCACAGAATATTAAAGGTTCTCCTCAATAAGATCCATGATTATTGTAAAGAGATTCATACAATCCACTGAGGAAAAATTAAATGGATAAAAATTCCTACTGTACATACAATGACATGCCATCAGATGACATACATTGAGATAGTCTGTCCATATGGATATATATATCTGTGATAGTCACTTTCGATGGACAATGGGTTAGACCCAGAATTGAGTAGAAGGAAGAGAGTGGGTTGGATTGTACTTGGTATATTGTGTGGTGTTCTCAGCGATTCCAAATTGTTCCCCAGAACAAAGATTCATTGTTCAAAAAGTGAAAATATTCTCCTAGTTACAGTACATGGTTAAAAATAATGGGTATATGGTTAAGAATTTAGAACACAATGATCTTTAAGAAGTCAAAGTTGTAGAAGACCCAAATAGCAATGAAGAGATGCAAGGGGGTGGTGGTGGTGCAAGTAGGTTGCAGCATCATCCACATAGAAGTGAAAAGTGATTTTCCTAAATCAGATCTAAAGGTCTGATCAAGCACACTGTCAATTTCACCTTCATGCTATCTTTCTTACCGCCTCCCTTCTTTCCTGTGTTACTGCTACCACCTTGAAGAAGGCCCTCATCACCTGTACTGTCTGTACTAGTGAAATAGCCTTCTGCTGAGTCTTGTATCAAGTATCTTCCCAATCTTGATTTTCCTAAAGCATATCATGATTCCCTTCTATTCAATAAGCTCCAGCGGCTCCCTATCACCTCCAGCATCAGATATAAAATCCTCTGTTTGACATCCAAAGCACTTATAACCTGTCTCCCTACTATCTGCTCAGTCTTCTTACACCTTTCTCACCCTCATGTACTCTGAGATCCAGCTGATACTTTTTATTTATTTATTTATTTAACTTTTGACATTCATTTTAACAAAATTTTGGGTTCCAAATTTTCTCCCCTTTCATCCCCTCCCCCCACCCCAATACCCCAAGCAATCTAATTTTCCCTATCTCCAATCTGCCCTCTCTTCTGTCATCCCTCCCTTCTCTTGTCTCCATTTTTCTCTTTTCTCCTGTAGGGCCAGATGACTTTCTATTCCTCATTAACTGTATGTCTTCTTTCCTAGTAGCAACAATAATACTAAACAGTTGTTCCTAAAACTTTGAGTTCCAAATTCTCCCCATCCCTCCCTCCCCACCCATTCCCTTTGGGAAGGCAGGCAATTCAATATAGGCCATATCTGTGTAATTTTGCAAATGACTTCCCTGATAGTCGTGTTGTGTAAGACTAACTGAATTACCCTCCATCCTACCCTGCCCCTCATTGTTTCTCTTCTGTCTTTTGATCCTGTCCCTCCCCAAGTGTTGACTTCAAATTGCTCCCTCCTCCCTTTGCCCTCCCTTCCATCATCCCCCGCCCCTTGCTTATCTCCTTCTCCCCCACTTTCTTATACTATAAGATAGGTTTTCATACCAAAATGAGTGTGCATTTTATTCCTTCCTTTAGTCAAATGTGATGAGGGTAAACTTCTTGTTTTTTTTTTTTCCTCAGCTCTCCTCTTTTTCCCTCCACTAAATAGTCTCCTACTTGTCTCTTAAATGACATATAATTACCCCATTCCATTTCACCCTCTTTCCTCCCTCTACATTTCTCTCTCACCATTTACCTTAATTTCTTTTAAGATATGGTCCCATCCTATTCAATTCACTCTGTGCTCACTGTCTCTGTATGTGTGCATGTGTGTATGTGTGTGTTCGTGCATGCGTGTACATGTGTGTGTGTTCCCACCAACTACCCAGATACTGAAAAGTTTTAAGAGTTACAAATATTGTCTTTCCATGTAGGAATGTAAACAGTTCATTTCTGGTAAGTCCCTTAAGACTTCTCTTTGCTGTTTACTTTTTCATGCTTCTTCTCATTCTTGTGTCTGAAAGTCAAATTTTCTTTTCAGCTCCAGTCTTTTCATCAAGAATGCTTGAAAGTCCTCTGTTTCATTGAAAGACCACATTTTCCCCTGAAGTATTATACTCAGTTTAGCTGGGTAGGTGATTCTTGGTTTGAGTCCTAGTTCCTTTGACTTCTGGAATATCCTATTCCACGCCCTTCGATCCCTTAATGTAGAAGCTGCTAGATCTTGAGTTATCCTGATTTTATTTCCACAATACTGGAATTGTTTCTTTCTAGCTGCTTGTAACATTTTCTCCTTGACCTGGGAATTCTGGAATTTGGCCACAATGTTCCTAGGAGTTTCTCTTTTTGGATCTCTTTCAGGTGGTGATCGATGGATTCTTTCAATACTTATTTTGCCCTCTGGTTGTAGAATGTCAGGGCAGTTTTCCTTGATAATTTCATGGAAGATGGTATCTAGGCTCTTTTTTTGATCATGACTTTCAGGTAGTCCCATAATTTTTAAATTGTCTCTCCTGGATCTATTCTCCAGGTCAGTTGTTTTTCCCATGAGATATTTCACATTCTCTTCCATTTTTTCATTCTTTTGGTTTTGTTTTGTGATTTCTTGGTTTCTTGTAAAGTCATTAGCCTCCATCTGTTCCATTCTAATTTTGAGAGAACTATTAAATTCAGTGAGCTTTTGAACCTCTTTTTCCATTTGGCTAATTCTGCTTTGGGAAGCATTCTTCTCCTCATTGGCTTTTTGAACCTCTTTTGCCAATTGAGTGAGCCTATTCTTCAAGGTGTTATTTTCTTCAGCATTTTTTTGGGTCTCCTTTACCAAGGTATTGACCCGTTTTTCATACTTTTCTTGCATTTCTGTCATTTCTCTTCCCAGTTTTTCCTCCACCTGTCTAACTTGCTTTTCAAAATCCTTTCTGAGCTCCTCCAAGGCCTGAGCCCACCCGACATCCCCCTGGGGTGTCTGGTGTACCGAGGCCCCACTCTCCACGTCTTTCCCTGATGGCAAGAATATGTCCCCCTCCTCGTCAGATCCGAAGGTCGGGATCATTTGCATTTGTTGGAAAAAACTCTCTATAGTCTTATTTTTCTTCCCTTTTCTAGGCATTTTCCCAGCCAGTTACTTGACCTCTGAGATTCCTGTCCACCCCCGCCTAGATCTGCCCAGCTAGTGCTTGGGGTCTGAGATTCAAATGTGCTCTCCGCGCTAATCAATGTGAGGTTTAGTTCTGGTGCTGGGGTGGGGGCAGGGCCACCTCCCAGGCTCGGCTTCCTCAGGGGTTTTATGCAGAGACCTTCAGGAACAGAGCGGGTGTGGGGGGGCCGCCTCCCAGGCTCAGTTCCCTCAGGGGCTATATGCAGAGGCCTTCAGTAATAGAGCGGGTTGGGGCAGGGCCATCTCCCAGGCTCAGCTCCCTCAGGTTGTTTATGCAGAAACTTTCAGTAATGAAGATCCTGCCTGCTGCTGGGGGAGTCCGGGCGGCTCCGCCGCTGCCTCGGCCCACTGCCTCCGCCCGCTGCCTCCACCGCCGCCCCCGCCTCTGCCGCCACCGCCCCCACCTCTGCCGCTGTCGCTTCCTCCCGAGGGGGCCCGAGTCACAGAGACACTCAGCTCCCCTTCTCGGCCAGCCAGCCGTCTCTCTCACTGACCTGTAGCTTCTGTGGACAGAGGGACTTTCCCGGCTGCCGGAGCTTCCGTCCCTGAAGCCTGCTTGGGTCAGCTTCTCTGGGGCTGCGGCCAGGGCAGCGCTGGGGTGGGCTCCGCTTTCCGGGGCGCGACGGACCCTGGGGACAGCTCTCCAGGGCTCTCTGGAACGGAAATCTCTTCCACTCCATTTCTACACACCTTTTAGTGGTCCAGAAGTTATGGGGGTCTCTTTTTACATTAATTCTATGGGCTGTGGTTTCGGAGCTCATAAACCTGCTTCCTTCTACTCCGCCATCTTGGCTCCGCCCCGATCCAGCTGATACTTGTCTTCTTACTTTTCTTTTCATAAAACCCTCCATCTTCCAACTCCATACATTTTAATTAGATGCCTGGAACGCTCTTCCCTGGCTTTTTTCAAGTTCCAGTTAAAATTCTACCGTCTATAAGAGATCTTTCCTTATCACATTGATGATCACCTTCCTCCTTTGATTATCACACACACACACACAAATAGATGGTGTGTGTATATATATGTATATATACACCTATACACACATTAGTTATATACAATTGCTTGCATATTGTTTCCCTCATTAGACTATGAGCTCCTTAAGGGTGAGAACTGTTTTTTTGCCTTTCTTTGTGTCCCTAGCACTTCACTACTTACTACTTACCAGTCATCCTGATCCATATCTTGCCACTCTGCCCAGATGGCTCCAGAGGAGAAAGTGAGGCTCATGACTTGGCACAGTCCTCCCAAGTCAGGGCTTCACCCTCCTGATGTCATGATCTTCTTCCAAAAGAAGGACATACAACAACAGCACTTAGCACAATAACTGACAAATAGTAAGTGTGTAATAAAGGCTTGCTCACTTCCAAGTGAGGGATAGGAAAAGTCTACCTTTTCTTTACTTAGGAACCAGGGAAAGAATCAACTAGTCAAACTTGTGCCTGGGTCTCCGCCTGCCTTTTCTTCTTTTGTGCTTCTTTTCCTGAATGGCTGGCCAAGTCATCACCTCAATGAATGTATCCGAGCTTGGAGGTGATATTGTGAGTCTGAGCCATCTAGAGGTTTGTGAGTGCAGACTAGTCTGGGAAATTTCTGCATCAGAGGAGATGACTACCTTCGGGAAGATTGGACCAAGATTGGCTATTTTAACAGTAGGCATGTATTGGGAGTTGTTTGGACAGTACTGAGCTGAGGTGAAATATGTTAAATGCATTAATTAGCCATCCTACAAACTGATTTCTGGTCCGAGGTTTGTATTAGAACAGTAATTATATGTTGTTACTGAACTGTTTTATTTGTTTTGTCAAACATGTGCTTTTAAATATCCTGTGTTTTGCATTCATTCTTTTTGCGTTGTTGTATATGAGGTAGAATTTAGTGTATATAAGGGGAGTTTTAGTGTAAGTAAGGTGGATTTTTTTATTCTTTTTTATATAATAGTTACCAAAATCATAGATACTAGTTCCCAGGATCCATGGCCATGGCCATAACAATCTCTAGTTCCTAGGCTCATGGCTTGTAAACATCTCCAGCATGATACTGTAACCTTGTAAAATATAAACATTTGTGCTTAAAGTCATAAACACATACTGCATATGTACTATGCTGAATCAACATAATATTACTAAAGTTGTTATAAACTTATGAAGTTACTCCTTGGCAAAATTCTTTCTCTAACTTTTATAAATCAAAAGGGCACTGGTCAGTAAGTGAGGAATAGGAATATATAAGGGGAATGTGCATGTGTGCTTGCATCAACTGGAGCCCATTGAGGCTTAGTGGGGAATGTACAAGTTGAAATGCTATACTTGCCTTGGTTGACCCTCATTAAGGCTTGAGAAGATTTGTTATTGTGTGTTAGTCTCAACTGGCCCCAATTGAAACTTATGGGACTTGTAGGAGTTTTAGTTCCCACTACGTTCTTGCCCACCCTTGTAAGAAGAGTAATTAGGGAATGCTGTAGGAGTTGGTGCTTCCATTATCAGCAACCCCTTTGAGAAGACTAGAATAAAGTAAACTTATTTAATCTCTCATTATGTCTCTCATCCTGTCCTTCTGGCTGTCCAGATCAAGAATGAACCTGCTAGTGCTAGAAGCTCTGCTGTGTCTCCTGCTCAACAACTGACACTTGTGAAAAATGACTTTACTAACCACTTTGATTTGTTTGAGCTTCCTTACTATCCAGAAGAGGCTGAACTGACCTGGGAATCAGAATCAGCCAATCAAGAGGCAAACTGAGCATCCCTTAAGTTTGACATACCAGAGAATCTTTGCAGTGTTCTTTTGCTGAATCCGAAACTCCCCTGCTGTGCTGGCAGCCACAGAACTGTAAGTTGGTTCATACCAGCTTTAATGGAGAGAACTAGCACAAGCATCCTAGTTCTTGTTTGGGGACTTTTCAGCTTGACCCTCTTCCTATTCCAAGTAGGTATCTCATGATCTCTGTGAAATATCCCTTCCCTGGGAAATAGAAATTGAACCTAAGGGACTATGACAGTACCTGATTGGGACATGACCCAGCAGGGAAATTCAAACCCTTGGTGGCAGTACCTGATTGAGCCATGACATGGACATTCCCAATCAAGCTGTGTGGTTTCTTTCTGTCTTTATAATCTGTGCAGCCCAACCCCAAAGTGAGCTCAGCTCTGACTGCAGTTCCACATGCATACCACCAGCTTGAGAGAAATGAAACATGCATACAGCCTAATTCTGTTGGTCTTTCTTAGATCAAACTCTGGAGCTGACAGAGTATAAGAATAAATTACCTGCCTGACACTAGATGCATGGTGAACATTTAGACACTTTATCTACTTACTGATTTGGAGAGTCACTAGAAAGGATCTCTAAATAAAATCATCCTGAGGGCACTGATGTGGGGACTTAATGAATTGAAGAGTATGAGAAAAAGGAAGTTAAGCTCCCTTAGGACTGACCCTGGCCCAGCTCCAATCCTGAGTCCACATCAGGGAAGGATGTGTGCCCTGTACTTTGGGCCCAGCCTTGGTTCCTGTTAAGGTTAGTGTTTGAAAGAAAATGATGGAGAAGCAGTAGCAGTAGTGAGAAGAGAAAATGAAAGAATATAAACTTTTTCAGCATTAATTTGTGCCCTGTGAATTCTTAATCTACCCACCCAACATCTGTATGTTCTGAAAATATGTCCAGAAAGATGTTACTGGTGGAATATGTAGAAGAGATGGCATTTTCAAAAGCAAACTCCAGATTTAATGACAGTTGTCTCCCTTTACATAAGTCTGTACATAAGGAAACAATTGAAGTAAGAATCAAACATCTTTTTTGGGGGGTAAAGCACAGAAATATCTGGGCCTAAAGGTAATATTAAGATTGTACATAAAACTATAGGGACTAATAGGGACTTTCAGGACCATTCCCTGCTTCAAAGCAAGAAGGTATATTAAATGTTTTATATTTGTCTGAAGGGTAACCAAGCACCTAGTCCTTTGTTGAGAAGACACAGAGAACCCCTCTAAACTACCAGTGTTTGGGAAGCCTCCAAGATAACTGCTGAATAAGAGTCAACAGAACTGATTCTTAATGGAAGAGCAAATTCTCCTAGTAGTCAATAAAAGTGAAATGTGAAATCGTTCAATTGTTTTTTTCTTTGCCTTTCTGCTTTCCCAAGGATTTTTGGAAAAGAGTATAGGAAGAAGGAAGAGGGGATGTTTCTCTTTTTGCCCCCTCTGTCCCAGTGTTAAAGACCCTGGTACTCACATTTGGGGAAACTCAAAGACATTAGCTGTCCCCAAGTTTTATGTTGGAAACTTTCCTTGATTAATTTTAGGTGAAGGCAACCAGGCAAAGAAGTAGAAAATGGTTCCTTTTAGGGGGTGGAAATCAAGATCCAAATTCATGTAAGACGATATCCTATAGGGATGTCCTGAGCCTTCTAATTGCATAACCAATTAAAATTATTAATTGAATATCTACTAAATGCAAAATACTTCAGGAGGGTATTTTGAAAGAGCAGTACTGGCTTGGGAGTCAGACAGAGAAGGTAGGTTTAAAAACTTTGGCTGGGACTCAGTAGCTATGTGAACTTGGCCAAGTAATTTCACTTTCCTGGGCCTCAGTTTCCTTCTCAATAAAATGATATCAGATTAGACCTCCCCTAGGGTCCCCTCCAGTTTTAAATTTGTGTTTTTAAAACTCTGTTGGAGATACAAAGAAGTAAATCGTAGGGTGTGTGACTTCAAGGAGCTTATGGTCTATTTAGGGAAGCAAAACATCTGCATAAGATTTAAATAATAGTGTAAGAGATAAATACCAGCTCCATGCAGCAATATAAAATGTATTAAAGGGTACAATACGATTAATTGCCAAAGAGATACAAGGAAAGAATATTGAATCAAGAGTCACAAGACCTAGTTTCTAGTCATCCTTCTGCCTCTAACTCCTTTGCAGGCAGTCATTTAACTGTCCTTGCTTTCAGATTCTGCGAAAACAAAGGGACTAACCTAGACTATCTCTCTCTAAGGCCCTTTTGTTGGGCTTGTTGTAGACAAAGATAATAACTACTGATAATGCAGAAGGTCAGAAGGAGAGGCTTGGCTAGTAAGAGGTATGTATTTTAAGGAGAAGAAGGGAACTGAACTGGGTATTAAAAGGATGAATGAAAAGGATGAATAAAATTGACTTGGAAGA
This sequence comes from Bettongia penicillata ogilbyi, assembly GCA_023548195.1. Classification (NCBI taxonomy): domain Eukaryota; kingdom Metazoa; phylum Chordata; class Mammalia; order Diprotodontia; family Potoroidae; genus Bettongia; species Bettongia penicillata. Next base: position 9,426,439 of record JAJHZJ010000061.1, read on the forward strand.
TTTGGGTATGTTTGTGTTATCTGTAAAATAAGGGGGTTTAGACTCTAAGACAGAGGTTCTTAACCTTGGTGTCATGGACCCCTTCGGCAGTCTGTTAAAGACTTTGGATCCCTTTTCAGAATCATGTTTTTAAAATGCATAAAATAAAATACATAGAATTACAAAGGAAGTCAATTATATTGAAATAATGATCTCCTGTAATTTTTTCCCTCTCATCCAAGTCAATGGACTTCCTTGTTTGTGAATCACAGGTTAAGAACCATTGCTCCAAGATTTCATCCAGCACTAAATTCTATGGTCCTGTTAGCAAAGCACTTATAGTAATACTTCACAATCAGTGAATCAATAGGCATTTATTAAACATTTTTATGTCAGGCACTATTGTAGGTGCAGAGACTACAAAGAAAAAAGAGAAATATTCTCCATTCCCATGGAGCTTACACTAAAGTTATATTAACGTGGAAACATTTTTCACTGGCGTAGAATGTTGTCCCTTCATGAAAATAGGTCCCCGTGGCTATCATTTTCACTGGTCTATGCTGCTTTACACTAGAGACAAAAGGAGAATTCATTTAACCCTAATCTTCCGCCACTGCTTCCTTCCCTTCTTGTGTCACTTCCTTCACTATCAGCTCAACTTGGTTCCATCTCCTGTCTTGTTTCCCCTGGGATTATGGTGAGAGATGAGAACCTTCCAGGTGGAAGTATAGCAGGAAGAAAGAAAGTACAGGTCTGTTTGGGGAACAGGTAGGAGCCTAGTTTTCTTGAGTGTGGCTATGGATAGATGTGCTACTTTTCATTTCTTTTTTCCTTTTCTCCTCACTCCCTACTAACATAAGTACTAAAAGTAAGGACAAGATGATAGAGACACTTGTAACTATGATGTTAACTTTGTATCATGTTGTAACAGTAATACTAGAAAACAGCTGTTCTGTTCTATTCTGAACTGATACCATTTGATCGATTCCTTTGGGTGTCATGATTCTAAGTTTGGAGGATAGGAGAATGTGGACATCTAAGGATGATGGCATGGGGACAATGGAAGGGGGTGTAGCAGCATTAGACAATAAAACAAGTTGGTTGTGATGGCACTGGTGGAAACTCTTATTAGGGGAAATATAAAATCATACTTTCATGAGTCCTGATATCCTATACCTGTTTTCACTCTATTTATATTTCATCTTGGTCAATGTGGTAAGTGTGACCACAGCCTTGCATTAAATGGAGGGGTGGAGGTGGTCCTGTCAGTGAGAGCTTCACAAAACATGTCCAATAATTCCTTCTGAACATATTGCCAAACTGAACACTTCCTTTAATAGTCCTCAATACCTGGAGGGGGAAGGGATGGAAAGTAATTGGAGGGAAGGAATTGGCTGTCAGGAGGCTAGAGACTTTGAGATTATACTCAGGCTACAGGCTCAGGAATATGTATGAATTAATCTTAATTTCCTCCCTTTCTCAATCCTTTTTTCCTCTGCCACTGATTTTCTGTAGGAACTTGATCCATCTGCTTCCATTTCTGCCTCCACCCCAAGGGAAGGTTTGGTGTATTCCTAGCCAATCTGCTAGAGCAGGAAGGCTACTTACTCTAAGTAGGCTGGTATTTTCTGTTCTAATCAGAAACAAACTGGACTGCATGATAAATTGTGAAGGGACATTGAGCAGCCCATTAAAAATTAGTGATTGCTTCTGATATTTAAAATGCAATAGATATGGATGATTAGTGGGGAAATGATTCACTCACTACAGAAAGCTTTGAGATACTAAGATTAGATGTCGTCATTTTTCTTTTTAGACTGGAGTACTACATGATCATAGATTTTGAATTGGAAAGGGTCTCAGATATCATCTAAGTCCAACTCCCTTATCTATAGATTAAAAAGCAAAAAACAAAAAACTTCAACAAAGCAAGTATAAATGTCGTACTCAAGTTCTCAAAGGAAATAATTAGCAGAGTCAGAATTCAAACCCCATCTTCCGGGTTCCATTGCTCATCCCACTGGACCGGGCTGCATTTTCAGTGAATATGTGTGTGCATTGCCCTTGGATGCTTCTCAGGGAAAAGCAGACTTTAGTAAATGCCACTTTTTAATAATGGAAGAAATAACCACATGATTCCCCTAGACTCACAACACCAAGCCTTTCATAATGGTAGGTGGCATAGTGAATCAAGTTTGGAGATGAAGACCTGAGTTCAAATTCGATCTCAGACACTGGATGTGTGACTTTGGAAACTTCACGTAGTCTCTGTCTGCCTCAGTTGTCTCATCCGTAAATGGAGATGATAATAGCACCCACCTCCCAGGGTTGCACTGAGGATCAAGTAAGACAATGTGCTTAGCACAGTGTCTGGTATATAAGAAACAATGTGCTTAGCACAGTGTCTGGTATATAAGAGACAAACGTTGTTGCTATTAAAGTGCTTTGCAAACCTCAGATGCTAGCTACTATTAGTGTTGCTTTACGCCTCTAAGTCCTGGGCAAGCAGCTTGGCCGCGCCAGAAGCAGGGAGCTTCTCCGTCCTAGCAACCATCGCCAGGGTCAGGCGCGGCTTGGGAGCCCGGAGAGTGAAGCCTTGTCAAGCGCGCCTCCTCCGGAGAGGGAACTACAATTCCCGTGATGCTACAGGGTGGTCTCCGAAGTGACGCAGTGGTGTTGGAGGGTGGGAGGGAGCGGGGCAGAGGGAGGCAGGGAGGGGGAGGGGAGGCGGAGTGGGGCGGCAGAACTCTTCTCGGTGTTCCCTGCTCCAGACCCAGGCAGCCGTCGCCGCCGCCCGCCGGAGCCGCCATGTTGGTTTGAGAGGCGATGACAGGAGGTGGCTGCTGCGTCTCGGGCTGAAAAGTGGAGGCGCAGCAGCAGCAGCAGCAGCGGGGGGAGGAGGAGGAGGAGGAGGAGGAAGAGGAGGAGGAGGAGGAGGAGGAAGAGGAGGAAGAGGAGGAGGAGAGGAGAGGAGAGGGCTCTGAGGAGAAACCGGACCCGGGCGGTGCTGAGGGGGAGAGCGGCTGCTCCCGGCGGCGCCCGGCCTTGGTGCGCCTGACTGAGGGCTGGAGGGACGGGGAGGCGGGGAGAGCGGACGAGGACGAGAGGGAAAGGGAGAAGGAAGAGTCCTGAGAGGCTGGAGACGATGACTCCCGAGGCTCGGCCTGACTGCCGCCGCCGCTGCCGGGGGGCGACCGCCACGGCCGCCTGATCCCCGGAGAGCGCGGGGGTTTCCTGCCCCGTCCGGCCCGGGCCGGCCCCCTCCTCGCTGCCGCCTCTTCCCCTCCCCCACCCTCTCCTCCCTCCGGGCTTTCGGTTCTGCCGCTCACAAGTCAAAGATTCCTTCTGACTCCCCCCACCCCCCAAAGTTGATATTCCAGCCCCCCCTCCCCCGCAGGGTTGTTCCATCTCCGAGTCCGCCAGTCCGGGAGTTGTGCGTGTGTCTGGGTGCTCTGGGACTGGTCCGGCTCTCCAGCTATTTCTTACTCTGCATGTGTATCTACATAGTTATCTATGTACACATCGGGACATTTTTTCTCCTGCTTAATGAGGACTTGACTCGGGAGCCTCTGTGAATCATTCTCTGGGCTGGGAAAGGAGGAAGGAAGATTTAACCCCCTCCCACCGCACTTCATGTCCGTGTCTCATTCGGTTCGGTCTACCTGGCACGGTTGGTACTATTGCTGCTGCTGCTGACAGGGATCTGCTGCCATCTCTGGAGTTTTGCTCTTGACACAGCTAGAGACAGTTCCTGTGGATTTTTTCTTTCTTCTTTTTTCTGTGGATTTTTTCTTTCTTCTTCTTTTTTCCATCAGAACCTCAAGACCAATCCAGCAATCTTTTTCTTAAAACAAGTTTCTTTTAAAAGCACATAACTTAAGTCAAAATTGGTAGAGAAGCTATTTCTGTATTTTTGTTTAATCGTCAGGGTATAAATCAGACAACAGCAAGATGTCCAGCAATGTTCCGGCTGATATGGTAAGTGAAGGATGTATTGTTATAATTTGTTTAAGAGGATATTTCAGTCTTCTTTACTTAGGAAGGGTGTTGGGTGCAAAGGGGATATTTGATGGAAATAGTTCGGAAACCACAGCGTCTGGTGATTTAGGGCACTGAAGTTGTCAGCCTCTGATTTCCCCCCCTTTTCTACCGGTGTTTTTGTTTGGAGAAGCATAAAAAATTGAAGAAGTACGGAGCTTTAGTAAAAAAAAAAAAATAATCTTCCTATTTCCTGTACAACCAAATGTAAGAAACACTTCTCCCGTAATGCTTCTGAAATTGTCAGTGACATTAGGTAGAGCCGGAGAATTGGTATTTCATGAACTGGATAGAAATTGATCATTCGGAAAAATACAATCCCGCTTTTGTAACACAATAAGATCATTAATGCAGTAGCTGCAAACTTGACATTTTTCCAAGGACAGTGAAGTACTTACTGCTACGTCTTAGTTAAAATTATACTTTGATCGGTATTACATTTGGAATTAGTTATCTTCTCCTATCCACAAGTTTACCGGCTAATAGGTGTCTGGACTAGAGGAATGTTAAACTGTTAAGAAAATCTCACAAAATAGGATAGTGATAATGTTAGAAATTTACATCAGTTTTCCACGACTTCCTGTAACCGTGTCAAATGTTTGATATTATTAATATTCTTGGACTTAAAAGCCAGACAAACCATACATTATTGAATTTCACCGTACGTTTAGTGTTCGAAACAAAACTACTCTTGTTTATTGAGGCTTTTGTTTTTTTAAAGGTTAAGGTTATGACTTTGTTGACTAACTAGAATGGCTGTGTAAGCTTTCAATGTGGGTTTTTGGTGTGAAATTACATACCGTTTGCAATCATAAAGGCAAGTATGGTAAAAAGGCTAAAATAATCTTATTTAAAATAGATGAGATAACCTTGTTGTTTGAAATGTAGTAGTTTTTAGTTGTTTATTGTATTCCTATTAGAATATTGAACCCATTAAGAGCCAAGAGATAAGTGATTACACAGCAGGAAACTGCATTGGCAATTTTTTTGAAATGGAAAGAAAAATAATTTAGTACATGTCTCCATTTATTTTGCTCTTATCTTGATTTTTCATTTAACGTGATACATAATAAATGTAAGTTCCTGCTTAGTTGGCCTCAGATGGAAACCTCTTTTCCAGGCTTCGAAAAGGTCATTGCATTCTCCTTTAATTTCTCTCTTACCACCATGTACACATCCTAAACTCACACATGACCAAAGCTCTTTTCTCTGATTAAAGATGCCAGGATATGTTATCTTTCACTCTCCTGAAGTTGATTAGAGGGGTCTCTAGGTAGTGCTGTTTAGTGCTTTCTCTCTTTTTTGGTGGTGAGTAAGTACTCGGTTGGTCTGGGGAGCATTGGAACTTCAGCAAAAGGTTTTGTCTTTAAAATTACTATTAAAATTTTTTTTTGTATTGAAAACCCCAAGTTTTCTTTATTCTCTCACAAAAGCCATATTGAAATAAACATACACTCAAAATAATGTTGCTATTATCTAGTCTGGTGATCACAGAAAAACTGGAATGTGCGTAGCATCATGTATAATATTGTCCCTGTTACAGATGACTTGAGAATATTGTTTTCTGGTCAAATACGGGGATTTTGAAGGAAGACTGTAGTTTTAGTTTACTTTTCTGCCGCATTGCTACATCAGTTTTTACATTTTTAAATTAAACTTAGTCCCATTTATCTTTTTTAGATTGACATTGTTGTAAGGCCTTGATGTTTTCTAGTGCTTTGAGATCCTTTGATTAAAGGGGCTATGCAACAAGGGCAAAGCAATGTTATGTAATATTCATTTAATACCTTGCTGTAGATGTTTCTGAATTGGCACTGTGGTCCAGCCCAAATTATGTTTGCAAGTTTGTTTTTCTGATTGTTTTAAGGGTCTTAAGATTTTACCATGTCATTTAGAGCTGCTAAGATTCTATTTGTTGTTAGAAACATACTTGAGACATTACTTGAATGTATTTTTTAATTTAACATTAGTCCAGGATTCACAACCCAAGTTACTTTCTGAAATCATGTATAAATATTGGCTAGAAGCCATAGATTGATTACTTCCAGATTTGCTAGACTTGTTGGTTACATAATTTACTGTTTATATTTACATTGATTATTCAAAACCAATGGAAGTTATTTTCACACATTTTCTTTTGCTAGACTGAAATTAAAAGCTAAAACTGTACCTCTGAAACTAAGTTATATTTTATTGCAACAAAATTCCCAAATTGTTTAGCACGTGTATGTTACATTCCACTAAGCTTTTAAGAATGCATCATACTGGTCAATTAGCACACTTCAGTTTCATTTGACCAAATATCAAGAATTTCAAATATGCAAGACTCTAATATTAGAATACTATTTAGACAGTAACTATTATTTTCTTACATTGTTGTAGCGAGTGCTTGTTATCTGAGAAAATACTCTTTTGGGGACAGGGTGGAGCTGTGGAGCTTTATGTCTCATCAATTGATAATTCATTCTTAAAGTTCAGTAGTCGTAAAATCTACTGATCTTTTAAAAACACCTTTTTTTGAAAAAAAGGTTATGGTTGTGACTGTGAGACTTAAAAATACATTTAAGTCTTGACTTGCATATTTGTAAATCTTGTGACTTATTTTTAATTTAATTATTTTTCGCTTACCACATGGTAAACTCATTTTTTCAGAACAAACTGAAGGTTGTTTCTTGCACTAGATCCTAGATACTGTGAGTAAAGTGGGTTGTTGGGTTTTTTTGGGTCACTTTCTATTGTGGTTTTGGCACTTTTTAAATCACTACTACTAAAGTTTTATCTTAGTATCACATAAAGCATTTCAAGTCATTTATCTCTTTTTGACCCTCACAACAACTTTTTAAAATGTACTAATACAATTATCCTCATTTTACATATGCAGATACTCAAACTCAGAGTTTTGAGATCATTAGGCTAATTTTATCAGTAGTACTTTTACTTAGTTTTATCAGTTTTTATATACTTAAAATGTTTTTAGGTACTGGGCCCATTGACTAAATAAGTACTAGCACTTTAATTTTAAATTAAGTGCTGAAAACTCAGCTAAGCAACTTATTTTTAAAAGAAATTTGAATTAAACATAAAAATTAGTAATGATAATTTGGAAGTGAATCATAAAAATATTCCACATTTTAAATCAATTCACAGTATACAGGTCTTAGTGGAGAAATTTAGTGCTTCATTCTGACTGTTCTTAATGATAGCTTGAATTATTTTGATGACTAGGTCAAGTCATCATAAGACTATTTATTGTCTGTCAGAAAGAACGTCAGTGGTGTAAACAGGAATGTAATTCATCTTTCTGGAGTGGTGGGAGTTCTCCAGCAAAAAAAAAATTCTTTGTATTTTCAAGAAGTTTTTGTGTGCTGGTTTTGAACTACTGGGTGAATCATTGGACTACAATACCACTTTTTTTGTTTTTGGAATTAGATTTGATGCAAGTCTGTCCTAAAGATCCTTCAGTAAAATAACGCCTGTCTGCCTATTAGAGGAGTTGGGTGTTAATGACAGAATTCTGGTAAAGTATTTTTATATCTTTGAAGAAAAGTTCCATATAAAGTGTCATTTATGTTCCTAGTAGAGGCTAGCCAGATGTAACAAAATTCTCTTTTACATGTTAGCTCTGGTGTGATATAATATGAAATTAATTTGAATTTGCAGTATTATTTGCGGCTTTGTGCTTTATTTTTTGAAATTATCCTTTTTGGTTATATTTCTATTTTATGTATAGAAGAAATAATTGGAGCCCTCTGGTGGACAAAATGTTATTACTGTGTAAATGAGTAAACCTGAGATCCATGGTATTTTTTTGGATAAAATACCAGCCTATAAAATATTTAACTAAAACAGGATATTGTTAGACATTAACCAAATTTCTTTTCATCTGATCTTTTTAATCTCTTTTCTAAAACTTAGTTAAAAATAGTTGATTCAGAGTATACATGAAGAAAATAGCAGTTCATTTGTATAAAGAAATTGATCTGTAGAATAGGGCATTTTTACATACCAAGTAGCCATGCTAATTAAGACACAGAAAGAAAAGGTTTTTACCTTCTTCTCTCCCCTCCCCATCTCAAGCTTTAAGGTTTTATAAAGCGTAGACTATTGCATATAAATATAAATGGTTTGATAAGTAATATTAGTAAATACTATTAGTTTAATATAATTGCTTATATTCTTACATCTTTTTTATAATGTTTAGGGTTTTAATAACATTTTATATATTTTGGATTATTATTAGTGAAAGAAATGGCAAATATTCATTTCTCATTAATCTCATGGTATCATGACTAATGAGTATTGCAGCTGAGACTAGAACTCATCTTCTAAGTTGAGTATTCTGCCAATCACATAAGGATTTAATAGAATTGTATGTAGCAAGTGCTCAAAAAAAAATCTATTTTCCTTAGGATTAAAATATTTTCTTTGCTAATAATGAGAAAGATGAGCATTTCCCCCATTATAATGTTGATATTCTCTTTAGATTATAAAAATTCATGTCATCAGACTATCATAAAGGAAAATCCTCTTTTGCATAGTAAGACCATAGACATAAGACATGGAAGGAACCCCAGGATTTCACAGATGAAGAAACAAAGGCTTAAAAACAAAGAAACAATAGGTTAATGACCTGACCAAGTTACACAGGAAGAGAAAGTATCAGAGTCTGGATTTGAACTCAGGACTCTTGACTCCACATCCCAGTCTTAACATTTAGAACTTGAGGCATATCTGAAAATTTTAAATGGCTTTTAAGAGACTAGTATGTTCTTTCGATTTTTTAAAATAATTTTATCCCCGGGCAAGAAAAAGAAATTATGTATATATGAAAACCTCAACTATCTGAAACCCTTTGAGTTTCAGTCATTCTAAATAATGCAGTTATTCAGAAAACTGGAGACAGCCCTTTTAAGTACCTGAACTTTAAAAAACCCAACATTTTGCATGGAAATCTTTCTAAATGTTATATTGAACATAATTTCTTGATGATTCAAGGTTGTTATAATTAGGAACATAAATTATTTTACTGAGCTGTTATATGTATTACATGATATACCTTCAGGGTATTGAGGTGAATAGAACTGTTTATACCTATGCTAACTGGTTTCAGAACATGTGTTTTATGAAATCATGAAACTTTTTCTTATAATTTTTTTTCCTCCTCCCTTAGTATCTGTTATGGTTTCTATTGCTTGTAAGCATATTTGTAGCAGCTCTTATATCCAATTTATTGCTTCTGAATCTTCTGTGGGCTTCAAATTATAACTAAGTTTTTGTCAAAATTAAGAAAAAATAGTTTCTGAGCTCCTGTAAGTATATGAGGATTAATGTGTGGATTCTAATACATAATACATATCATTATGTATTTTTGATTCTGAGGACTTATTAATACTGTTACCATCATTATTATTGGAGTTTTGTTGTGTGTTAGAATTTTGGATAGTTAAGGTGGTGCTATGTATAATTTGTGTTTTGATGGGAAAATAGGCTGATTTTTATTAAAAGTTGTTTTCAAATCAAATAGATTTAACTTACTGGAACTTTGGATTCCTTTCATCTTGCATCTCTCAGTACTTAGATGACTTGGTATTTAATAAGTATGTGTATTCCTTCTACCTATGCAGATCGTAGCCCTTCTATAATTTAATAAAAAGATCTCTGAGAGTTGTTGAAGCCAACTTGGTTATGAGCCTTTCCAGGCTTAGTTTGACAGATACTTCAATGTCTAATATGTTGGGCTTGTTCTTTTATCTTTTTCTACATCTATACTAGGGAAACAGTTCTGAATGACTATTCCAGCATGAATTTTTTTTTTTAACATAGGAACTCCCTTTCCTTCCCTGTAGTGAATTGGTATTTCTCTTCTTCATACTCTTCTATTGGCTGGATTACCTCTTAAAATTACTGCTTAGTCTCTGTTATCTTATTGGAATAGAGTCTGTAGTGACATAACTGGTAGCAGGAAGTGGAGGAAGGAGGTAAGGATAAACCCCACAGGTGATCTTTTTTCATCCCAAAATATGTCGGCTTAGCCAGCCCCAAAGATCATTGTTTCCAGTTCTTGGTCCAGTATATCATCATATATCCACGTATCGTCCATCCACCCCTATCTTAACCTTTTATTCAGAACCATCATTCCTATCTGTAATTCGACTGAAGAAATGTACAGAATAGCCTGATTTTCCCTTTGAAATTTAGATAAATCTTAATTTAGTACTTTTGCATATAGAGACCTACACAATTAAGTATCTTTAACTTTCTTTTTCTGCACAGGGTCTAAGTAGAAAAAAAAGATATGGTGAATGGAAGAATAGGGGACTAAATGGTTCTTGGCAGGAGGGGCCATAGGAGAGAATATTTTAATTCCTGTTCCCTCTTTGCTACAAGATGTTAATAGCCATCCTCCTCACCCCCGGGAAAAAGGCCGTGTTCCATGGTGGACTAGAAGAGGAACCTTGGTCAGAAATAGCAGGTGCTGTCAGTAAAAAGGGAGGTTGGCAAGCTGGTCACTGAGGCTGGGGCAAGAAAAGAAAGGAAGTGACTGGGAAGTTTGCCAGAATTAAAAAGTATTCCTAGTTTATGTAGATAGAAACCCATCAACTACTACGGGTTTTTATTCTAACTCTGTACAGGTCTATTCCAGAACATGGGATTCATAAAATCACAGAATGTATTTTGGACATGGGAACTGTGAGGAGTGAGGAAATCTACAGTTATTCTGTAGCTGAAGGATGGTGAAGGAGATTAATTAACCAAGCATCAATCTCCAAGCATTTTAGGTACTTCTACGTTAAGTGATGGCTACAAAGAAAGGTAAAATCATAGTCTCAACTCTTAAGTTGCTCACATTTTAATGGCAGAAATGGCTGGCAAATTGGAGTATCTATTAAGCTCCTAGTATATACCAGGCAGGCTTTACATCTTGGGTCTTCCACTTTGGAAATATAAAGTCATTTTCCAATAGAAAACGTTGTTCAAGTTCCACAAATATTTATGAAGTGCCTAATATGTGCAGAGCTAAAAGTTCACTACTGAATTGGTTGATATTCAGTGAAGACTTTATGGAAAAACATACAAGAGTGGTTTGAGATGGGAAAGTGTGGATAGGTTGTGATTTGCCTTAACTACATTAATGAAATTATAGATTTGTTGGAGGGGAAAAAGTTTCAAAGATTAAATAAGACAATCTTTATTCTCATATATCATTTAGTAGGATGTGAATTCTTTTTTCTTTTTAAAATATTTTAATCTACTTTTAGCTTTCAACATTCAGTTTTTTAAGATTTTGCATTCTGAATTTTTCCCCTTCACTCCTTCCTCCTCATGACAGTATGCAATCTAATATAGGCTATACATGTGTAATCATATTAAACATATTTCTATATTAGTCATGTGAAATTCTTCTTTCAGAAGCAAAAGGGGAAAACCACAAGAAGGAAAAAAAAAACAAAAAAAAAAAGAGAGAAAATAGTATGCTTTGATTGGCATTCAGACTCCATAGTTCTTTCTCTGGATGTGGATAGCATTTTCCATCATGAGTCCTTTGGAATTGTATTAGATCATTGTATTTCTGAGAAGAGAAGAGCTAAGTCCAACAAAGTCAGTCATCATACAGTGTTGCTATTACTGTGTACAATGTTTCCCTGGTTCTGCTCACTTCAGTCAGCATCAGTTCATGCAAGTCTTTCCATGTTTTTCTGAAATCCACCTGCTCATCATTTCTTATGGAACAATAGTATTCCATTACATTCATATACTACAACTTGTTCAGTCATTCCCTAATTGATAGGCATCCCCTCAGTTTTTAATACTTTGCCACCACAGAAAGAGCTGCTATAAATATTTTTGAACATGTGGGTCCTTTTCACTTTTTTATGATCTCTTTGGGGTACAGACCTAGTAATGATATTTTTGGATCAAAGGGTAGAGTATGAGCTCTTAACCTTTTTTTTTTTTATTTTTTATTTTTTTTATTTTTGGTATCAGGGATCCCTTCTTAGAACCATGTTTTTAATTAAATTATAAGTTAGTAAAAATGAAAATGTAATTTTTTCCCCCATCTAAGTTTAAGGTTAGGAACCCTTGTAATAGAGGAATGGAAACTATAAATATGTTTAAGTTCTCCATAAGATTTTGGGAGGTAGGAAAGGAGGATGAGTGAAGATCCTTATTAATTGGATGGAAGTAGGGAAGACTTAATTGAAAACATAAATTATTGAATTAGGTTGTAAAAGACGAATAGGATTTCCAGCAGTGAGGTGGTGCATTGGGTTAAAAGCCAGGTCTGGAGTTAGGAAGACTCACATTTCTGAGATTAAATACACCCTCAGACACTTCCTAGCTATGTGATCCTGGACAAGTCACTGAACCCTGTTTACCCTAGTTTCCTTATATGTAAAATAAGCTGGAGAAGGAAATGGCAAGCCAATATCTTTGCCAAGAAAACTCCAAATGACAAAGAGTTGGATGTGATTGAAAAATGACTGAATAACAACAAGAATTTCAAGGAAATAAGTATTATATTCCAGGTATAGAAAACAATATGAGCAAAAACATGGCGCAAAGTGGAATAGTGGGTGGATAGCATAGTTTAGCTACAATGTAGCCTGTATGGAGGGGGAGTAGTGTGAGATAACTTGGGAGGGTTAGAGAGTGGTAGATGAGAGGTAGGGTGTCGTTAGTGAAGAGCCTCGAATGCCAGACTCTTCATGATCAGACTTGTACATAGGGAAATTAATCTGGTACTAGTATAAAGGATGAATTGGAGGGGAAATAGAAAAAGAGGAGGAAGAGAAGAAGGATAGAGTTGGACCAGATTCTCAACGTTATAGTTTACAATCCAGAATAACACTGTAACTAAGTTACATTTTGGGTTAAATAGGCTTTTGGGGTTGACTTCTAAACCTAACTACTACGTATAACAGAATTTCTATGGAAAAATATACTCAGACCACCAGATACTTACTGATTTAGGTCCAAACTTAATAGAATATAACCTATTTTTAAATTGGGAACTACCACTAATATATCAACTGTACCACTCTACCTTAATAAATGTAAAAACTGTTACCAAATACAATACCAGTACTTGGTAATTTATATAAATAATAATATTTAATATATGGAAAACGTGGTAATGTGTTTCCATGACATTTTAATTATCTGTAATCTTTACAACAATGTTAAATGGGTTTTGCATTTTTTTACATAAATTTATTTCATTTTTGTACCTTTTAAGAAAGTCAAGTAGAATTGGCATATGGGCATTCTTCTAAGACTACACTACAGGAAGAAAATGTTTCTTCTGTTAAAGAAAACCTTCCAGGTCTGTAGGGCAGTGTGTCTTTTCTCTGTGTAGTTAAATTCACCTAGCAATTCATTTTGGACTGATGGAATCTTACGATATTATCTTGTGATATCTTATCAATGGTATTACATAAATTATTTTTTTTACTTTCCTGCCAGAATGTGATTTTTGGCTATCAGTATAGTCATTTGGTTATTCTTACCTTAGAAAAAGGAATGATCACCTGGCATCCTGAACAATATGAAATCGGAGAAGAAACTAACCTACTGCCTGAGACTGCCTGTTCCGTGGTTCTCTTCATGTTTCTCAGGGTTAGGCATTTCTTTTTGGTCCCTGCAAATGATGTTGGGGCAACTGCCATGACATTAAGCTGTTGTAGTTGTTTTTTTTTTTTTAATTTAATTTTTCATTTTTAGCACAGTTCATATCACATAAAACCATTCCAACTTTTGGTCAGGTGATACTTCTTTTTAAACCATTTACAATATAGACCATAAAATAATTTTTTTTAAACATTAACCAACCTAGATACAAATAATATTTATGTATGCTAACTTCATAAGCCCTTGACCTAATTGTCTCCTCACTATTACTAAAAATTAAAGTACCCTAACTTATTGTTGTTGGTCTAAAGTCCTAAGCCTAATACCTTAATTTTAGATTTAACCTCTGATGTTCCCCTACCAACAATCTGTAATTTAATAGATGTGATATTAAGCTTACAAACCTTTTGACTATAGGAATTTGCCACTAAGAGTAGGGACATTCCAGGAAACCAATATCTCCCCAACTTCATGTCAGTTCTAGGTAGGAGTAGATTGTCCACTTGCATTCAGTCAGGCTTAAAGTCTGCTAGGTGTCAGTGAGGAAATTGAGTCAGGAGAATCATACCTCCACCCAGGCTGAACAGTCGCTCTCCCATCTGTCCCACAAGATCAATACCAGCATCTTGCAGGCTTACTGGCATCATGGATTGGAGGCTCAAACTGCCTTTCTTGTTATACATACCTGGAGTTAGACTCAAGAAGGACAGTCACTTAATAGTCCCATAGTGTCTTAAAATAGCAAGTTCCAATAACCAGGTTTCAAATATGACTGTAATTTCATTTTGGCAAAGGAACATCTTTTGAGGCAAGTCTTAAGTGGCTTAAATGCCTTTCTATACATGTTCTAGTTCCTGATTAAATAGCAATTATAAAATCAAATTTACCATTAAACCTTAACTTTTCCATCAATGCCAGATTTTGCCCGAGGTTACCTGCCTTTAGGAAATTTAGACTAAAATTCTTTTCCCCAAACTAAAGATGTCTTTGATTTATTCTCAGTAATTAATTCAGTCAGTTGTTTTAATACTAATTGCTTTTACATCACTTTGTAACATGTCCAAATTTTCTCCCCATCATTCCCCTTCTCCCACCTCCTAATACCTTGCATTCTGATTACCCCTTCCCTCAATGTACACTCCCTTCTATCACACCCCATCCTTCCCTTATCCCCATCTTCTCCCTTTTCCTGTAAGGCAAGATAAATTTCTATACCCCATTCCCTGTATTTCTTATTTCCCAATTATATGCAATAAAAATTCTCAACATTTGTTGCTAATACTTTGAATTCCAACTACTCTCCCTACTCCCCTCCCTCCCCAGCCCCACTGAGAAGGGAAGCAATTCAATACAGACTAAATATGTGTTATTTTGAAAAAGACTTCCATAATAATCATTTTGTGTAGTACTAACTGTATTACCCTCTATCCTACTCTATCCCCCCTTATTTTTTTATTTCCTCATTTCACCTTGTCCCTTCCCAAAAGTGTTTTATTTCTAGTGACTCCCTTCTCCCATTTGCCCTCCCTTCTATCATTGCCCTCATCCCACTCGTCGCCTCCTTCCCTTCTTTCCTGTGGTGTAAGATAGATTTTCATACCAAATTCAGTGAGCATGTTATTCCTTCCTTAAGCCATATGTGGAGAGTGTAGCTTCACTTTCCCCCTCTCCCCTTCTCCCTTTTCTCCTCCACTGAACAATATTTTTCTTACCTCTTTTATGAGTTATAGCCTGCCCCATTCCATTTCTCCTTTTCCCCTCCCAGCATTTTCCTCTCTTACCCCTTTTTATTTTATTTTATTTTTTGTGTGGATATCATCTTTTCTGATTCAACACAACCTGTACTCTCTGTTACCCCTTTTTATTTTATTTTATTTTTTGTGTGGATATCATCTTTTCTGATTCAACACAACCTGTACTCTCTGTCTATATTTGTGTGTGTGTGTGTGTGTGTGTTCATGTATCTGTATGTACAATCCCTCCACCTACCCAAATACTGAGAAAAGATTCAAGAGTTATAAATATTTTCTTTCCATGTAGGAATGTAAACAGTTCAGCTTTAGAAAGTCTTTTATGATTTCTCTTTCTTGTTTACCTTTTCATTCTTCTCTTGATTCTTGTGTTTGAAAGTCAAATTTTCTATACAGTTCTGGTCTTTTCATCAATATGTATGCTTCCAGGTCCTCTATATCATTGAATGACCATTTATTCCCTTGAAGTATTATACTCAGTTTTGCTGGGTAGGTGATTCTTGGTTTTAATCCCGGTTCCTTTGACTTCTGGAATATCCTATTCCAAGCCCTTTGATCCCTTAATGTTGGCAGATTCTATGTTATCCTGATTGTATTTCCACAGTACTCAAATTGTTTTTTTCTAGCTGCTTGCAGTATTTTCTCCTTGATCTGGGAACTCTGAAATTTGGCCACAATATTCCTAGGAGTTTTTCTGTTTGGGTCTCTTTCAGGAGGGGATCGGTAGATTCTTTCAATATTTATTTTGCCCTTTGGTTCTAGAATATCAGGACAGTTTTCCTTGATAATGGAAGATAATTTCCTTTCATGGAAGATAATGTCTAGGTTCTTTCTTTGATCATGGCTTTCAGGTAGTCCCATAATTTTTAAATTGTTTCTCCTGGATCTGTTTTCCAGATCATTTGTTTTTCCAATGAGGTTTCACATTATCTTCTGTTTTTTCAAACTTTTGGTTTTGTTTTTTAACTGCTTGGTTTATCTCATAGTCATTCATTTCCCTGAACTCAATTCTCTCTTTCAGAGAACTATTTTGTTTAGTGAGCTTTTGAACACTCTCCTCCATTTGGGTAATTCTGCTTTTTAAAGCCTCCTTCTCCTCATTGGCTTTTTGGACCTCTGTTTCCAATTGAGTTAGTCTCTTTTTAAAGGTGTTATTTTCCTCAGCATTTTTTTGGTTCTCCTTTAATAAGCTGCAAACTTGATTTTCAAGCTGTTCTATTGCCCGAGCCCAATTTAAGTTCCCTTTGGAGGACCTGGAGGCAGGGGCCTTCACGTCCTCTGACAGTATGCCTTGTTCTTCCTCATCTGAAAGGATGGGGCGAGACCCCAAGAAAGTAACCTTCTATGGTCTTATTTTTTTCCCCTTTTTTGGGCATTTTCTCAGCCAGTTACTTGACTTCTGAGTTTCTTCTCCACAACCATCTTGCCTCCAGTTCCGCCAAGCCAGCACTGGGAAACTGAGATTCAGATGAGCTGTTCCAATCCCCAAGGGGCTTTAAGTGGAGATAGGGCCTCTATTCAGTGTCAGATAAAGATCAGCTGCTCAGCTGGGGGCAGGGCCACCACACAGGGTTCAGTTCCCTCAGTGGCTTTATGATGAGGCCTTCAACAATGTATGTGGGCTGCTGCCTGCATTTGGAGCCCCATTCTGATACTGCCTCTGCTGCTGCCACCTAAGGAGGCCTGAGTTACGAGGACACCCTGCTCCGCTGAAAAAACCCTTTCACTGACCTTTCGTAACTGTGGGTTGAGGGATCTGTGCTGCTACTGGAGATTCTGTCCCTGAAGCCTGCTCAGTCCTGCTCCTCCTGGTGCCCTGCAGCCAAGGCTGGGCTGGGCTCTGCTCTGGGTCCTGTGCGACAGACCTTTCCTGTCTGTCTGTCAGGTCACTCTGTGCTAGAAATCTCCACTCTGTTGTTCTGTGGCTTCTGCTGCTCTACAGTTTGTTGAGAGTCCTTCTTTACAGGTATTTTATGGGCTCTGGGGGAAGAGATAGTGTATGTGCGTCTTTCTACTCTGCCATCTTGACTCCACCACCTGTTTTTAGTACAATTGTTTTTTAGTACAATTGTGACTCCCCCATGTAATAGTTTTTTGGCAGGTGGACTTTCATACTCAGTTTAGGAAATTGACTACATACTTGTTTGAATAAGCACAAATGATTTAAGCTCTTTGTAAGTTTTTATACTAAATTATATCATTCAGTGTCTTGAAAATAGCGGTTTAATATATATTATTCCTCTAAGATTCACCAGCTTAAACATTTAAACTCCCCTGTGAGCCTTTCTTGTACTTACATAATTTTATCTTTATTTCATTTTCGTGTTCCACCTTTTGTATAGGCATTTTTATGTTTTTTTTTTCTATTGTAACCTCCATAAGGAAAGAGGTTTCCTTTTTTTCTATACACATCAAAACCTAGTCCAATATCTTTCACATATTATATGTTACATAATTTTTAATTGATCTAATGTAAAAGTCTATTTCTTAACAAAGTATATATTCCAAAAATGTCATTCCGTCTTGCACGTTGCCATTGGATTAAGGTAAACAAAATACTGTTTTTGTTATAGTATTTCCCTACTTGTTGTTTAGTTCTTTTTCAGTCATGTCCAAATCTTTGTGATCCCTATTTGGGGTTTTCTTGGCAGAGATCCTGGAATGATTTACCATTTCCTTCTCCAGCTCATTTTACAGATAAGGAAACTGAGGCAGACAGTTAAGTGACTTGCCTAGGGTCACTCAGCTAAGTATCTGAGACTGTATTTGATCTCATGAAGAGGAGTCTTCTTGATCCCAAGCCCAGTGTTTTATACACTGCTTACCTAGCTACACCATTTCTCTACTTAAGACCATACAATGGTTGTTTATTAATAATGGAATAAAATATAACTTAGCATTCAGATTCTCCTTCAAATAATGTTACTTTACCTGTCCAACTTAGCCTTCTCTTCTTCTTAGTACGGATCCTTCATTTCATTCAAGCCAATAGCTATCATTCCACTTGCTTCCTAACTCAATTTTCCCATTAGGTTAAACTAAATTATCTTTCATCCTCATTTGGAATGACCTCTCAATTCTCAAAGAAACATTCAACTTCCTTCAAAATGAAACTCAAGTTACACTTTCTCTAAGAGACTTTTCCTAACTATCCCTTGGAGGTAGCTAGGTGGCTCAGTGGATAGAGTGCTGGGCCTATAAACAGGAAGACCTGACTTCAAATGCAGCCTCAGATAATTATTAGCTGTGGGATCCTAGGCAAGTCACTTAATCTCTGTTTGCCTTAATCCGCTGAAGAAGAAAATGGCAAATCATTCATTATCTTTGCCAAGAAAACCCCATAGACAGTAGGATCCACGAGGTCACGAAGAGTTGGACACAACTGAGCAACTATCCCTGCCTGGTAGTAATCCTTAAAAAAAAAAATTCCTACGTCATAATTTGTATCACATAATCTAGCTCTTGATTTTATGTTACCTTATATTCTTTAATTGTTTCACATATGTAAATCTCAGTTTGTAAACTTCTAAAGATTAAGAACTGTCATCTTGAGCTAAGATTTTCTATTTCTTTTGTGTCTCCACTGCCTTGCAGAATGGGCACAAAATAGGAATTAATTTGTACTTACTGATATTCATATGTTACTAAACACTTTTTATTTCATAGCAACTTTATTGGTAAACACTTGGTAGCTTTTTTACATTGAAAATACTTGATCAAATGTATATTTACTCATTCTTTTTTATCTTAATTTACTAGCTCACCCAAAGTTAATCAGATTTTCAATTACAGTAAAATATTTGAAATGAGTGATAGAGCATTTTCATTTTTTTCTAGCTAGGTTGAATACTAGAATTTCATTCATGCTTTTGGTAGCAAAGTGATGTGTTCTTTGTCATGATTAGCATACCAAAGATCGTGGCAATGAATTATCTAAGTAAAAATTTAAAGATGATGTAACTATAACTAGCACAGTTATCCCTTTCACATCGCAAGTTTCCACATCACAACTTTCCACCTTGTGGTTTTGATACATAACAGGTCAGCATTGGTTAATTATAAATGTGAATCTCCTGAAGCTGCAGATAAGACAGAAAAAGTTTAGAAACTCAGAAATGCTTGAAACTCATGTATAGTATTGTATAATACCAATCCAAATTTTGTAATAAGGTACTGTAAACATCCCTTAAAAGGAAAAGAAAATATTTAGACTTCTCAGGTATAAAGGAAGGGCCCAAAAATTTTACATGGATTTTACAAATCATGGGGGTGCTACGCCCATGACTCCTGTGATGTGGAAGGGTAACTGTTTATCAGTATTTATTATAGCCATCTAACTGACAAGCACATATATGTGACTGTCTTCCGGTGGTTTGGATGTGGAGTTTAAATACATTAAATACAAATATGTATAAAATATAAATTTTATAGTGAGTTTTGTCCTCTTTAAGAATGTACTTATGTAAGAACTTAAAAAATCACTAGACTGTAAGCTCTGTTAGGGCAAGAATTGTTGTTTATCAAATTTTGTTAACTTCCCCAGTGTCTGGAATATTACTCTTCATGTTGTTTTTGTTATTGAGTAACTTCAGTTACGTCCAACTCTGAGCCTCCAGTTGGGGCTGTCTTAGCAAAGATATTGGTGTGCTTGCCATTTTCTTCTCATTTTACAGATGAGGAAACTGAGACCAACAGGGTTGAGTGATTTGCCCAGGAGCACACAGCCAGGAAGTGTCTGAGGTCGTATTTGAACTTAGGAAGGGGAGTCTTCCTGATACACTCTATCCATTGCACCACCTATAGAGGCTAAGTGATTTGCTCAAATTCATAGTGAGCAGTCAACCAATGTGGGACTCAAACTGAGCATTCTGATGCAGTCATGGAATACCAGACTTAAAAGGATTAAAATTGTAGGTCCCATGACTGCATCACCAGAAAAATATTGAAGTTAAAAATTGGATATCTATTTCAGAGAGAAGCTAAAATGTGATACCTTTGAAAAGAAAAAAAAAATTATATAGTTGTGTACTGAAGAATAACATTGACAATTGACCACAGTGACAAGCATGATTTAGGAAAAATTACATAACCTTTATTTGTACTATGTGATATGTGTATTTAAAGTATAATTCTTTTCTCAACTTTGGTTTCCTTATCTGTAAAATAAAGAAAATACTTGCATTACCCATCCTATAGAATTTTTGGGAAGCTGTTCCATAAGCCTTGAAGTGCTATGCGGATATAGGTAGTTGTTATTGTTGGTTATTGTGTGTGTTCGTCCTTTGTTTCCAAAGAAGACCAAACCATCAGAAAAATGATGACATGGCTTGCACTTGACTTTGTTGTGAGTGAGGGAGGGCTGTGCAGGTCACCAGCCTCATTCCTCCTCCAGAGCTATCTGAATCCAGTGACCAGATACTCATCAGGATGACTGGAGATGACCCAGGATGAGGCAGTTGGGGTTCAGTGACTCGCCCAAGGTCACACAGCTAGTGTGTGTTTCAACACCTTCAAGTATTTGAAGGTGAAATTTGAACTCAGGTCCTCCTAACTCCTGTGCTGGTGCTCCATCCATCGCACCGCCTAGCTGCCCCAATTGTTGGTTATGTGTGTATGTCCTACTTCTTTGTATAAATGTGTGTATGTACTACTCCTTTGTATAAATCATAGAAAAAGGGCCTGATATACTTATGTTAATGTTTTATGGACACACAAAGATTGTGGTGCTAAAAAAGACAATATGGCAATAATAATATTTTACCAGATTGTGCATGCATGAAAATTCATGCATATTTTAATGAAAATGGTGTTGTTACTTTAAAGTTACACTGTAAAAAAGCCAACCTACTTCCCACAAGCCATATACTAATTTTCATGCATATAAAACAAAGTATAATTTAAAAAATAAGTACCTGTAAGGACTTGTAAATGTATAAAGATGAAAATTATCTATTTTCAAGTAGCTTACAGTCCAGTAAGAAAGACTCTAACATGTGCAAAGTGAGACTTTGATAGGAGTAAAGGAGTACTATAATATATCTCACTATTCTCAGTGACTTTTGAATCTTTTCATCCATCCTCAAACATCTCATGGTTCCCTTCATCTCACTCTCTCAGCAGAGAACCTGGTTGCCTCATATTTTGCAAAAATAAATTTAAGCCATTCATCATATGCTTGCTCTTATTCCCTCTTCCATATCTCATATCACTAATAATGCCTTTTGCCACTATCTTCACATGAAGGGCTGGCCTTATTCCTTACTAAGGCTAACTCCTCTACTTGTTCAAGTGATCCCATTCCATCTTGACTCCTCCAACAGCTTGCTCCATTTCATCCCCAGTGTTTCACTTATTTTTAAATTTCTCCCTCTCTACCAGCTCAATCCTTATTGCCTACAAATATGCCCATGCCTTCCCCTATGCTGAAAAAAAAAAACCTCACTTGATTCTTTTATACCTGTTAACTATCCTATATCTTTTCTGGCCTTTGTAGCTAAACTCCTTGAAGAGGCCTTCTACAATAGGTGCCTTTATTTTCCCTCCTCATTCTCTTCTCTTTTTAAAAAATTGATTATTATTTTATTTGTTTTCAATGTTCTACAGTCACTTCCATGTATCTTCAATTTTTTCCCTTTCCTCCCACTCCCTCCCCGAGACGGTGTGCAGTCTTATATAGGTTCTACAGTACGTTCTTATTAAATACATTTTCATCTTAGTCATGTTGAATAGAAGAATTAAAATGAATGGGAGAAACCATAAAACATAACAAAACATAATACAAAGGAAAACGGTCTGCTTCATTCTGTGATCCAGTTCCACTTAACCCCAAAATGGAACTTTTTATACTAATTTATGTTATATGCGAATTTTAAAAAGATTCAGTCTATGGTGCTAACAAGTTGGAAAATAAATGAAACATGTATATAGTTAAGGAAACAAATTCAAATCACCCCTACATTATTATCCTTGAAATTTTCACAAATAAAATATATTTCAAAGAAGATATATTTTCTCTGGATGTGGAAGGGTTTTTGCCTCAAAAGCCCATTGGGAATTTTATAGGTTCTTGCATTGCTGTGAAGGACTAAGTCTACCAGAAAAATTCCTCAAACACTGTGGTTGTTGCTGTGTACAAAGTTGTCAAATCCAATATACTTTTCTCAGTCCTCATTCTTTTGACCTCACCATAGCCTTTGACACTGTTGATCACTTTCTCCCCTTTACACTTTTCTGTAGCTTCTCCCCCTTTACACTTTTCTGTAGCTTTTCAGAATACCATTCCCAGTTCTTTTCCTTCTTATCTAATTACTGTCTCCTTAGCTAGATCCTCCTTCTGAGCATGCCCTCTAATATTAGATGTCCTTTAGGGTTTGGTCCTGGGGCATTAAATGAGCCGAACTAAGTTGTAAATGTGATTTCAAAACCAGTGTCTATAATCTTTCTGGAATCATATTTTTCAAAAGAAAATTGTTATTATTTTTACCTAGATTGCTTGAATTTCCTGGATCTTATCTCTCTGTAAATTCTACACTTAAAAATGTTAAGTAAACTTTAAATATTGGACAGAGATGAAGAATTTACTTTTTGTCCATGATGGTTTCAGGTTTTATATAGTTCTAGTAAGAACTATGCAGAGGATCACTATAGCTTCAGGTTACATTTTGTTTTGAAAGTTCCCTAAAATTTTTATTGGTATTAGATTGTAAGCTCCAAGAAGGCAAAAACTGTGTCTTATCTACATTTGTTTTCCCTTGGCACCTAAAAGAAGGTAATACATGTTTGTTGATTTGGTGTTTATATTGAGTTTTGTATACAGTTTGTTAAAACTTTGATAACAACATTGAATTTTGTAAAAACAAACTTTAGATTCTTGACTTAAAGAAAAGATAATTTAATGTACTCTAGAATAATGAGATGTTAGGGCTTTGAATCGATTTAAGATACTATCTATCTAGCCTGGCCCCAGTATTTTACTAAGTTAATCAATATCTTGAGAAGTATCTACAGTGAGCAAGGGTAGAGCCAGGATTAGAGCACAGGTGTGCAGCTGACTGGTTATCTCTCTCTGTCTCTCTTCAAATCATTTCACTTAACCATTGTCACAGAAATGATCTGTTTCAACCTATATCTTACTGCTTCATTTCTCAATTTATGCATATATACACAGACCTATGAAAACTTCAGTGTTAATATTTTTCTTCTTTTGTATTCATTGTGATTAAGATGAAAACTCAGAGCCTAAATTACCTGTATGTGCTAGTTTTTAATGAATAAAAATAGTTGGGTGATTTTTAAAATTAAAAATATTGGCAATAAATTTGTTTTACAAAATTAATTTGCCATGCAATATCTTTTAAAATATCACTCAGGCAACACTATAATAAAACAGATTATCCATTATTTCTCTGCCTCATTTGATTTTGCCATGAAGGAAGCTGGTTTCTTTTTTTCTGACTTTACTTAATGAGAGTAAATAATGATCTTTGGCTAACATGAAGACAGATTTTGTTTGGAGTTTAGTTTCCTTTGTGAAGTTAAAATCTACCTCATATTCCTAATCTGCAATAGACATAAAATTCCAGTTAGGTATGTTTTGGTCTCTGAAAGTCAGTTAATCACATATAATGATTTATGATAGAAAACACTGAACTAGTTTCTTTTATATTTTTCTAGTTTTAAAATTGGTATAGTATCCTAACATTCAGTGCTAGATTATTAGTTAGATATAATCACCATTTAATACCCTCTATTGACTTGAACACCTATATATTCATAGATGTTATGTGAAAGTTGTTATGTGAAAGTTAATATGCTAGCCTATAGACAACTAATTAATTTAAAGTGTTAATGATTTTCAGAAGGAATCTGTTGTAGAGATTATAGGATTATAGTAGTTCATTCCTAGGAAAGATAGGAATGACATATAAGACTCTAAGCTATTGAATACTTGATTAGGAATTAAGAGAAGCTTGTTATCTTGAAATTAAAAAAAAGCATAAACAATATTTTAACAATAACGTTTCTAGTTTTTACAGATTTAGAAATTTTAGACAGTTTATTTTAAAGGAAGAGAAGAAAGACTATGTCTATACATCTATGTCTTGTTTAAATGAGTTTCTGAATGTTTTACATACCACAGATTTTTATAAATCAAATCTTATCATGAGTATAAGTAGCATCTTTAAGTGTTAATGAGACTGAGTTTGCTTGCATACGCATTTAGTTTAGCTCTATACGACCATGGATTGTACTCCTAATTCTAGTCAGCTTTTTCTTAAATGGATGCTGATGGTTGAACCAGGTGGGAGTTGACCGGTAGTATCTCATCACCAAGTCAACAAACACTGAGCTCTTACTATGTGCCCGGCATTGTGCTGAGACCATAAAGAAAGCCAAAAACCCCTGCCTTTAAGGGGTTTGTGTTCTAATGGGTGAGACAACAGGTATATCACTACCTACAAGATACATGCAAGCTAAATTGGAAGTAATCTCCAAGGGGAGGCACAGACATTAAAGGGCACAGGGAAAAACTTCTTGTAGATGGTGGGATTTTAGCACAGAGGGAAACCAGGAGACAGAGGCAGGAGGGGGAGCATCCCAGGCATGGGGAATAGCCAGCCAGTGAAAATGTATGGAGTGTTTTGTTCAGGGAATAGGGGGAAAAAACCAATGTCCCTGGATTGTGAAATATGTATGAAGGATTAAAGTGTAAGAAGACTAGAAAGAGAAGATAGGTAGGTTAGGAGTGGCTTTAAAAGCCAGAAGATTTTATATTTGATTTTAGAGGTATTGGGGAGCCACTGGAGTTTATTGAGTAGGAGGATGAGGTGGTTAGACCTGCACTTTAGGGAGATTACTCAGGCAGCTGAGTGAAGGACGTACTGAGAAGGCTATTACAATTTTCTAGGTGTGATGAGGGCTTACGCTAGATTAGCAACAGTGTCAGAATATGTTGCAAAGGTAGAATCACCAGGACTTGGCAAACGATTGGATATGAGGGGAGATAAAAGAGGGTAAGGAGTGGAAGATTACTTGTTGCTTTTGACTGTAATAGGGAAGTTAGGAAGAGGTGAGCATTTAGGGGAAAAGATGATTTCAGTTTTGAACATGTTGACTTTAAGTTGTTTATGAAACATCCAGTTCAAGATATCTAATAGGCAATTGAAGATGTGACACTGGCAATCAGGGGAAAGGTTATCTGTAAAAACAGATCTAGGAGTCATATATAGATGATTCTTGAATCCATGGGAGCTGGTGAGATCATCAACTGCAATATTATCAAAGAAGAAGAGTGCCTAAGGTAGAGCTTTGGAGTACTCCCATCACAACTTTGATGATTATCCAGCAAAGGAGACTATAAACAAATAGTCAGACAGATAAAAGGAGAGCCAAGAGAGAGCAGTGTCACAAAAACTTAGAGGAAAGTATTAAAGAAAAGAGAGTGATGATAGTGTCAAAGGCTGCAGAGAGATCAAGAGGGATTATGATTGAGAAAAGGTCGGCAGATTTGGTTATTAAGAGATCATTAGTAACTTTGAAGAGAGCAGTTTCAATTGAATGATGAGCTCAGAATCCAGACTGCAGAGATTAAAAAGAGAGTAAGAAGGCAGGAAGTAGAGACAGATCACAGGCCATTTTCTGAAGGATATTAGCCCTGAAAGGAAAGAGGATAGTGGATGACAGCTAAATGGGCATGGATAGATCAAGATTCTTTTATGGATGAAGGAGTCATGGATATGTTTGTAGGTAAGAGAAAGCAGCCAATAGACTGGGAGAGGGTGAAGGTAAATGAGAGGGTGGGAATCAGTCAATATTTATTAATTACCTAGTATGTGCCAGGCACTATGCTAAATTCTGGGGATACAAATAGTTGTAGGTAAGGTATTGACTATAGTGGCATAACTTTGACACTGAAGAGGTGTGGCTTGTTTTAAGGGGTGTATTCTTCATATCTCTTATAGGAACAGATTAATGAATATTTTTTAAAAAATTAACTTCATGAAAAGATTTTCTAGCAGGGGGTATCTTTTTTAATTAAAAATTTTAATATCATGTTAATTATATAATATGTAATATATTGATTATATAATTGATTTTGTAACATTTTATGATATATAATAAAATAATATAATAATTTTGTGTGTGTTATATAATGATATTAATTCCTTCCTCTACCCAACAAGCCATCTCTTGTAACAAATATTAAGAAAAGAAAAAGGGGGAAACCAGCCTGACACATTAGCTGTGTTTGACATTATATGCAGTATTCCAAACCTCCCTGTTTATTGAAGCATTTTCTCAGTTCTTGTCAGGTCAAAGTTGGTCATTATAATTATATAGTATTCAGGGATTTTATATGTGTATATACATATACATATACATATATATATATATAAACCTATATAGTATTCACCCTTCTTTATTTACATTGTTGTCATTACTTGTAGTTTTCTTATTTTACACTACATGCATTTGGATAAGTCTTCTCTGGTTTCCCTGAATTCTTCATATTCATTGTTTCCTTAAGTGCAGCAATATTCCATTACGCTCAGGAACCATGATTTTTTGATCCATTTCCTGATCAGTGGACTTTCCTCCCAGTTCTTTGCAGTGACAGAAGTACCACAGTGAATATTTTGGTTATGTGTGGAATTTTCCTTTTTGTCTTTGATTTCCATGGCATACACACTTAGAAGTACAATTTCTTGATCAAAAGATTTGGACATATTAGTCACTTTTATAACATATTTAATTTGCTTTTCAGAGCATTTAGACCAATGTAACTCCAGCAACAGTGTTATTAGTATGCTTGTCTTCCTGCAGCCCTGTAGGGTTTTCTTTTAAAGGGGAGTTCCCTAGAGTATTTTAGTGTTGATTTACAGAGCATTTAGTTGATAAATATGTATAAGGTAGGAGAGGGGGAAGTTAACTGTAAAGAAGTTTTGAGTCTGAGCTAATTGAAGATCAAGGAATATAAAACATCTTTAAAAAATGTAATGCTGTTTACAAAATTGTATGCACATACTTTTTATAATGCTTAATTTTTTTTTTGGTTGATACCAAAAATGAAATTTCCATATATAAAGAACAGATAAAGAAACTGCAAATCTTAACTGTGTAAGCTTGCCTTTTCAAAAAATTGCACAACCAGGTCATTGTGTTTATTGCAAAGCTTTCACTTTTCTTTGTTTTCTTCTGAACTTCGGAATCTCTTCTGTTCAATTAAAAAAAATATTTTATTGCGTTTTCTTTCAACAGTGAAACGCTTCATTGATATTTTTGTTTTGTTTGATATCACTCTTCTAATTCATCCACACCCCCACACAAAACTCCTTTTGGAGGCTTCTTTGAGAATGAAGGACAGACATCAACATTCTGTAAAGGAGTGTCTGGCCTTTAAAATTTTTTCAATAAGTTTTCATCAGACAGAAACATTCACTGTGGCAAAATTTGCTCCTTGGGTTATGTGGGTAGTTTTGTGAAAGCTGGTTGCCTCGTCCAACCTATTTGTCATAAATGCTGAAGAGAAGCAGATTGCCATACTCAAGATTAAAACAAAGGATCCCCAAAGTATTGCTAACACAGTTTAAGATTTTGTGAAAAAAAAAGTCTTTTATCTAAAGGGATAGCTGTCAGAATTCTTTGAGCTGGTATTTGTTGGTGAATATATTTTTGAGCCTAAATGCAATTTGATAGAATAGATTTTGACTACTTTGTAGGTTCAGCTTTATCTTATGAACTAACTAACTCTGAAGACAGGGAAATCAGTTAAAAATTTTCATTGGTGTTACTAAAGAGAAATTTATCAGTATGATGGGGATGATGCTGTCCAATGATACATTGTTGAAAAAATTCAG
The DNA here is from genome assembly GCA_023548195.1 of Bettongia penicillata ogilbyi. Taxonomy (NCBI): domain Eukaryota; kingdom Metazoa; phylum Chordata; class Mammalia; order Diprotodontia; family Potoroidae; genus Bettongia; species Bettongia penicillata. The sequence goes on from JAJHZJ010000061.1 coordinate 9,454,694, forward strand.
TTTTCAGTTCCAAATTTTCTCCCTCCTCATAAATCTTCCTCCATTCATTGAGAAGGCAAGAAGTATAAAACTCATGGCAAATATAAAGTAATGAATACAAATTCCTGCATTAACTATGTTTCAAAAGGAAAGAAAAAAAAAGAAAGAGAAAGAATATGCTTTGGTCAGCATTCTGAGTCCAGGAGTTCTGTGTCTGAAAGTGGGTAGCATTTTTCATCATGAGCACTTTGGTAATTGTGGTGGGTCATTGTGTTGTTCAGAGTTACTAAATCTTTCAGAGTTGGTTGATTTATCTTTATAATATTGAACTTACTGTGTAAATTGTTCTCCTGGTTCTGCACACTTCACTTTGTATCAATTCAAATAAGTCTTACCAGGTTTTTCTGAAACCATTCCCTTCTTAGTTTCTTATAGCACAATAGTATTTCAAATACATTCATGTACTATAACTTGTTCAGCCTGTCTCCAGTTGATGGGCATCGCCTCAGTTTTCAATTCTTTGCCACCATAAAAAGAACTGTCATAAATATTTTTGTACATGTGGGGCTCTTTCTTTTTTCTTTGCTTTTCCTTTATTCCTTTTTTTAAAAAAAAATAATTCGTTTTCCGTTTTCAACAATCACTTCCGTAAGTTTTAAATTTTCTCCTCCTCCTTAAGACAACATGCAATCTTGTATGGGTTCTACACTTACATTCTTATTAAACACATTTTCACATTAGTCATGTTGCATAGAAGAATTAAAACAAATGGCAGAAACCATGAGAAAAATCAAACCAAAACATAACACAAGAGAAAATAGTCTGCTTCATTCAGGATTCTGATTCTCTAGTTCTTTCTCTGGATGTGGAAGGCATTTTGCCTCAAGAGTCCTTTGGTAATGTTTTAGGTCCTTGCATTGCTGTGAAGGGCAAAGTCTATCAAAATCAGCCCTCACACACTGTGGCTATTACTGTGTATAATGTTCTCCTGGTCCTGCTCATTTCATTCAGCATCAGTTCATATAAGTCTTTCCAGATTTTTCTGAAGTCTCCCTGTTTGTCATTTCTTACAGCATGATAATATTCCATTCCATTTACCACAACTTGTTCAGCCATTCCCCAATTCATGAGCATTCCTTCTGGTTCTTGGCCACCACAAACAGAGATACTATAAATATTTTTGTACATGTGAGACCTTTTCCTGTTTTTATGATCTCTTTGGGATACAGCCCTAGAAATGATATTGCTGGGTCAAAGGGTGTGCATGTTTTTGTAGCTCTTTGGGCATATCTTTGAACCTTTTTCATTCTTTCTCAAATATTCCATGATTTTTTCTCTCTGACCTTCTCAGCTGAGAAACTTGTTTCACACTTTACAGAAAAGGTTGAGACCATTGGTCATTGCAGGAAGGAAGAGAATGGGGAATTATGTAAGGGGGTTTTGAAAGGTGAGAAGAGGATATTCACTCCTGAAGTTATATATTTATATACAATAGAGCACCAGGACTCAAGTCAGAAAATTTGTGTTTTAAGTCTGGCTTGAAGTACTTACTAGTGTGTGACTCTGGGCAGAGCACTTAGTCAGTCTGCTGCTGCTTCTGCATCTGCAAAATGGGGATCGTAACAGCACCTGGCTCCCAGAGTTGTGAGCATCAAATGAGGTAATAATTGTAAAGTGCTTGGCAAATAGGAAGTGCTATCTAAATGTTTGCTATGATTGTAAACAGCTCTGCTTCTCTAGCTGTTATGCTCATGTAATTATTTCTCATTCTGTTCATCAGGTACTATGATGCAGAGATTCACATGAGGTAGCTATGCTGCCATTGATGAAAAAGACAGTTTGATACCAGAAATGTGAACAAATCTCCATTTTTCATATTTGTTTCTGGCAAAATCCTCGATAAATAGTATTATCTAAGTCTATACAACACTCAGACCTTGAGAACATCTTCATCTTTTCTTTCCTCACACTTCCTACTCTTCATCTGTCATTCTCCAACCCAAATCATCAATTTTATATGAGTTTTGAGTCAGAGAGATTCTTAGAGACCTGAATGAAGTGTCATTTTCCTACAGTTTTGCATAAATATCCAACATAAAACTTTTTGTAATCTGAACTAAGACAAGCACTTGAAATGCTTTAGAATTCAAGGATTTGGGCATGACATGAACAGGAAAGTTGTACAGCTTGAGACATATTAGATGGGTTATAGTTTCTATCTTTGGAGGGAATACCCATATCAGTGAAATTATGGGCCTATTAAAGTGTTAAAAGTACAAATATATTGTCATTTATGAAAATTTTAAAGTGTACACAATAAATTCTGTTGGAATTAAATGTGTTTTCCTCCTGGAGATCTGCATTGGTAGAGGGAATTTCTTCACTAGGAACTCCCTGCACTTATGAAATCACATCCTCTAACCTTGAAAAACAATATGCAAGACACTGGGTTAGAGATTGGGAGTACAAAAACAAACCCTAAAATCAGTCAATCAACAAAGTGCTTAGGAGTTTTTTTAATGACTAAACTTTGTATGAAGGAAGTCTTATTCTTGGCCATCAACATCAGGTGCGTGCTCCTGTATATAAATAACTACACTTGTAACAGTTGTTCAGTATGGTGTAGATGTAGGAATTTCTATGATTAAGATATTAAAATATTTTGAATATGGTATGGAATACACCTCAAGATTTAGAAATGGTTCTTGTCTGTGCCTTCAGGCTGTTGTAATAACTATAATTTTGGAAATAATTAGGCTTCAACCTTCCCTTTTATTGAGCTTTTAAAAGATAATACTTTTTTGTGACTGGTCATCTGACCTAGACAGTTTGCTCCCTTTTTCCTTTCCTCTGTTAAGAGATTAGTAGTTATTTAAATAATTGATGTTAAGTGTCTCTGAATTCCTGTGGTGTGAGGGCCTTGCAGATCTTACTAAACTGCCTCTTCCTGTCTAAGGAGGATGTGTGTGCTAGGCTCTTGGCTTTCTTAGTCAATATAAACTTAAATTTCTTGATCGTGAGTTAGAAAGCTTGTAGGTCTCTCTGTGAACTGGATACCTTTAGCTTTAAACATGACCATTTTTCTTTTGTCTCTCCAGGGTACACCATTCTTTTCTCTTGCTTTTCTTCCTTACCCCTTCAAAAGAAGTGTGCCAGTGATCAAGCCAAGCATGTCTCTTGCTAGGTTGAGAGAGTTTTGTGGTTTATGACTGTAAACTGAACATAATAATCTGCATACCAGTTGATTGTCTGGAGATTAGCCTGCCATGAGAAGGGTGGGGCTAAGAGTGAGTGTTCTTAGTGTATACCCCTTTGATTCCTTTCTTTATAGTATGGACCTCACTACACTGGTGCCCCATTTGCTGGTTTTTTTTTTTTTATTAGCTATCAACCTGCTCTTCCACTTCAGTAGATATTTATTAAGTGCCTACTGTGTATGTGTAAAATGAGAAACCTCATTGTACTGTCTGGACATCCTAGTTTCACTTCCTGCCTCTGACTCTTACTGGCTTGGTGACCCCAGGCTAGTTAGTCATTTAATTTCCCAGGGCCTCACAGAATTCTCAAAGGCTACAGTTTTAGAACATTTGCAGATTTACATGGGTAGAGAGAATTTCTTTACTAGGAACTTCCTTTATGGATAAACTTGTGTGCCCCAGCCATATTTAAAAAAAAAAAAAGGGACAAGGCATTGTGCTAGATCCCAGGGATAGTCTGAAATTAAAATCAACCAACAGGTACTTATTAAGCACCTGCTATGGTGTCAGCACTGAGGATATAAATAAACGACAAACTGTCATGAATTTACATTCTAATGGGGGACACAATGTATATAAATCAGTACATACAAGATAGATACAGAACCAGTCTCTGCCTTTAGAGGAACTTACATTTTATTTTTCTCCTTCAAGGTACACTGTGAAACCCAGACAGTCTCATTACTTTTCCCTTATGGTTCCTAGAGTGAGTTTAAAGATCTTTTAAGGTTTTGGTTTTTTTTTTTTGGCTTAGTTTTTTTGGCCATTAGTAACTTGAAAAATAAGCACAAGAATATTATGGTCAGGACCAAAAGTTTTAAAAATAAAATCTTGCTGTGATAGTTTGTTTCTTACTGGAATGTAAATAGAGTTCAGCCTGATCTTTGTTATCTTCTACTGTGGGCTTCTATGCCAGTTAACTTTTCCTTTTTGTCTTGAGTCAGTTCCAATAAACTCTTAACTCCCCCCATTCCTCCAATAAATTGCTGATGAAATGAACTGCAGTGCTCTTTTTCTTCTGGAGTTGGTGTTCCTGAATCTCCCTTTTAGGATTCTCCCTCCATCTTCTTTCTTATACATAGGTACTGGAGGGGCAGCTAGGTGGTGCAGTGGATAGAGTACCAATGCAGGAGTCAGGAGGACTTGAGTTCAAATCTCACCTCAGACACTTGACACTCACTAGCTGTGTGACCTTGGGCATATCACTTAACCCCAATTGCCTCATCCTGGGTCATCTCCAGTCATCCTGATGAATGAATGGTCACTGGATTCAGATGGCTCTGGAGGAGAAGTGAGGCTGGTGACCTGCACAGCCCTCCCTCCCTCAAAACAAAGGCAAGTGCAAGTCATGTCATCTTTTCTGCGATGGCATGGTCGTCTTCGGCAACAAAGAACGAACACACAAGGCATTGAGGAGGAAGGGACAAAAGTATCTTTAGAAGCTAATGGCAGATTAACAAAGGACTCAAGTGAAATTAGTTTTTTTTTACCTTCTGTCCCATCTTCACTTTCACCTTACAATCATAGAATAGCTAGAAGGGACCTTAAAAATCATTTAGTTCAAACTCTTCATTTTACAAGCTGAGGAAATTTGAGACCCAGAGGGATTAAGTTATTTTCCAATAGTTATGTAAGTAGTAAATAGCAGGGCCAGAATTCTAGCCCAGGTGTCCTAAGATTCTATACTCTCTCAGTCACAATGTATGGCCTCTCATCTTAACACATACCTCACATTTAAAGTCATTTTAGGTTGTTCATTGCAAGAGGGTGAAATGTATTTACTTTATTAGGCCAAACAACACTTGTGGAACAATTCTGTCATATTGTGTGTGTGTGTGTATATAAACATGAAACCAAGAAAAACAAGAATTAGAAAATTATTATAAATTTGGAAAATTATTTTAAATCTGGAAAGGACCTTATTATCTTCTGTTTCTTTTTATGGATAGAAATGCTAAGGCTCAGAGAAGTGTGGCTTAGAGAACGTTACACAGCTAGTTGACAGTGTTAGGAATTTTGACTTTGAGCCAATACTAACTACTTCTTCTGCACTATAATGCTTCCCCCAAAGGGCTGCATTGTTTTACTTAGACCATCCCACATCTCAGGTTTGGTTCTGCTTACTTGTTGAACAAGTGATCATAAAGAAGGTGACTATCATGATACAGTAACATCATGCACTCTTATACATCAAAAAGTACTTCTTTAGTCACATCATAGTAGTTCCTCTTAATTCATTTCAAAGTATACTTGAATAATTTTCTAAATTTAAAAAAACCTGAATCAGATCACATGTGATTTTAAGCCCTATTTAATAGAAAAACAGTAGAGCAGTAATGCTACCATATCTTAATGAAATTTATTTCTAGAAAGCTTTTTTTAGTATGTCTAATTTGTGGCTATAGTTGTCCTTCAAAATACACATAACAATACTTTTATATTTTATGTTTATTAATAATCAATAATTGCTACGTTAATTAACAAAATGAAAACTAAGGTATTTCGATTGAAAAGGAAGTATATGAAGAATGAATTAGAAATGTGAAAGAGTAACATGAAGGATTGGACACAGCTTTTTACAGTTAATTAAAATGAATTTAGTTTTGCTTTGAATGAATGAAAAAGCATTTGTTACCAAGTGAGATGGGTTTGACGTTGGGAATGCAAATGCAAGATGGTTCTTACCCTCTAGAAGTTTGCTTTCTAATGGAAGGAGACTACATAAAGGGGATTTAGAAGGAGAGTTGAAGGGGTAAACACATGGCCCAGTCTTCCGTGGACTGGAAATGGTGAAGGTCTCTTCTTGGTTAATATAAAGCTCACCTACTTAGAGCTCAGAGATGCTTGAAACATCCAGAAACAGAGTTCAGGATGTGTGGAAGGAGTTGAGAATGATTACTTGATTGATTGTAGGTAGCTTGGCTGGTGTTATACTACTAAGACGGGGTGCCATGTATGAGGGGAGAGGTGACCCCCAGTGGCTTTGAGACCTTGAGTAGAGAGAACTGAAACAAAACACCTGATCTGTCTGGATCCTTGCAGTTTTGAAGAACTTAAAACACCTGCACACTCCCCTTTCCCAGATATTCTGTCTGTGATGCAGCATTCAGAAATAATGTCTTTTAAAAAAGAAACCATCAATCACTTTTAAATATTTGCTCATTAAAAACAATACTTTGACTTCTAAAACTTATTCTTTAGCCATCACCTACCTAATCAGAAAAAAAAATCTAGAAAGCTGTGTAAGTAAAATCATACATAAGCTAGATATATTTCATAAATTTGAAAAGTTAAAAAACAGATATTAGTCCAATAGTATATTTAATAATAATATACTAAAGTATATTAAAAATTAAGTATACCCCAAATGTATACATTTTGTTACAAAGAGAAGCTATAATAGTTCTATTTAAAATGAACTGTTTATCTTTAATTAAAATGGAAGAACTCTGAAAATACTATTCTGTCACCTCTCATTTCTCTGAATTCTTATATGACTTTATTTTAAACCTTTCTCATGCACTTATCACAGTGTTTTGCATCACACTTATTTGTATACATGTCTCTCTTTTACTGGAGAATAAACTTTATATGGGCAGAGAGAGATCTATTCTTATTCAACTTTGAATTTTTTTCAGCACCTAGGACAGTATCTTACCCTTACTAGGTTTTAGATAAATGTTGAATGAATAAGTTGCATTAATTATCTGCTTTGTTTGAAGCTTTAGTGGGAGATGAAGTAGAAGAACATGTTTGCAGTTTGAGGATAAAAATAGATTCTTGTAATTTGTTCAGTATTTCACCATAAACATCTGAAACTCATTTAAATACCTGACAAGTTTAAGACTTTTATAGTAGTATTATGGGACATTTTCCTTATTCAAAGGCAGTCCAGAAGGAAAATCATTTGCAGACCACACTCAGATAAAAAGCAGTTTCATATCTAAAATATCTTAGTAAATTATTTTTAAAAGAATGGGATACTTACAACTATATAGAATAAGCATTACAAATTTTTATTTTTTTTAATAAAATTGATAAGAGAGAAAGAAGGGATAAAGAAATAAAAACTGGAGAGGAAAAGGTGGGGAGGTTAATAGGTTTCAAGAATAATATGGAAGAGGCAAAACTGTTTTATGTGTACCTATTGTACACATTGGATTGTCTGGGCTTTTCCAGGTCTCCTATATTTTCTTCCCCAATTAGAGTTTGGACTACTTGAGAGTAGCAGCTGACTTAATTGTTCTCTTTATCTCTAGGGCTTTAGCGCTGTGCTTGGCACATAGTAAGTGCTTAATAAATACTTTTTTATTCATTTAATATTCATTTTAAGCCTTGATATTCTGAATAGCTGAAGGTACAAATTAAGTTTATTGCCTGCTACCACTGTTCTGTGAAGTTCTTACTAGTCTTTCAGCAGAATGCAATGTCTTTTCTGCACCCAATATATATAGCTTGTTTGCTTTTATGTTTTAATTTTAAAGTTGATTTTGAAATATAGATTTATTTCCAAAGATTTCACACATGGATCAGTAATATCATGCACAAAACAGGAATTTGACAAACTTTTTTTAAAAACAAATTTACCTTGGAACTTTAAAGTCTTAATTTTACCAACTGTGGTTGAAGGTTCTTTGACATTAAAAAAAATTCTCAAATTGAATTATCTTTGAAAGGTTAGAACTGACTCATTTGAATTAAACGGGACTAGTTCAAAGGTAATTATAGCCAGATAATTTCTTCACTCTGAGCCTTTTAATGTTATCAAATTCAGAGGAGTGGATATTTTTTTGGCTCAATGCAGGGAAGGGCAATTGGCCTTTTTTTTGGAAAAGAAAGGCTTAACTAATTGGGTCCTTAGTATAGGGATAAACACATGTGGCAAAATGAATCCACTAAAAGCAATAGAGGGGAAAGGGTCTTTAAAAATCCGTGTTTTGACTACTGTTTTCAGTCAGCCAAGGAGCATTTTTTTAAACACCTGTTCTGTGTCAGGCATTGTGTTAGATATTGTGGATACAAATACAAAGAATGAAACAATCCTTACAGGAAGCATAATCATAATTCTTTAACTACTCTTATCTCATAAAGTTTCTTCTGGGTAGACTCAGTATCTGGATCTGGACCAAGGTCTCTACTTCTACATTGAATCTTTTGTTTTATTTTGATAGAATCTATTTTTAGAGATAAGCATATAATTTATAGCTTCCTAAAAACTTTTAAAAGAATACCTTGGGGTTTCATGGAATGTTTTAGTTTATTTTCCCCCCTTTGGCTGAGTTTGGTACATGGAAGGAATGTAACTAAGATTCCTTACATTTTAATAAAATTTTATATAATACAAGTATGGAATTTACAAAAAAGGGTAGTTCTTCCATGGAATGCTTTTAATGTATATCATCTTTATTTCATTCATTCCTGCAGCTTATTCATGCTACTTATTGATTACATTTAGAGAGTTAGACTTCATTTACAACTTAGTATGAAATAATCATAAAGCCTGGTTTGATTTTTCTGTACTGGAATAGGATGTCCAGAGTAGGTGAATGACTTTGGGCACCCAAAGGGCATAAGGTAGTAGATGGGAGAGTGTGCTGGCCCCAAAGGACAATTTTCCATAAGGTCCTGGATTGGGGTGGAAGGAAGGCCAGAACCATCATGCCACTGAAACCACTCAGACTCTCTGTATTCTTTACAGATTCTTCTTTCTCAACACCCACCTTGCTGGCACATAGTAGGTTAGATATCAGGACTAGTAAGAAAAGTTGAAAAATAGTAGTTTTGCTGAGTTTAGCTTACTTTTACCTGGCCAGAAAGCAGCTAGGTAGCTACTAGATAGAATACTGGACATGGAGTCATAAAGACTTGAGTTCAAATCCAGCCTGAGATGCTGAGTAGCTGCGTGACCCTGGGCAAATCACTTCATGGCTATCTGCCTCAGTTTCCTCAACTGTAAAATAGGAGTAATGATAGCACCTACCTCCCAGTGTGGTTGTAAGGATCAAATGAATACTGTTTGTAAAGTACTTCATAGAGTGCCTGATATACAGTAAGTGCTTAATAAATAGTTGTTTTCCTTCCTTCACAGGTTAGACTAGTCCAGCCTTTCTAGTTTACCCTTCAGGGTACGTATTGAGGAAGAGGAGAGCTTGTGAGATAATTCAGGGAGTGTAAGCTAATAAGCCCTGTGGTTGTTGAGTGGAGTTCCTTCTTAGAAGTATAAGCTCATAGAGAGCTCTTTTTGGTCCCAAGCTAGCTCATCAGTTACTGTGCTCTTTTTTTTTTTTTTTAAACTCTTTTGCTCCCAGGGATTAATGAGTCTGATTTTTAATTTTTTAAAAAAAAATTTATTGCTACCACATATTTCTTTCTAGCCTCCAGTTTTTCTCCTTGCTGAAGGTCTGGTGGATTGGTGGTATAGTTTGTTTCTTCTCATACTCCTGGTCCTTTGGAAAACAGACTGTTCTTTTGAGGTTTTCCAGATTTTATTTACTGACAAGAATATCTGAATAACAACGTAAGGAATACTTTCTTTTCCTGCCCTCTTACCTTTTGTTTTTCCATTTAGATCCTGTAAGGAATGAAAGATTTGCGCATAGATTCTAAGGTTAGATTTTGAGTGGTTTGTAAAGTATTTATTTTAGATAAGAGTTCAAAGGGACTTCAAACCATTTAGTCCAACCCCTTTCTTTTACAGGTGAGAAAACTTAGTGTCCGGGAAGATAAATCAATTTGCCCAATGGGGAAAGACATAAAGTTGATGTTCACTAAGTGCATCATTCTTTTCTTATAGTCACATTGTTGAAATTGAGGATTGGGTCTCTGGCTAAGGATTTGGCATTAACTAAATTGCATCTAAGAACAGCAATATGTCTTAAAAACAATAAACTATAATGAATTATAAATTCTCTTCTCTTAACCCTTGTATTGTATGAATTCTGTAATTTTTAAATAGTAAAATTGTGCCTCAAATTTCATAGTGCACTGGGTGTATCATTTAAGGGTAATTTATGGGAATGTATGGACAGGAATTGCACTGGATGCAAGAGAAAGGAAGATTTTTGTTCTGTACTGGTGGCAATTTCTGATATCCATCTAAATTTCATTTTAGCAAGCATAGGTATCCAAGATGATTTTTATTAATTTAAAATTTCCTCAAAACACTATACTGTGTATAGATTACATGTTTGTAATGGGTAATGTGAACTAATATTTTTAAAAGGGTTTTTTGCCATCTATTCACTCTCTAATGCTTTCTCAGTTTATTCGTAGCCGCAGGTTCAATCACTTAGCATCAGATCAAATAAAGACCTTGAGTCATTCATGTTAACAGTTAATAGAGTACTTTACATTTTTGTGGAAAGCAGTTTTGTTAGCCCAGATCATTAGTGTAGAATTTAAAAAGATTTTCAAAATGTCTGACAAAATTGCCAAAAACTAGTCCAAGTTAGGTGCTGTATCGTTCTTTTGTTTGGACGTTGTGGAACTGATAAATAGCCTTGTCATCTCAAAAATTAGTCTTCTGCTACTTTCTCTTCTTTTGCTCCTGTTTTACATGAGGAGGTGGCCCTTTTCCTTGCCAAGGCAAACCCCTCTCCTGCATATCCACAAGTGATCCCATTCCACACCACCTTCTTTAGCAAATTGTCTGTCATAATTTCCATTCTCTTACTTACCTTATCTCTTGCTTCTCTACTTGATCCCTCTTTCCCTGCTAGTTATGAACCTGTTTTCCCTCCTGTTTATGGCTGGTATCCTTGAGAAAGTGGTCTGTAATTACTATCTCCTCTTCTTTTCCTCTTACTCTTTTTCACTCTCTGAAGTCTGGCTTCTGACCTCATCATGTAACTGAAAGTTTTCTCCAAAGTTACTAGTAATCTTTTAATTGCCAAATCTAATGACTAGAAGTAGCTTATGGTATTCTGTTAACACACACACACACACATACACACACACACACACGCACAGACACACATAGGTTAAGTCCAGAAACAAATTCATAGCATCATCTTTTGTGGTAAACTGAAAAAAAAGGGGGTGCCAGTCAATTGGGGAATGTTTGAATAAGTTGTAATGGAATACTATTGTGTAGTTAAGAGTGAACATGAGGATTTCAGAGAAGCATGGAAAAACCTGGTTTGTGTGAACTGTTGAAGAATAAAGCAAGCAGAACGGGAAAACAATTGATAGGACTGCAAAAATGCCAATAAAGACAAGGGTGGAAAGGTTAATGTTAATAGCCAATCTTAGTCTAGGAGAACAGATTATGTAATAGGCTTCTGTCCTTTCTATAGATAGGTAGGGAAGTTATGAATGCAGTGTTGCAAATATTATCAGAATTTAGTTGCTATATCAATTAGTGGATCTTTGAACTAAATTATCTCCTTAGGCGTATATCATAGTATTATATATTTTTATTCTACATATGGGAAATGTTTGAGGATAGACTTCAAGATTGCATTTTGTTCTACTGAGTCAAATGCTTTTTAAAAAATCAATAATTAATAAATGCAGCAGGATATTACAGTCCCTGTACTTTCAGTCAGTTGAGTGACTAATAAAGATGTGGTCTGCCATAGAAATATACTATGCTACTATAAAAGCTATTAGTGTAATCAATCCCCATGTATCAAGGGATGTAAGCTGTTTGCCATCTGGAATAAAGAAGAAATTTCTCCATATCTACTATAGTACAGAGTTTTCTAATTATATGAATAGCTTCACACCTACAGTATAATGCCTTTATTGACTCTGCCCCTGTTTTTCCAGGTTATCCAAATGCAATAATGAAATTATCTGTAAGATTTTAATACATACCAAATGTGTAATTTTTATTGCTAGATAGTTTAATGAAAAGTGCATGATACTACCATTTCAACCATTTGCAAAAATAGGTAGATGAAGAATTTATAATTTTGAAATGAAAAAAGAATATTCTATGAATATGTCTGGTGATTGTGCTAAAATTTTTTAAAATTATTTTGACAAGAATTAGAAGTAATTATATTTTCTGTGTGTTCATCCTTCATTGCCAAAGAAGACCATACCATCAGAGAAATAATGATATGACTTGCACTTGACTTTGTTCTGAGTGAGGGAGGGCTGTGCAGGTCACCAGCCTCACTTCTCCTCCACAGCCATCTGAATCCAGTGACCAGATAGATATTCATCAGGATGACTGGAGATGACCCAGTATGAGGCAATTGGGGTTAAGAGACTTGCCCAAGGTCACCCAGCTAGTGAGTGTCAAGTGTCTGAGGTGAGATTTGAACTCAGGTCCTCCTGCACTGGTGCTCTATCCACTGCACCACCTGGCTGCCCAGAACTATACCTTCTAAGAAACACATGAAGGAACTGTTCAAATTGTTATGTAAAATTTAAGAATTTTTCTTTCAGAAAAACATGGTTCTAAGATGAGATTTATTATGGAAAAAATATTTTCTTTCCCATTGTCCTTATAAAATGACAAACATTTTTGTTTTGATATTTAGAACATATGTTCTACATAAAATTTTAGTACTAGTGTTTCAGAGATATTAAATACTTTTTAATCATTTCATCTTTTTATAGATTTTTTTTGCTTGTTTGGTCTAATTGAATTGGCCTCATGATTTGGTTCCAGATGGCAGTTTTGATATTTAAATTCCTGGTTCTTTCAAGTGGGTTAAGGAATCTCTTATTTCTTAAGTGGAAGAATGTAAGCATTATAAACTAGTCTCCCTGCTTCCTTCAACCTGCCCTATACACTACTGCCCTATTAATCTTTGTAAAGCAGAGCTCTGATCTTGTCACTCCACTACTTAGAAGCCATTTGGAGAATTATACTTCATGTCTGGAGTATGCATGCAGTCCTGGATACCATTTTAGGAACACCATTAACAAAGCAGAGTTAGGTTCTAATGAGGGCAATCCCAGTTGGTGAGAATACCGAGGACTGTGTCATAGGCTCAGTGTCAGGAAATACTTCCTTACCATTAAAATGAGGAGTATCCCATCACCACAAGTCTTCCCAGAGAGACTGTGTTATAACATGATAGGGATACATGATTTCTGAGCTCCCTTTTCATTCAGATTATATAGTTTTGTGAATTCTGGCTCCTATTATGTAATATTATGTCCCTGGCTCCTATTATGTAATAGAAAATTTGTTACTAGGGGAAAAAATCCCTTAGGTTGAAGATAATGACAATGGAGATTGGATAATAACCTGCTATAAAGCATGTTAGGCATGTATGTTTGGTAGGAATTACAATTCTCATGAAGTAATTGTTTTCCCTTGGTGTACTGCTAATTTAAGAGTTGGAAAAAGGAATTGTTGAGATGATCCAGTTTCCTCATTTTATAGATAAGGAAACTGTTACAGAGAAATTAGTTAACTTTCCCAAGGTCACAGAACTAGTTTGTGACAGGATCTGTACATTCATGTTCACCTTCAGTAGCCAATTTACTCTCTAATGCAACCCAAGGAATTGTTCACATGCCTTGGGATTTCTGCACTGCATACTCAGTTTTCTCCCAATACTATATCAACATGGCCAATCCTTATTACACAACTACCTGGATTATTGTAGCAGCCTTCTAAAGAGTCTTCCCAGCGCATTTGCTCCACCGTTATATTTGTCATACTATAGTTACTCTAATCTTCCATACACATAGATCTGGCCTTGTCCCTTCTAAATTCAAAAATCTTCAGTAATTCCCTACTGTCTACATAAGAAGGTTCAAGTTTCTTTGCCTGTCATTCAAGTGACTTGAGAGTGACTTATTCAGTGACTTGAGAGACTTATTTGGCTAGAGCATAGAGTGCTTACATGGTGGCACTAAACTTTCTACAGCCTCCATGAAGCCTTTTTTGATTCCTTCAAGCCAATAACTGACCTTCCTCTTTCCTGTAGACTTCACATAGCAGTTTCTTTTGAATTTCTCCAGTGTACCAACATGGAAAGATTGCAGGACCTGGATTTAGAAGACTTACATGTTTATGTCCCAGTTATGACACGTTATTTAATAGTAGCACAATGCTGCATAAATCACTTTGCTTTTCCGAGCCTTCTTAGTTTTGTTATCTATGGAAATGGGTGTAATTCATTCAACAAGCATTAAGTGTTCATTCAGCAAGCATATATTCTAGCCCGTGTGCTAAGTCATAGGCTTACAGAACAAAAGTGAAGCATTCTCTCTGTCCTCTGGGAATTTGCTTCTATTAGGGAGAGAATCTGTACTCAAATTGGTAAGTACAACATAACTTAAGGAAGGAGAAGACGCTAAAAGTGAAGGAGTTTGGAAAGACTTTGCATCAGACAGAGCACCTGGGCTGAATTTTGCCTTCACATTATCTCCATTTGCAGGTGGCATAACCGAGGCTCAGAGAGGTCAATACTGCTCTTAAGAACTCTAAGATAACGGTGCTGTTGTTGCTGACCTCACAGGGCTGTGAGAAAATAACTTCCTAAATCGCAGAGCATTATAGAGATGAGTGATTATTATTTTTTATTATCATGTATGATAGTTATTTGTAAATGTGCGTTATTTCTGTACTGCATTATAAACTATGTGGGTAGGGATTATGTCTTATCTAAACTTTGCATTTCTCTAGTGTCTATTACACTGCTCAGTTCAAAAGCACTAAATAAATGCTATCTTGATTGACATCTCATCTAAATTTTTATAGTCTATTGTTGTTCAGTCATGTTTGACTCTTTGTGACTCCATTTGAGGGTTTCTTGGCAAAGACACTGGGATAGTTTGCCATTTCCTTCTCCAGCTCATTCTACAGGTGAGGAACTGAGGCAGACAGGGTTAAGTGACTTACCCAGAGTCGTATAGGTAGTCTTTCTGAGACCAGATTTTAATTCAGGAATATGAGTCTTCCTGATTCCAGGCCCAACACTCTAAACACTGTGCTGCTTAGCTGCCCACATACTATTCAGTAGTAGTGGACTCTAATATAGACCCTTGCCAGAAGTGATTGTCATAAGCTAACACTCTTTTCTGAGTGAACATTCATGAAATGTGCCAGTTTATCTATGTGAAATGGATCCTTCCATATAGTTCTATAGTTTTGAATTTTTGTATATCAGATTTGTTTAGAATAAGATTCCATTGTATATTAAAACGTGGCTCCGATATTCACCTCCATAGAGTGGAATTCTGTCAATATAATGCAGGTTTTCTTTGGATTCAACCCAAGTAAGTTTAGTCCTTGAAATACCAAAGGGATCTCATTATAAAATGTTATCCCCTTGTCAGTCCCATGGTAAGGATTGTTTGAAAAAAAAAAAAGTGACAGTTAAACTCCATTAGACTCCATGTCCTTAAAGAAACACAAAAAGTAATACATTTAAATGAATTAGGTGAAATAAACGTCTAAAGGCAAGGATCCATAATCAACTCCTGATTGATCTTTGCCGATATCCAATCTGTGTGTTTTTCCAGTCCTTTCTTGTTTGCCTGACTTTGGGCCATCATGACATATAAGATCATCCATTTTGAGTTAAAAATGGCTTCAACAAGAGTTAAAGCTCAGACCAGTCAATTCTTGTACTTTGTTAGTTATCTCTGATTTAGTGGAAGTGTTTTTTAAAACTATTGGTTCAAACAAGGGGCTTGGATTAGCTGGGAATTTATAAAAATAATAAGTTTATTAGATTCAACAGATAGATGAAGAATTCTCTAATAGATGAACGATTTTTAAATAATCCAATTTTTTTTTAAATTGGGAATTTGAAAAGGATCCATTATGTCAGTTAATACAAAATTTGATTATAATTTTACTTTGAGCTAAAATTTTAAACCCATCTCTATATTTCTTTGCCTTATGGACTAAAAAAAATCCACTGAATCAATTAAAACTGCTTGATCCTTTGGGGTATTCCACATTCTGATTCCTTTATTGTTAAGAATATTTATTTTCATTGTTCACATGCAGAGTTACATACAAAAGTGTTAGCATTTCACCAGGTTGTACAGGTATTGTTATTATTATTATTTTGCTACTAGCTATCCTTGAGAAAATTATACTTTATAGTTGCCTGATAACTATCTTTTTGTAAGATTACATTCAAATTTATTTTCCTTTACTTCTCTGCATTATTTTCTAGTGATATACATGGTAGGTCACTCTTTAAAAATACTTAGTATTAGTGTAGTAGAATACTTTAATGAATAGAATATTTTAGTTTGAAAAGTTCTTTTGAGACACTAGAAAGTTATAAGACCTTTGCTAAACTTTAGAGAGAACCTTTTGTCTTTTTGACCTTTCGGTCTCAATAACATGGCCTATGTACTAATTCATCTTTCAAGGGATATTTCTTCTGTACCTACTGTGATTTGTGAGAGACTGCATCCAGGTAATCATGGTAATAATGTTCTCTTCCTCTGTAGAGTGAATAGCCCCTTGATGATTTTATTGACGCACTTAGGGAGGAAGGTGAAGATGATCATATGGTTCAGTGCTTGTAGAAAGATCTCATTAAAGGTTTTTAATAATGCTCTCAAAAAAACACAGTCTAAATTGGTCTGAAATATATCAGGTTTTGCACTCCATGTCTGTACTACTGTTCCGGTATCACGGTCATAAGTAAGTGTGTTTTGAATATGGCTTAATGTTCGAGTCATCAGACTTTGTTCATGGATGAATTTGGTTTTTGCCTAGAAAGCTTTTTAGATAATGATGAAAATTTCTCTAGAGAATTGTAGCAGGTTTTTTAAAATTACAGAGTAGTGACTTAGTTATGTCAGTTAAAGTTGACCATAAAGAAACTTTCATCACAGTACAAACTTGAACAAAAAGAGCCCTTTCTACCAAAAGCTTATTTTGATTTTTATCAGATCTCTTTGCAAGTTGTTTTGAATAGTATTTTAGCTATTTTTGTTTATGTTATATTTCTTCCCCTCCTAATGTCTTCCTGGGGTTTATTCTTTGCTGAATTCATAAAATTCGGGTGCCTGTAATATCTGCATTGCTTTAAAAAAATAATTTCAGCTCACAGGTGAAGCATTGTGCTTTCCCTGCTACAGGATCCAAAGTGAAGGTGGCCAAAGACAAAACTACAATCTTTTGATGATTAGTTTATCTTCTACTCTTCTTTTTTGGAGGGGGCAGATAAAGCAACTTAAAAAAATCATTACTGAACGACTTCTCAGTTATTCAACCTGAGATATTCTCATTCGTTTATGTAAACTTTAAAGTAATGAAATATTTGATTCACATGAAATTGATCTAAATAGATTAACACGTAGGAATTTTCTAAATTTCTCTTTGTCCCTTTCTTGTATATGAAGGTGTTACTGTGTAGTGAAAAGAATTGAACTCAATGACTGAAGTCCTAGATTCAAGTCCTTAGTAACTTTGTGCCTTTGGTGAAGCTACCACCCTGAGCCTCTGTTTGCTCATCTTGACTTCCGTTTTGTTGGGAAGTTCAAATAAAATAATGATTGTGAAATAGCTTTGTGAATTGCAAAACGTAACATTGTTATACTTCCTATTTCACTTGGTTAACATAGTAGCATTGTAGATTAGAGCTAGAAGGAACATCTAGTCCAATGCCTTTATTTTTCTGTGGATGGAGTTGTTGTTTTCGGCATGACTTGCAAGTGAATTGGATTTAAATAAAGGAGGGCTGTGTTAAGTCACTGCACTTGGATGGCTCCAGAGGAGAAAGTGAAAGTGGATGAAATTAAGCTTGAGAGGTAAGGTGACTTTCCCAAAACAACCCAGGGGAAAGAACCAGAGGTGGACCCAGGTCTCCAGACTACACATTCATTGCTCCTTAAACCTTGAAAAACCATATAGATTTGAGATGTTCCATGGATTACAGAATGATGCCAGTTCCGTGATTCCGTATGCTAACTTCTTAGTACTTTATGAAAGCTACTGTCCCTGTTTTGAACAGGTTGACTTCAATTCTGTGAATAACTTGAGCAAAGAAACCACTGCAAAATGAAATTAAAAAATAAGTTTTGTAGGAAGGGGCATTTTCTGAAATATAGCTGAGAGGAGGATCTGAAAGTTTTCTAACTATAGATCTTTAGGAAGTAGATGGCATTAATTTCCTACTTTTATCTTAAATTTTTTTTTGGATTGGACCCTTGATTACTTTAGTATATGCCCCAATGAGACAGTTCACTCTACCATTACGAGTCAGTATTTGCTGTGCAGTTTTGTGGTCTTAGTTGCCTGGGGGTTAAAAGACTTGCCCTGGTTTACAGTGCTTATGTGTATAAGAGATGGGGTTTTAACCTGGATCTGCCTCACTTAAAAGGCTGGCTCATTCATTATGCCATGGTTCCTTTTGGTATTTTTTCCATTATGCATGGGGGGAGGGTAGGGAATAAGCATTTATATAGCACCTACTGTTTGTCAGGTCTTGTCCTAAGTATTTTACAAATGTTATCTCATTTGATCCTCACTATAACCCTGGGAGGTAGGTGCTATTATTATCCCTATTTTGCATTTAAGGACACTGAGGCAAACAAAGGTTAAATAACTTGCCTAGGATCACTAGCAGTGAATGTATCTGGTCAAATTTGAACTCAGGTCTTTCTGACTCCAAGCCTAGGATTCTATTCACAGTGCCACCTGTTTGCCCCTGTACATTATATACTATGTAGGGGAATGAATAATTTGAGTAAATTCAGGCTATTCATCTTCAAGGATTTGAGTACTAACTCTGTCATTTATTGATATATCTATGAGCCTTAGATTCCTCATCTGTAAAATGAGAGGATTGAAGTAGTTGATCTGCAAGACTTCTTTCAGTTCTAAATTTAAAATCTAACAAATACTTTATTTTGGGAACATGAACAAAATATTTTCAACTTTATATTGCAGAAACAAAGAGTACTACATTTTCAGATGTAATGAGTATGTAGTAATTGTAAATTATGTAAATATCTATTTTGTAAATTATATACACATATGTAAATATAAATGACATCTATAGTTGTCACCATCATTGGCATTTACGTAATACGTTAAGCATTTGACATGTGTTATTGCATTAGAGCCTTACTAAAGGCAGGCCACTTAACCCTGTTTGCCTCACTTTCCTCATCTGTAAAATGAGCTCGAGATGGAAATGGCAAACTACTCCAGTATCTCTGCCAAGAAAACCTCAAATGGGATCACAAAGAATTGAATATGACTGAAAATGAAATATCATTTTCAAAGGCATGAGAGATAGGTACTGTTCTCATTTTGCAGATGAGGAAATTGAGGCTCATAGAGTACATGAGGTGTTCATGGTCATATGGCCAATAAGTGATAGAGGAAGAGCCCATGTCTTTCTAACTGCAAATCTGGTATTCTCTACACCGTATCACTTTGCATTCTTAGTTATTGACTGTTTCACATGCATAAATGAATTTTCATATTCCACAAATATTTATTTGACCATCTTAGGTTATATCAATATATATATATAACTTTACTGTCTAGATCTTGGGAAACTGTTCAGTTGTAGTAGACCATATCTGAAATAACAATTAAATTCCTAGGTTCCTTATTTTAGGGGGGGACATAGGTAAGTACATTTAGGGAAATGATCGAAAGTGTCATATGAGAAATAGTTGAAGGGACTTGGTGAGTCTAGTTTGGAGAAGGGAAAACTGTGCTACATGTGGTAATTATCTTCAAATATTTCAAAGTGTTTTATGTAGAAGAATGCAGATTAGTTTTTTTTGACAACAGAAGTCCAAGTGGGGACTAGTAGGTAAGAATTATAAGGAAGTAGATTTTGTTTCAGTATAATTCCATGTAATAATGGGATGGACAGCATTGACAGATTATGATTCAGTTCCCTGTCACTGTGTGTTTTTGGAGCCTGGATTACCATTTGTGTCAGTCTTTCAAGTCAACAAGCACTTTTTATATACCAATCTCTGTGCTAAGCTGTGGGAATACAAAGAAAAGCTTAAAAAAAAAAAGACAGCTTGCCTTTAAGGAGTTTACATTCCAATGGGGCAGTGGGATACAGAACCACAAAAGGAAGCTGAAAGGGGATGAAGGAAGCAACCAGTGTACGTCCTGGTTTGCAACCTGCTGAGAGATGAAGAAATGACTGGATTGGGTGCCTTCCTTAAATAGAGCTTCTGGGACCATCCAGTCAGGGGCACGGCATACAGGTATAAGTTGTGTGAGAATTTGGAGTAATGAGCTTAGAAAGGAGGAAACCATAACATTTGTGATTCTTTGAATACTTACTCTATGCTCAATACTGTACAAGGCTCCTTAGAGAATCCAAAATAAGACCATAATTTGGGCCCTTGCCTTCAAGGAGGTTACAGACTTAGTGAGACAATACTTACCAACACTCAACAACTGGAGAATAATATGAATAACAATTGTAATTGAAATATCAGCAATGATTAAAAGTAAAAACACACTGTAATTTAATGTACTCTTTTGAGAATAAGACCCAGTCCTAATCTGCTATTTTCTGCAGTTATTTTAATTCTAAAGTATAACACCTTTGAGGAATGACAACTGAATATGAAGTACCTTGTGGTAAGAGGTCAAAAAGATTCTGTAGCCCATGCCTTCAGCCTTTCAGTATATAGCTGCATTTTCATTATTAATTTTAATTGCCATCTGCTGTACTATCTCCAGAATTCTCTCTTCCTTTGCTATAGCTTTTTAAAACATTCAGTCTAATATGTTCTCTCATCTTTGTCCCTCCCATAATGATTCAGTGGCATAACTGAATAATCTAAAATTCCAATTCCAGTGTTATCATAGTAAGCAAAAATATTAAATCATTCCTCTTAATAAAATAAAGTACATCTCCAATTTTATTTTTAAATTATTTTCTCTGTTGTCTTTGCAATTCTTTTTAATTTTGGTTTAGTTGGTGGAGGAAAACCCAGTTTCAGGGTTACTAGATCAGGTCACAACAAAAAACTAAGTACCTGGGGCAAGACAATATGTGGTGGAACAGACTAGGTAGATCACCATGAAGCAGTTTTCAAGGCAAAAGGCAAGATCCAAAAAATAGTATCTCAAAGAGTCAGAATTTAGGACCCTAAATCCTTAGGAAGTTTAGGTATTATCTAGTTCAGTGGTTCTCAAAGTGTGGTCTAGGTACCCCAGGATCTCCTTTAGGGGATCTGTGAAGTCATAACTATTTTCAAAATAGTAGTAAGCCATTAGCAATGTTATTACAATATATATCAATAGATATTACCTACATAGACTCTTTGAAGGAGGTCCTTCCTTAATAATTTTTAAGTGTGTTAAAGGGATCCTGAGACTAAAAAGTTTGAGAACTGCTAATTCTAAACTAACATCAATATTTTATAGGTAATTAAACCAAGATCCTGAGAAGTTATGTGAATTATCCAGTCACATAGTTCATCACAGAGCTGAGAATGAAAACCAGGTCTCCTGACCCCAGGGTTCTTTCCATGACACCGTATTTCTGGTCCATAGTCTTTAAATACAGTTGTAGTTACATTAATGGCTGCCAGAGGGTATTAATATCCTTCTAAACTATAGCAGCGTAGTTCTGCCCTACCTCAACCTATCTTGCTTGGTCAGACTTTTTATAGGATGTTGACTGTCTCTGATCAGGCTTCCTCATTGTTAGCATACTTTAACTGGTACATTTTCTCATGGGCAGTCAGGATTTAGAAAACAAATTCAATATAGGAATCTAATTGCAGAAGTCCAGATCAGAGGGGGGACCCTGTTATAACTTTAGTATAGTGACTAACAGGATGCATAAACACAAGGACACTTAATAAATTGTATTTGCTTAAGTAAAGAGATGAAACTAACCACCTTCAGAAGGATCTTAAAAGCATCTGGCAAGTCATTTGAGGTAAAGCCATGGTGTACCTTTTAAAAGTTGAACATTCACTCAGTTTGACTGACTGAAATTATGGTCTTTATTCTAGCTGAGTGATTTGGTTGTTTGCATTTTTAAAAAAGATACTTTCATCCTTGAATAATTTAAGAGAACCACAAAGTAGCACTTTAGATTTTACACACAAAGCAGTGTTCTGAGAGCACAGCTGATTGATATTATTGCACTACTTATTTATTTGATTTCTGTAGAACCTACATTAAATATATTTTAAAAATATGAAACCCAGTATTCAGACATCTAATACAAAGTTCTTTGAGTTACTAACCATAAGGATAGCAGTTAGAATGATTAATTTTGAAAGAACATTATAGCATAGGTCTTTTCAAAGTTGTTTTGGGAGAAATCATTTAATAAGAATGGGAGAATTGTGAATTCTGACTGAAATCTATATGTCAAGTCTCATAGTTTCACTCCCTCATAACCAACTGCTCTCTGGATATCTCTCCTTTGTTTCCCCAGAGGCACCTTAAACTCAGTGTATTCAAATTGGGATTCATTATTTTCCTTCATAAATCCACCTTCAAACTTGCCTTTTTCTATTGAGGTTACTACCATCCCACCCAAATTCTCAACTCCAGTCATCTATAAATTCTCTCTCCCTCATGTCCCATATCTAAGAACTTAACAAGTCTTTCTGTCTCAGTAGCCAGTCCCTTCATCTTACTCCTATGCTACTCCTTCTCCTTCACCTTGATTTACCTTTTACCTGGATTACTGCAATAGTTTGCTAATTTGTCTCCCGTCTTCCAATCTCTTCTCTCTAACCTATCCTTCACATGGCATGAAGGTAATATTCTTTCCTTGGTATTTAAAGTCCTCTGTAGTCTGGCTTCTGCGAATCTTTCCAGAGTAAGGATCATAAAAGGTCATAGTTTTATTGATTGAAGGGACATCAGAGGCCATCTAGACCAACCTAGCATTTTACTGGTGAGGAAACTGAGGTGCTCATGATGGTTATTTTACAGTATTTTTCACATTTTCTATTTCAGCCAAACTTGTCTACTTGCTTTCTCCCAAACGTGTTATTCTATCTCCCACTTACATGATGTTGCCCCTCAACCATTATACTGTAGTTTCTTTCAGTTTCCATTTAATGGAAGCCAAATTTTCATTAAAGAACTACTTGGGTACCTCATCGTGTTATGGAGGTAACTAGTTTTTAAAAGCATATTTTAAGAGCCCAAGCTTTGATAGGTCTTGCTGAGCCAGGAGAGCTCCAGGTATAGGCCTGCCAGTATGAAGACATTATCACCTAACTATGGCAGCCCTTGTTACCAGAGGGTTGGCTGCCAAGGTATTTGACTTCTTTTCATCCACAACTTTGAATGTTTTGTGATCCTCTTTAATAGAGAGAATGTTTTGTACATTTGAATTCCCAGATCTAAGTCTCAAAGTAAAACTGTGCCTAAATGTCCTGAAGTTTCTAAATATAATCTTTCTATATCATGGTCAAAACCTGTCAACAAACATGTCTGGTATGACTATTAGGGCCCCTGTGGAACCCAGTTCATAGATATGATAAATTTTAAGAAGCATCAAAGAGAAGAGTTCATCAGATTTAGAGCCAGAAGAGACCTTAGAGGCTAACCCCCTTATTTTACAGATTGAAAGGTTAAGTATAGGTAGTTGGCAACAGCTGGTATTTCATCCAAGGCAGTGATCTCTAAATTTCCTTTATTATACATTAAAAGAAGTTTTTAGAACACTCTGAGTGTTCTGAGTACTGAGTATATGAGTACCTATACTCACAGGCATTATTAAACATAAAAAATTTTAAAATAAGATAGGTTAAATAATGTTATAAAATGAATTTAAATTCAAAATAATTTATGAATGGTAACAAACCCCTTTTTGTTCTCACTAAAAATTAATGCATTTTTAGTGAGAAATGATTGAATATCCTTGATTTTTTTTTTTTAAATCTTGATTTAAATATTTGCGATACAGCAACTTGAATGCTTGGTTCTAAGTACAATTTATTTTGATACTTGATTTTAATGGTTACTATAGCTGATACATATATCTGATTAAGAGAAATAGAAAGAAATGGAAGAAGTGCATGTTATTGACTGTTTGCTGAATTATGACCCTCATTTTTTAATTTTATTCACCAATGACATGAAAGTTTTCTTGAATTTTTGACTATTAAATGTTCATCTTGTCTTAAAAACAGTCAGTTTTTGCTGCAAGCCAAACAGAAGGTGTTACATTTAAAAAATTTTAACATGGAGTTCAGTGAAACTCTTCATTTGGGAGATTTTTAAACAGGTTAGAAAATTTTGTTCTATGTCTCCCTTCCTCACTTTCATAGGGTAGCACATGTAGTTTTCAACAAAGGCATTTTAAATGTCTTGATAATTATAATGGCTTCACACTATCATTGGCTTATATTTTGTGGCATAATATATACTTAGGTTGAGGTTCATTATTAAATTAGTTGCTTCAAATCCATTATTTCAAGTAATAGTCTCTAATTTTTAATTGGGGGAGGTGTCTAAGTTGTCAGTAAATCAACCAGTCCTTGTCTAAGGGCTTACTATATACTATGCATCAGTGGTAAGTACTAGGGATACAAGACAAAAATAAAGCAGTCTGTGACCTCAAGAAGCTTACATTCTAATGGTGGAGACAACATGGATATATTATGCACTATATTCATGAAATAGAACACTAGGTACTTTGAAGGGAATGGAATGACCTAGAAGGTGGTAGAAACAGGAAAGGTGATGCTTTAGTTGAGTCAGTGAATCTAAGAGGTGGAGAAAAATGAAGGACTATGTTCCAAAAATGAAAGGCACAGATAGAAAGAAGGAGGAAGAGGAGGAGTTCCTGCTATGTGCTGGCACTGCACCAAGCTATTCATGAATATTATCTCATTTGATTTTAACAATTCTGTGAGGTAGATGCTATTATTTTCCCCATTTTACACTTGAGGAAACTGAGGCAGATAGATTAAGTGACTTTCCCAAGGTCACACAAGTAAGTGGCTTCATACAAGAGATGGAGCACTGTGGGTATGGAAAAGCAAGGAGCCAATCAGTATTCCCAGGGCACAGAACTCAGAGGGGAGTAAAGTGTAAAAGGAGGAAGGGGCCAAGTCATGAAGAGCTTTAAATACCAACAAAAAATTTATAGTCAGTCCTTGAGAAAGTAGTGAGCCACTGGAGCTTTTGCATAGGAATAGTGATGGGATTAGACCTAAATTTTGACAAAATAACTTTGGAAGTTAAATGGAGTATGGATTAGAGAGGGGAGAAAACCCAGGAGCTAGGAAGACCAAGAAGAAGGCTTCTCTCAACAAACATCACAACTTCCTGGGTCTATTCTGATAACCTCTTAATTGCTCTTTCAAAGTCTTGGCTCTCCCATGTCCAATTCATCTTCCACAGTGCAGCCAAGATGATATTCCTAAAATAAAGTATTGATCATGGCAACTCTAACTTACCTACGTCAAATACACAAGGGTGATAATAATCATGGTTTTTTAGCATGAGTAGCTTCAAAAGTTGTAGGCAAGATGAACTTTAACAAGAACATACATTTCATGTGTAAAGTTTTTCAGAGTTTGTAGAGATCATACATAGATATATTTCTGAACACATGGAATAATTTAAAATGGATATCTGATTATTAAATGTATGTTTGCATAAAAAGATGATTCATATAAATTAGGCTCCCTAGCAGCTATAAATAGAAGATTATTTTAAAGAATGAAGTATACTGTTTTCAAAAGAAAGCATTTTTATTTTTTATAATTCTGTTTTTTACTCCATAGAGGTTTATAAAGATGTGCAGCATAACATTTGGCAGTTAAGTGGTACAGTGGATAGCACGCTGCATCTGCAATCAGGAAGGCTCATCTTCCTGAGTTCAAATCCAGCCTCGGACACCTGCTGTACTAGCTGTGTGACCCTAGGCAAGTCACTTAATCCCAATTTGCCTCTTGTTTCCTCAACTATAAAATGAGCTGGAGAAAGGAAAGGCAAACTATTCCAGTATCTTTGCCAAGAAAACCCCAAATGGGGTCACCAAGAGTAAGATATACCAAAATGACTGAACAGCAAGAACAGCAAATGAAGGCATAACATTTAACAATTCACCATAACTACATTTGGCAAGCTGTCTAAGGGAAGAAGAAAGTCAACAGTGAAACTTTCCTGGTGAGTTAAAAATTCAGGTTATATTGAATTAGAAGGAAAAGTGAAGAGACAGTGGAAAGAATACTAAATTTGGAGTCAGTGGGACCTGGATTTAAGTTTTTGCACCACTGCTTTATGCGTAATAACCTAGGGACTATATGAATCTGTTGATCTAGATGTTTTGGTCATACTGTGATATGTAAGTGGGAAAGAACCTTTAAGCAGTTGAGGTAAATCAAATGCTCACTCGGGTTTTCTAGTGAATGTCCCCCTCCCCCATTCTTATATATAAATCTTTGACAGCTGTAATCCAAGCAAGGAGGTTTTCTTACCCATTTCAGAGTTGTGTGCCAGGTGCTGGGGGCATAAAGAAAGGCAAAAGATAGACTCAACTCCTAAGGAGCTCACAGTCTAAAAGGGGAGACAACTTGCAAACAACTGCACAAGCTTGTTATGTCCAAGATAATTTGGAAATAATCAGCAGAGGGAAAGCAATAGAAATAAGAGTTCAATGAGAAGGATGAGAAAGATTTGCTGTAGAGTGTGGGATTTTAGGTGAGACTTGAAGGAAGCCATGGAAGAAGCCAAGATGTGGAGGTGAGGAAGAAGAGCTTTCCAGGCATAGGGGACAGCTAGTGAAAGTGCATGGAATCTGAGATAGAGTTGTCTTGCTTAAGGAACAGCAAGGAGGGCATTTTCACTGGATCGCTGAGGACATGGAGGGGGTAGTGTCAGAGTATTGGAAAGGTGGTGAGAAGTAAAGTGTAAAAAGTCTGAGCACAAGGGAGTGGGGAACAGGTTATGAAGGACTTCTGTATTTGAACAGGGAGGCCTTAGGGAGCCACATTGAGTTTACTGAGTGACCTTCACTTCCCTTTAGTAGTAGAATGGAGGATGGATTGGAGTGAGGAGAGACTTGAGTCCTTGGCCAATGGTGCCACCTAGTGGCTACCACAAGAAGTTGTCTGCGTGTTCATCTTACTGCTCTCCCTCCCTGCCCCCCCACCTCCAGCCTCAATTGTGGGGTGTTGCACACAGTGCTTAATTTTCTTCTTACTGATAACTGTTGGTGTCCTTAAAGATTTTTTAAAAAAGTTTCCTGGGGTAGAAGAAGCTTACTATACTTTCTAGATTTGACTTCTTGGTACCTCATAAGTTACATTAAAGTGAAGATATTCAAATGCAATGACTGTCAAATTTATTAAATGCAAAATTCAAAAACAGTTGACTTGTTATGATTTAAAGTAGTGTTGAAAAGTTATACAAAATTCAGTGTGCTCTATAATTTTAATTTGGGGGAAGGCATGTATGTTAAGACATTGATAAAAAGAAAATACTTTCTATACCTTAGGTAGAGAGTGAGCAAAATGTTTCTGATCAACAGGCAAATATTTATTGTTCTTCTACATGCAAGATGATCTGCTAGACCCTGGAATGATTTAAAGAAATAGAAGCAAATCATCTTTCTCCATAGAATTTATAGTATAGCTAAATACACACATACACACACACACATTCGCTCACTCACTCACACAGTCACACAGTCACCAAAGGTGCTAGGCTATTAATGATAAAGTACCAAAGAGGTAATGAAAATCAATATAAGAATTGAGTACTACGACTGTTTTTTGAGGCTGGGAGTTGTCTCTGTTGGTAGGTTTTAGTCTGATAAGACTTCACAAAAGTGGAATTTGAACCAGGCCTCTAAAGATAACAGCAGGATTTAAATGGGCGGTTAGGGGAAGATTGAGTTGTCTATGGGAGAGAGAGAATTACCGTACCCTAGTGGGGGTAGGGTGCCTGAAAGTAAGGCAATTAGGGAGTGGAGGAGTGAGCAGTAACATTTTTATGGGGAAACAGGAAGAATTTAGATGTGGAAGTTACATTATCTCCAGTCTATCTTGAAGCATTTATTATTTACTATGTACTAAACACTGGGAATACAAACACAAACAGAAAGAAAACCAGCCCTTGCCCTCAAGAGCTCACATTCTAAGGGGAAAGTAGATCAAAGAGAAAGGAAAAGCTGTCAGGGCATCTGGAGAGGAGTGAGTGTGGCTGGCCTGACTTCTGCTTTAATGTAGGGGCTCTAGAAGGAACACTTCAATTAGAGGGAAGGGCACAATACAGCTTTTGCTGGGCTTCTTGTAGAGTTTTAAAGTGTGTCTCATTTGTAGTATATAGTTTGTCCTTGGTTCCTGATACAGTGTCTTCAGTTGCTGCTGTACTAGCGATGCTATTAGGATGCTGATTAGTACAAATTCTGACTTTCCCAACTTCTCAAGATCCTTCTCTGTGTAAGGACTTGATGGAGAGGAGAGAAACCTAGGGGAGCAGGTGAGCCTTGGGCTCCTCTTTTTGTCCTGCTATTCCTGGTTTGGCTGGAATAATCTCTTCTTATGCCCAAGATGCTGATACAAAGATTACAGAGAACCTAGAACCTGGCCTATAGGCCATGAATGATGATCCATTCGAATGCCTTATGCCACGGAAGATTTTTAGACCATCACTTTTGGTTTTAGTAGATGAGACAGTCGTTGAGTAGAAAAACCAGTGGATTTCTAGTCAGAGGACCAGGGTTCAAACTCTGTCTGCCAGTTATTACGGGTATGAATGTAGGTAAATCATTGAATCCCACTGGGCCCAGATTTCCACATTTGTAAAATGAGAAGGCCACACCAGGTGACCTTGGACTAGTTTCTTAAAATAAAGACCTGATCTGCTATGGTAATACTGGAATAAAAAATAAGGGCTTATATATGAGAGATATTATAAAGGAATACTAACCAGTATCCTAGTGACCAGATAGATAGGATCTGTAGCAGACAAAGAATGGTGATTAATCCTACCCAGTTTCAGTGATTAAAAGTATATGGGCCAAATATTGTTGGTTGAAGAATACGTGTTTCTTTTAACCTTGCTCTCTAGCTTCTAGCATCATCATTGTTATGATGTTGTCTGATTGAACCATAGCCAATTAATTGACCATCATGTATATTAACTGTGCCAGGCTAAGAAAACATGCCTTTATTTTTTGTTGTGTTTTGGTTTTACTTTTTAAAAATGTACTTTTGGATTGGGCTATAGTAAATAAAGCATTAATTGATCTTGAAGTTATAAGACCTGTTTTCAAGTATTTCCCTTTTCTGGACATCAAACTGTGTGACCCTGAACAAATCCTTTAACTTGTCTGAGCCATAGTTTCCTCACCTGTAAACTAGGAGTAATAGTATTTATACTACCCATTCTATCCAATTATTATAAAGAAAATGCTTTATGTTTTAGTTTTAGTGTTAACATAAATATGAAGTATTACTATCCTTCTTTTGGAAAACAAGTGAAAAAGAGAACTCTGTGATATACATTCTCCATGATAAAGTTTGAAGCTTGTCATGAGAATAAGACATTAGAGGTCTTTAGTGTTCAATGAATAAATCCCTTAAATATACTGAAAAGAAAAGGAATGAATTAATGAAAAAATGTAAAGGCATTTGTAAGCTCTTTTTCCAGACCAGGTAGGCACTATTCTGGGGGTAGAGTGGGGGTGGAGGTCTAATTCTAATTGTTCTCATACTGGAAGACAACATATATAGGGGAGAGTGGCAGCCAGGAAGGATCTTTGGGGCTAAAAAGTCACATGGACGATGAGTGGAACCAAAGGGCAATTGATTGATTCTCGGAATATTAGATTTGATTACTTTGCCCAGAGCTAGAGGAGAAAAGGTAGAGAAGCACCATGAGGAATCATGACAGTGACCTCAGAATAATATAGTGGATCTAGCTTGATCAGGTAAGGGGAAATTTTTAACAATTGTTAATTCAGGACTGTAGCTGGAGTGCCAAGTTAAGGATGGAAAATGATTAAAAGAACCAGGAAAAGTGGCATCAAGATGGTTGGAAATCCATATTTCAGGTCTGAGTTCTGGGTTGGGCAGATGTGGAGAATTCTCACAAGACTGGGGCTCAGAGCTCCAGGGTAGGATTCTGAGATTGGAAAGGGAGCCAGAAGACATGGCATAAAGAGAAGCCTTGCATAAGAGATAAAAACACTGCTGCCAGAATTCTAAGGGGCAGCCAGGTGGTACAGTGGTGGATAGAGCTCTCTGGGCCTGGATCTGGCCTCAGACACTGGCTGTGAGACCCTGGGGAAGTTACTTAACCTCTTCCTCAGTTTCCTTAACTGCAAATCAAGGATAATAGTAGAACCTGTTTCTCAGGGTTGTTGTGAGGATCATCTGGCATAGTATTTGTAAAGTGCTCAGCACAGGGCCTAGGACATAGAGTAACTACTTAATAAAATGTTTATTCCCTTCTTACCCTTCCAAAGGGCTCATTAAATATCTTCCAGAGAAGTATTTTGATATCTGTTTTATGGTATTATTATTCTGAATTATTATAGTTTAACAATGTCTTTTTGAATGCTGCCTGTGTTCTTTCAGATGACGCGGGATTTATAGTAAGAGGTTATCTGGACTCGAATTAATAGAATATCACTAGGATTATAGATTAGGCTGAGAGCTAGACCTGAACTAGTCTAATTCTCATTTTAAAATAGCTTTCATTTATTTGTTTTGTAACCTTGGAAACTTATTTAAGAACTCTGGGCCTTCCTTTTTTTTGTTTGTAAAGAGAGACTGCCTGGCATAAAGAGTAGAATCCTGGCCTTGGTGAAGAAGACCTCTAGTAGAATTCCTTCCCTGATAATTTACCAGCTTTGTGACTCACGAAGTCATCCCTGCCCCCACCTGGAAAACAGGCGTAATAACTTATTGGGAAGATCATAGGAGATGTACATTTTAAAGTGCTATAAATTGTCAGCTCCTGTTATTATTCTTTTCTGACTAAACCTGTACTAAACATCCTTTGGCTACAATTTTGTCTCTCTGACAAAGAAATATTCTGCTTTTACATAGTGCTTTAGAAGACACTTAACAATTAATTGCTGAATTGAAGTTCCTTATTTCCCCTCTGTATGATTTTCTAACATGGTCAAAATAATATTTACATTACGAATAATCTCTCTTTCCTGTTTATCACTTACTTTTCTCCTTTGGGTTCTCCTTTCTTATCCAATAAAGGTTACTACAATTTAATTTTTATAGTTTTTCATTTTCTAATTTATACCTTTGTATTACTCAGATCTACTCTGTATTTATCATTTAACAGCTACTGGCCTTTGTTTTGCTTTCTTTGTGCTTTGATGCTGTACTTGAGGCATCCTATTTTTTTCAGAGGCTATTATAAAAGATAATATATTGCAGGATACTGTCATCTCTAATGATTAGCACCTAGGTAGAATGATGTAGGTTAACAGAGCTGTGATGGTATTCTTAACTCAGAGAATATGTATTAATACATGATTTTGTCATTATGAGCTATGTTTTAATAATAGAAAAGCTAGATAGTAGCTTTTATACTGTGTATATTTTATTCACCTGGTTCTCTTCTTAATACATAATTCTTTTTAGCCTCTATGGTTTGTCATATTCATTTCATATATAGTAATAGGTTATTTATTAAGACTCAGCAACCTTGTCTGTGAAGAAATCAATGAAACACAACTGTATCTATATTCATTAGTATTCCAAAAGCATTCACTTATAAATAATGCCAATATTTAAAAAGATGATGTCATAGCTGTCTGTGGCACCACTAAGTGACAGTGTCTTCTAGTTTTAGGTTGATGCAAATAGAATATTGGGAGTTTGAAACAATTGTTTTCTTAAGAGAGAAAGATAGAATGTACTGTTTTTAACTAGGAGTTCTTGCTATCATCTTTGCACAATGAATTATCTGACAAACATTGGAAAGAATAGGATGATTTTAAACTCTGTATTCTCTTTCTTTTCTTTAAGGCAGGAGTTTGTCATAGTCAGTGTGGTATGCCTTATCCCTTTATAGCATGGCATTTGGAATAAATACAGTCATTTGTTGTAGAACTGCATGTTTCCATAGCATTCTCTAAAAAACCAGTATTTCTTTTAAGTATTTTCTAGATAACTATTGGCATGTCACTTTCCCTTCTGCATTTGAAGTGTCTTGGTATGTATGCATAAAGGTGGAACTTAAATTTTATTTTTAGAAATATTATCTATAGTCTGGAATATAGCAGTTCAGTTTCATGCAGCACTTTAAGCATTATGAAGTACTTTCTTTATGCTAACACTGTGAGGTATGTAGTGTGCAAGTGTTATCTCCTTTTCAAATGAAGAAGGCAAAGCAGAGTCACACAACGATAGTAATTTATATAGATCAAGAATTGAGTTGTTTGTATTAAATACTTTGGAAAGTATCCATTATCATGGATCATCATGTCATACATCTACAGCTGGAAGGGACCTCGGGTCATCTAGTCCAACTTTTCTTTTTACAGACAAGGAAACTGAGGCCCAGAGCAGTTAAGTGCTTTTCCTATAATCAAACAGGCAATCAGGCCCAGTTCTGATCCGAGAATACTCTTTGCACTGCATCATTCTCCTTCAGTATGCTTCAGTGATTTTAAAAGAAATGTTGACTAGTAGTATTAGTGGCATAAGTAGTATAAATAAGCATACCAGCTTAGAGCAATAGTAGTAAAAGATACCAAGGTATCCTGGAGAGAGGCCTATCTTTGGAGTGAGGAACATTTGAATGTCTGTGTAATCAGGCAGTCAGGTGACTTAGTAGATAGAGCCAGGAAGATTCATCTTCTTGGGTTCACATTGGGTCTCTGACACTATCTTTGTGACCCTGGGAAAGTCACTTCACTCTCTTTGCCTCAGTTTCCTCATCTGTAAAATGAACTGGAGGAGGAAATGGCAAACCACTCCAGTATCTTTGCCATGACCCAAATGGGGTCAATGAGAGTTGGACATGACTGAAACAACTGAACAAACAAGAGCTGTGTAATGTGTAATCCATGGGCAGGTCACGTAATTCCTTAATTCTCCAGGTTCTCAGTGAGTTATATATAAAAATTGCCCATTGGCATCAGTGGGAGGAGTTTCTATACTTAAAGTACCCTAAAAATGTGAAATCACTTGTCCAGACCAAAATAAAATAACAAAATGATAATAATGATAAATCAAATAAAATCAGCTCCAAAGAATGCAAAAAAATGAAGTGGATCCTTGCTTTAGATAATTTTGAATAAAAAATACTATATTTGACTTTAGAATGCTTAAATTGTCTACTTAAATTTTAATACATTTATGTTATAGGAGTCCCCATTCCAAATTTTTAAAAGGCTTTTATTCAGAATTTGTTAAGTTTTTACATTCTTATTTTTCCTGGTACTCACTGCTGAAAATGGATACCACCGCTTTTAATATGCTATATTAGCCTAAGCCAAGTTATTCTTTTATCAATATATGTTGTTTAGAGTGAGGCAATTGAATTGATTAAGAACCCTTTGCTAGTAACTAAACCTAAGTATGGGATTGCAACTTGCTGTGTGTGTTACATTTTGGAGTTTTGCTAAAAAGAGGGAGTGAATAATCTAGTACAGGTAGCATGATACTTGGTAAATTATAGGATACTAGATGATTTCCTCTTGGTCGTCCAGTTACCCACTCTCAGAGCCCTATCCCAAAAGCGCAAAGCAGGTAAATTTTATTTTTGTCTCTTTCTTTTTCTGCACTCTTTTCCTCTAACCATTAGAACGCAGTGCCCTTAATTTGATGAGCTAGCTATCTAGAATTCTCCACGATGGCATGTACCCAGGTCCAAATTAAAAAAATCTTACTTTATCACTTCAGCAAAGGAGAAGTAATTTCTACCTAAGTAATTTGCACCAAGATGTGACTGATTGATAGTAGTAAGCTTGTGGGTAGGATATACAATTAAAATGAGAAGCACTTGAATGAAATGCTGATTTGTGAAATAAATAGTTGTAGTTTTGATCAAAGAAGCTTTGCTGGGTTCATATAAACTCTTCTCCACCCTCCTTACACACACACATACACAAACACTCATTATCATTTATGAAACAACTATTGCTGTCATTTAATAATAGTTTGAAAATGATTTTTAATTTAATTGAATTTTAATGTACTTTAATTTTAGTAGTAAAGAAAGAAACATTTTGATACAGAAGAGAATGCTACCTTCTGTTGCGTAGGGTCAACAATAAAATAGAAAAGCAAATACTGAGTAATGGTGGAGGAATGCTGATAACTGGAAGGAGTCTGGAAAGGTCTCAGATAGGGTGTCCTGTAGCTAAGCTTTGAAAGAAGCTAGGAATTCTAAGTTAAGGAGGTGAGGAGGCAGTACATCCCAGGCATATGGGACAGCCTGTGCAAAGGATGTTTCTGTGATGTTTTACTAGGGGCATTAGGGTTTAAACTTACTGTACTGATCCATGGCAAAGCTCTATACAATAGTCTTTTTTTTTTTAATTTTATTTTTCATTTTTAACACAGTTTATAAGAGATAAAACAATTCAAACTTTTGGTCAGGTGATACTTCTTTTTAAAGCATTTACAATATGGACCACAAAAGAATTTTTTTTTGTTAAATTTATTTATTTAACTTTTTACATTCATTTTCACAAAATTTTGGGTTCCAAATTTTCTCCCCATTTGTCCCCTCCCCCCACCCCAATACACTGAGCATTCTAATTTTCCCTATCACCAATCTGCCCTCTCTTCAATACTCCCTCCCTTCTCTTGTCCCCATCTTCTCTTTTGTCCTGTAGGGCCAGATGACTTTCTATTCCCCATTAACTGTATTTCTTATTTCCTAGTAGCAACAACAATAATACTCGACAGTTGTTCCTAAAACTTTTGAGTTCCAAATTCTCCCCATCCCTCTCTCCCCACCCATTCCCTTTGGGAAGGCAGGCAATTCAATATAAGCCATATCTGTGTAGTTTTGCAAATGACTTCCATAATAGTCGTGTTGTATAAGACTAACTGTATTTCCCTCCATCCTATCCTGCCCCCCATTGTTTCTATTCTGTCTTTTGATCCTTCAAATTGTTCCCTCCTCCCATTGCCCTCCCTTCCATCATCCCCCCCACCCTGCTTATCTCCTCCCCCACTTTCCTGTATTGTAAGATAGGCTTTAATACCAAAATGAGTGTGCATTTTATTCCTTCCTTTAGTCGAATGTGATGAGGGTAAACTTCTTGTTTTTCTCTCAGCTCTTCTCTTTTTCCCTCCACTAAAAAGTCTCCTGCTTGCCTCTTGAATGAGATATAATTTACCCCATTCCATTTCACCCTCTCCTCCCACTACATTTCTCTCTCACCATTTACCTTAATTTCTTTTAAGATATGGTCCCATCCTATTCAATTCACTCTGTGCTTTCTGTCTCTGTATGTGCGTGCATGTGTGTATGTGTGTATGCGTGCATGTGTGTGTGTGGTCCCACCAACTACCCAGATACTGAAAAGTTTTAAGAGTTACAAATATTGTCTTTCCATGTAGGAATGTAAACAGTTCACCTTTGGTAAGTCCCTTATGACTTCTCTTTGCTGTTTACTTTTTCATGCTTCTTCTCATTCTTGTGTTTGAAAGTCAAATTTTCTTTTCAGCTCTGGTCTTTTCATCAAGACCATCATCTTCTGCTTCATTGCAAGACCATATTTTCCCCTGAAGTATTATACTCAGTTTTGCTGGGTAGGTGATTCTTGGTTTTAGTCCTAGTTCCTTTGACTTCTGGAATATCCTCTTCCACACCCTGTGATCGCTTAATGTAGAAGCTGCCAGATCTTGTGTTATCCTGATTGTATTTCCACATATTGTTTCTTTCTAGCAGCTTGCAATATTTTCTCCTTGACCTGGGAATTCTGGAATTTGGCCACAATGTTCCTAGGAGTTTCTCTTTTTGGATCTCTTTCAGGCAGTGATCGATGGATTCCTTCAATACTTATTTTGCCCTCTGGTTGTAGAATATCAGGGCAGTTTTCCTTGATAATTTCATGAAAGATGATATCTAGGCTCTTTTTTTGATCCTGGCTTTCAGGTAGTACCATAATTTTTAAATTGTTTCTCCTGGATCTGTTTTCCAGGTCAGTTGTTTTTCCAATGAGATATTTCACATTGCTTCCATTTTTTCATTCTTTTGGTTTTGTTTTGTGATTTCTTGGTTTCTTATAAAGTCATTAGCCTCCATCTGTTCTATTCTAATCTTGAGAGAACTATTTTCTTCATTGAGCTTTTGAGCCTCTTTTTCCATTTGGCTCATTCTGCTTTTGAAAGCATTCTTCTCCTCATTGGCTTTTTGAACCTCTTTTGCCAATTGAGTTAGCCTATTTTTTAAGGTGTTATTTTCTTCAGCATTTTTTTTGGGTGTCCTTTACCAAGGTATTGACCTGTTTTTCATGCTTTTCTTGCATCTTTCTCATTTCTCTTCCCAATTTTTCCTCCACCTGTATAACTTGATTTTCAAAATCCTTTTTGAGCTCTTTCATGGCCTTAGCCCACCGGACATCCACCTTGGATATCTGGGATACAGAGGCCCCGACCTCCACGTCTTTCCCTGATGGTAAGAATTGTTGCTCGTCATCAGAATTGAAAGGTGGGAACATCTGTCCCCCAAGAAAATAGCTTTCTATGGTCTTATTTTTCTTCCCTTTTCTGGGCATTTTCCCAGCCAGTTGCTTGACTTCTGAGATTCCTCTCCACCCCCGCCTAGATCCACCCAGCTAGTGCTTGGGGTCTGAGATTCAAATGCTGCTCCCCAGCCTCAGGGCTTTCCGCAGTGGGCTTGGCTGCTATTCAATGTAAACTTCAGTTCTGGTGCTCAGGTGGGGGCAGGGCCACCTCCCAGGCTCAGTTCCCTCAGGTGGTTTATGCGGAGACCTTCGGTATGGATCTGAGCTCCTGCCTGCTGCTCCCGGAGTCCCGGGCTGCCATTGCCTCTGCCGCTGCTTCCCGAGGGGTCCGAGTCACGGAGACACCCCACTCCCCTCTCGGCCAGCCCAGACATCTCTCTCACTGACCTGTAGCGCCTGTGGGTGGAGAGACCTTCGCAGCCTCCGGAGGTTCCGTCCCTGAAGCCTGCTCGGATCTGCTCCTCTCAGGCTGCGCGGCCAGGGCAGCACAGGGGAGGGCTCCGCTGTCTGGTGCGCGATGGACCCCTGGGGATGGCTTTCCAGGGCTCTCTGGAAGGGAAATCTCTTCCACTGTGTTTCTGCGTGGCTTGCTCTGCTCCAGAATTTGTGGGGAGTTCTTTTTACAGAAAATTTCTGGGCTGTGGATTCGGAGCTAGCATATGTGAGTCTTTCTACTCCGCCATCTT
This sequence comes from Bettongia penicillata ogilbyi, assembly GCA_023548195.1. Taxonomy (NCBI): domain Eukaryota; kingdom Metazoa; phylum Chordata; class Mammalia; order Diprotodontia; family Potoroidae; genus Bettongia; species Bettongia penicillata. Next base: position 9,492,158 of record JAJHZJ010000061.1, read on the forward strand.
GGCTCCTCCCCCAGAGTCAAGAATTTTTTTTTTTTAAACATTAACTGAGACACAAATAATATTTATGTTGCTAACTTCACAAGCTCTTGACCTAATTGTCTCCACAGTATTACTGAGAATTAAAGGACCCTAACTTATTGTTGTTGGTCTAAAGTCCTATGGCTAATAGCTTAATTTTAGACTTAACCTTGGATGTTCCCCTGCCAATAATCTATAATTGAATAGATCTGGTATTAAGGTTACACACCTTTTGACTAATTGCCACCAAGAGTAAGGACATTGCAGGGATACAATATCTTCCCAACTTCATGTCAGTTCCGGGCAGGATTAGATTGTCCACTTGCATTAAGTCAGACTTAAAGTTGGCCAGGTGTCAGTGGGGAAATTGAGTCAGGAGAATCTTACCTCAGCCGAGGCTGAACAGCCACTCTCCCACCCTTCCCATGAGATCACCTTTTGCAGTTCATACCAGCATCTCACCAGCTTACTGGCATCATGGATTGGAGGCTCAGACTGCCTTCCTTGCTACCAATACCTGGAGTCAGACTCAGAAGAACATTCACTTAATAGTCCCATAGCATGTAAAAATGGAAAGTTCCAATAACCAGGTTTCAAATATGATTATAATTTCACTTTGGCTAAGGAACATCTTTTGAGGCAAGTCTTAAGTGACTTATATACCTTTCTATACATGTTCTAGTTCCTGATTAAATAGCAATCATAAAACCAAATTTATCATTAAAACCTTAACTTTTCCATGAATGCCAAATTTTACCTGAGGTTACCTTCCTCTAGGAAATTTAGACTGAAATTCTTTTCCCCAAACTAAAGATGTCATTGATTTATTCTCAGTAATTAATTCAGTCAATTGTTTTAATACTAATTGCTTTTACATCACTTTGTAACATGTCCAATTTTTCTCCCTATCACTCCCCTCCCCCCACCTCCTAATACCTTGCATTCTGATTACTCTTTCCCTCAGTGTACCTTCCTTCTATCACACCCCACTCTTCCCTTATCCCCATCTTCTCTCTTTTCTTGTAGGGCAAGATAAATTTCTATACCCCATTCCCTGTATTTCTTATTTCCCAATTATATGCAATAAAAATTCTCAACATTCGTTGCTAATACTTTGAATTCCAACTTCTCTCCCTCACCCCCTCCCTCCCCAGCCCACTGAGAAGGGAAGCAATTCAATACAGATTAAATATGTGTTCTTTTGCAAAAGACTTCCATAATAATCATGTTGTATAGTACTAACTGTATTGCTCTCTATCCTACTCTATCCCCCCTTATTTTTTTCCCCCACAATTGACTTTGTCCCTTCCCAAAAGTGTTTATTTCTAGTGACTTCCTTCTTCCATTTACCCTCCCTTCTAACCTTCCCCTCAACCCACTTGTCGCCTCCTCTCCTACTTTCCTGTGGTGTGATGTAAATTTTCATATCAAATTTAGTGAACATGTTATTCTCTCCTTCAGCCACATGTGGAGAGAGTAGCTTCATTTTTCCCCTCTCCCCTTCTCCCCTTTCTCCTCCATTGAATAAGATTTTTCTTTTCTCTTTTATGAGTTATAGCCTGCCCTATTCCATTTCTCCCTTTCTCTTCTGGTATTTTCCTCCTTCACCTCTTAATTTTTATTTTATTTTTTGTGTGTGGATATCTCTTCTGATATAACACACCCTGTACTCTCTATCTATATATGTGTATGTACAATCTCTCCATCTACCCACATACTGAGAAAAGTTTCAAGAGTTAAAAATATTTTCTTTCCATGTAGTAATGTAAACAGTTCAGCTTTAGAGAGTGTTTTATGATTTTTTTTTTTCCTGTTCACCTTTTCATGCTTCTCTTGATTCTTGTCTTGGGAAGTCAAATTTTTCTATACAGATTTGGTCTTTACTTTAGTATGAATGATTGAAAGTTGTCTATGTCACTGAATGACCATTTATTCACTTGAAGTATTATACTCAGATTTGCTGGGTAGGTGATTCTTGGTTTCAATCCCAGTTCCTTTGACCTCTGAAATATCCCATTCCAAGCCCTTCTGTCCCTTAATGCTGAAGCTGCCAGATCCTGTGTTATCCTGATTGTATTTCCACAGTACTGAAATTGTTTCTTTCTAGCTGCTTGCAGTATTTTCTCCTTGATCTGGGAACTCTGAAATTTGGCCACAATATTCCTAGAAGTTTTTCTGTTTGGGTCTCTTTCAGGAGGTGATTGGTGAATTCTTTCAATATTTATTTTGCCCTCTGATTCTAGAACATCAGGGCAGTTTTCCTTGATAATTTCATGGAAGATAATGTCTAGACTTTTTTTTTTGATCCTGGCTTTCAGGTAGTCCCATAATTTTTAAATTGTTTCTCCTGGATCTATTTCCCAGGTCTGTTATTTTTCCAATGAAATGTTTCACATTAATTTCTATTTTTTGAAATTTTTGGTTTTGTTTACTAACTGCTTGGTTAATCTCATAGTCATTCATTTCCCTGAACTCAATTCTCTCTTTCAACAAATTATTTTGTTCAGTGAGCTTTTGAATCTTCTCCTCCATTTGGCTAATTCTGCTTTTTAAAGCCTCCTTCCCCTCATTGGCTTTTTGGACCTCTTTTTCCAATTGAGTTAGCCTCTTTTTAAAGCTGTTATTTTCCTCAGCATTTTTTTGGTTCTCCTTTAGTAAGCTGCTAACTTGTTTTTTAAGGTCTTCTATTGCCTGAGTCCAATTTAAGTTCCCTTTGGAGACCCTGGAGGCAGAGGCCTTGACTTCCTCTGACAATATGCCTTGTCCCTTCTCATCTGAAAGGATGGGGGGAGACACCTAAGAAAGTAATCTTCTATGGTCTTATTTTTTTTCCCTTCTGTGGGCATCTTCCCAGCCAGTTACTTGACTTCTGAATTTCCTCTCCACAGCCATCTTGCCTCCAGTTCCGCCAAGCCCATGCTTGGGGGCTGAGATTCAAATGAGTTGCTCCAAAGCTTCAGGGGTTTTAAGTGGGGGCAGGACTGCTATTCAGTGTGAGATTAAGATCAGCTGCTCAGGTGGGGGCAGAGCCATCACAGAGGGTTCAGTTCCCTCAGGGGGTTTACAATGAGACCTTCAACAATGGATGCAGGCTGCTGCCTGCTTTGGGAACCCAGTGTGTTGCTGCCTCCTGAGGAGGTCTGAGTTATGGGGACACCCTGCTCCCTTCTTGGCCAGCCAAAAAGACCCTCTTACTGACCTTTGGCACATGTGGGTTGATGGATCTGTGCTGCCACTGGAGATTCTGTCCCTGAAGCTTGGTTGGATTTGCTCCTTTTGGTTCCACGTGGCCAAGGCAGGGCTGGGCTCTGCTCTGCATCCAGTGTGCGACAGACCTTTCCCGTCAGTCTTTCAGATCTCTCTGGGATAGAAATCTCCTCCACTCTGTTGTTCTGTGGCTTCTGCTGCTCTAGAATTTGTTGAGAGTTCTTTATAGGTATTTTATGGACTGTGAGGTAAGAGCTAGCATATGTGTGTCTTTCTACTTTGCCATCTTGGCTCACTCCCTCTCTATACAATAATCTAAGACTAGGTTTCATGTTTCTTATTACAAAATGATAAATCCAACCACTTTTACATAGCAAACTATGGTATATAGTAAACTAATGTGGTTTTTAAAAGTAAGGAAATATGTTGGAAAGGATAGCTAAAGCTTAAATCTATTTCATAACTTGAAAAATTTTCAGAGTGGATGTACAATGTGATATATTTTTAATTAAACATTTGTCAAACAACCACCATTTGCAATATGCCCTATACTAGATTTTGAGGATACAGAGATGGAAAATGACATAAATCAGTATAATACAGGGTAGAATATGGTAGGAAGAAATGAGAGATCCATACAAAATGCTTTAGGAAAATTTTGAGAAAAGGAAAGATAACTTTCAAAGGATGAGGATATCCTGAAGGCTTCATAAAAGTATGATGGGTCTGGAAGGAAGAGAAGGAAGTAGAGATGAGGACTGAGTAGCCTGTTTAAGGTGGGTAGAAACATGTGGGACAAAATGTGGGAATATATGAAGCAGAGTAGTATATAAAAGGGTTAGAAAGATAGTTTGAAGCCATATTGTAGAAGGTCTTAAATGCCAGACTGAGTTTGTATTTTATTTTTTAGTTACTGGGGAGTCACTTGAGATTTTTGACTGGGCATTGACAAAACAGATCTGTGCATTAGAAATATTGTTTTGGCAGCTATGATTGGAGATTGGAGACAAGAAAACCTGCCACTATAACCCAGATAGGAAAAAATAGACAGATAGAACTTATCTAAGATGGTGTTAGTCTAAATGGAAGGAAGAAATGTGAAAGGTAGAATTAATGAGATTTGGTAGCTGATTTTATGTAAAAAGTGAATCAAGAGATCAAGGCTAAAATCAAAATTTTAAGTGTAGGTAACTGGCTCTTTGGAGTAGAAGTTTTGGGGAGGAAGATGATGATTTTAGTGTTCCACTTGTTGCATTTGAGGTTCTAACAAGAAAAAAAGAGCCCTGACTCTGGAGTGAGAAGAGCTGGGTTTAAATCCTGCATCTGTGACCTTGGGAAAGTCAATCTCCCAGGGCCTGAAGGTTCTATATAAAATGAGCAAATCAACTTCTGACACCCCTTACCATTCTAAATCTATGATTCTGTCACAGGTGGTACAGTGGATGGAGTGATGAGCTGGGAATCATGAAGACTAGAGTTTACGTATGGCCTCAGGGCACTTTCTAGCTGTGTGACCCTAGGGTTAACTCTGTATCAGTTTGCTCACGTGTAAAATGGGGCAATAATAACACTTACCTCCCAGGATTGTTGTGAAGATCAAATGAGATAATATTTTTGGCACATAGTAGGGGTTTAACAAAATGTAAACTAATACTATTTTTAGATGTTTAGTTGTAAATGTGAATCCAGAATTCAGAGCTATGTGGAATGTAAATAGGTTTGGGAGTCATCTTTGTTGAAAAAAAGATTAATATTGTACTCTGCATTTTAGGCACAGATCTTTCAGAAGCAATTTAATATTAACATCCAAGCCATTACTGGCTTAGAGAGAGAGAGGGACAGAGAGAGAGAGATATCCTGTCATAATTCTTCCATACCCTCTGTCATCTCTCTCTAACCCAAGACAATTTGTGACAACAGATACAGGAATCTTTAAGGAGAAAAAAAAATCACTGTGTAAAAAACAAAGCAACACAGTGTGGAATTGACATTACAGAATATACTTGGGTAATAGTCACCATCCCATTCCTTCCTATACCACTCAATGGAATTAAAGGTACTTCTCCCTCCCTCAGTAGCTATTCTCAGTGGAGAGGGATAGGTCATTGCTTTATCCTCTTTGCTTCAGGGAAGGGGAAAGAGTCTGCCTTTAGTTGGGTCAATAGCCTCCTAACTATAGGGTTAGCTTGGCAATATTTCAAAGACAATGACTTGGTTACTATCCTTAATCCAATTCCTTTAGAAAGGTCTTTTGTTCTAAAGGAAAAAGTTTGAAAAGGGTTGGTTTTATTTTCTTAGATTAAAAATTTTTCTTAATATTTACAATTTTATCAAAAAGATGGGTTTAGAATATGTTTCCAGTTCTGAATAGAAATGATAATTGAAACCATGGGAAGTGGTTGATAATTGCAAAAGAAGTAAATGTGGAGAGATAAATGAGCTAAAGACAGAGCAGAAAATATTCAAGGTGCTGGGTTGAATATAGGTGTCTTAAAATCTCACTCTGAAGATTAAAAAAAATAATGCAAAGGTTGATGCAGAGAAAGATTTAGGCTTATGAATGAAAATTATCAATCATCTTAGGATAGAATGGGCTGACTTGAGAACTGGTGGCTTACTGATCACTGGAAGACTTTAATTAAATAAAAGTTTGATCACCAGTTGGTAGGTTGTAGAGGAGCAGATTGGACTAGATGGTGGTATTTGAGACCTTTCAAATTCTGAGATTGTGTTTTTCAGTAAAGTTATTTCATTTAGTTTTATTCTTAGATAATCTGTAGGTGTATGAGCTATTTCAAATATAAGAGTTTGGATCAGAAGTTTCCAAACTATTTGGCTTACTGCTCCCTTAAAAAAAATTATTCAGTATGCACCTGGGATTAGGTTAGGTTAACTCTTATTTTTATTCAACACTGCACAATTGCATTTGCGGCTACTGTAGCCCCCCCCCAGATTGTTGCAGTGGGACAATATCGCCCGCTTTGGGAACATAAAGACTTTGGATCTTAAATTTCACCATGAGATATTTTGAAGTAATTCTGTCATTAAGACCATGCAAGTTGTCTCCAACATAGTAATGGATTATATTTCAAAAAAATCAAATCACTTTATGGAATTAAGAATGCATTCTCCCATAAAAGCTCTGTAACATTCCCAAGAAGTATATTACAAAGTTCATTTAAGGTTCTTAGGCCATCCCACAAAAGTCTTTTAAACCTATAGTGTAACTTGATACTAGTAGTACTGTAAAACACAATTATTTTAAACATTTTTTGGGGGGAAATGTTCAAATCTCAATTTGTGATGAGAGGAATATGTTTCCTCCTATCCTGACAACTGCAGCAGTGATTCCCTACTTTCTGTGATGTTCTATGGTACTTTATTTATTGCTCAAGTCCCTTCTGCATAGTCTATCCTGGAACTCTTAGTGCAGAAGCCTTCTATCATAGTGAGGGAAACCAATATACTGTTATATTAATAACCATTTATTAATTAGTGACTCATCCTTTTGTCTCCTATTTTTGTCAAGACCCCTCTCTAGAAAAGAGATGTCTTTGAAGGGTATGGCTGCAGTCTTTCGAGGCCACCCCTTTCCCCCCAGCATCTTCCCATTAACTAATTTGTGGTGAGCTCCACCCGTATAGAAGCCTGGCTTTTTGTTTATTTTGTAAATAAATTTACTGAGGTCAAACTGTGCTAGTTGATGCTACCCAGAGAGATTTGTGTGTCCTTGTTTATGAAGGAGAAATAAAAGCAGAGAGAGCTTCATCTAGGTGTCCAGAGAGGACTCACAACTCATGACCTGTCCTTGTTCAACTACCTCCCCTCTCTAAGATGTGGTAAACTGGAGAGGCTAAGGACTCTTAGCACTCTTAACTCATTAAGTGTCCACTAGTGTGGGCACTTGTTCTTGTGGACAGTTTGTCCATTTTGTCAATGTGGACGTATTCTTTTTCCATTCAGGGGAGGGCTCAATTACGTGCCTTCTAGAAGGGGAAGGAGAGAGAAAGGACATTCAAGATGATTCTAGATACTGTGTCTAGGTTTTTGGTTATAGAAAGAATCATTGACCATCAATTTCTTCATTATTGGCCAGTCTAACTAGTACATTGATTTTTAATACCCAGAAACTTTGTCTTGGAATTTTATTCTCGACAGTAGGATATCTCACTGTTCCCTAGAGAACATGGAACTGCTAAAAGCCTTTAGAAGAAAGTTCTGGACTTTCTTCATTGAAGGATTTTGTGGGTAGAGAACTCTTTCTGGCAGGCATGACAGGAGGCTGCATCAACAGTATCAAAGATAGGTTCTCTAGAGCCATTTGTAAAATTGTTTCAGTTATGCCTTAGTAGTGTTAAATAGAACAGGGATCCTCTTCATAGATGCAGGATATTCATAAGTACTGGACTGCCTTAATAGTTCTGTCAAGAAGAGGCTTGACTGAGAGCCTATTATTACCTCTGTTACCTCATATAAATGACTTCACAAATTTATCTTTGGCCCAGACCCCTTTTCTGAGCTTCAACCCTGTATCTATAACCACTTGTTATTATTAATTGTGGTTGGTTACAATAATAATCAGAGCTGGCATTTACATAGGTCTTTTAAAGTTTGCAAAGTACTTTACATACATTGTTATTTTATTCTCACCAATAACCCTGTGAAGTAGATATGATGAGTATTATGATCTGTTTTCATAAATGAGAAACAGAAGCTCAGAGGGCTTGTGATTGTGTTTATAATGACAATAAGCAACAGCAGTAGAATTTTAATTCAGGTCTCTCTTGATCCTAAGATCATCACTATATCACATTACTTCACTATGGCAGTACTTTCAATTTTATATACATAAAACTGAAGTCACTATCACCTCCCCAAATTTACCTCTTGGGTGGATTTCTGAATAGCATGTACTATCATTCTCCTAAATCATCTTGACCAAAAACCTCTGGACCATTTTTGACTCTCCCTTATCTTTTCGTTGACTTCCCCATCCTCAAACAAGTAACGAGATTATATTATTTCTTTCTTAATCTTCATAATTTACCCTTTCTTTAAGTTCCAGCTGACACCATCAGTTCAGACATTTAGGTCAAGATCACTTCACACATGGACCATTTCCATAGTCTCCTGATTCTACCTATAGTCTTCCCCAACTCTGATCTGTCATTCATACTATCCTCTTAACTCATAAACTTTATCATCCTCTGCTGAAAAATATGCATTGTATCCCCAGGACGGAATTAAAATTATTTAGTTTGGTTTTTCAAGCTCTATCGTCTATTCCCAGCTTCCACAACATGCCAGTAGTAAAAAGACAAGGAGTACCACCTGTCTTATCCACCTACTGACCTCTGAATGCAGCTTATTCACTTATCTTTGAACCTTTAGTTCACCTCAGTGCCTTCCTTTATTCTTTTTCAAAATATGTTTATCCTTCTAGTTTAGATCCCACCTCTTTGACATTGCATTCCTGAGTCATCTTATCCCCTGAACTTGAATCTCTCTTATATAAGGAAGAATACCAAGAAGGCACTTAGAATATGGCATCTTTTTATTCATGTGTGCCTTAGTTATTTTCATGAGTATAACAAAAAAATTGACAAATTCATATCTAGGAATGTAATTAAATACTTGTTTCAGTTGTTTTACGTTAGCAATAAGATCTTATATATGGCCTGTTATGCTTAGTTATCATAGCTCAGTGATTTAGACTTCTGGCATATTTCTGACATATCACCACAGAATAAACTGGAAATCTAGCTCTGCTAATAAAATTTTACAGTCTGTAGTTGTTCCACTGTAATGAGTTTGTCTACCATCCTTCCTATTATGTCTCTTGATTTTCTCTGTTAAAGTAAATCCTAATGCTTATTTATTCACCAAGCATTTACTGAGTGCCTACTAAGTGTGCTAACTGCTGTGCTAGGTGCTAGCAACACAGAGTAAAAGAAACAGTTCCCACCTTCAGGAGCAAAATAATATTGAAGTTGTTTTCATTTTCTTTCCCTATGCTATAGCTCATGTTAAAGAATGAACTTCTAACCAGATGTTACCAATAAACTAATGTATGATAAGCACTGCCCCAGTTCATGTTGTAGAACATTTATAACTAATCATTGAATAACCAAGAATCTAAGACTCCGTACATATATCTGTTGTTATCTCAGCTTGTTTTAAAAGGTGGTTATTTTTGTATAACTCAGTTCTAGGTTTTTATGATTGCATATTCTGTATTGTTTTGGTTGTGTTCAGGCTTTTTGAGATACTTTGTGAGACTATAATAATTAGAGTATTAGAAATAATTTGTGTTTATAGTAAATATTTTAAGTTTCTAGTAAGAGTTTTGTCCGTTTCAACCAATCTATTTGCAGGGAGCAAAGAGAGACCTTGGTTCAGATGTTCCTTTTGTCACATTCTGGCCCTGTAACCTTGGCAAGTTATTTAACTTCACAGGGCTCCAAGCAACTGTTTTAAGACTGTATGTTTTAGATCTGCATTGATAGAAGGAACTTGCTCACCACAGCAGTGAAATCACAGGTCAAGATTAAAACAACAGCAGCAACAGAAAACACAGATCTGACCATGTCACTTCCATGCTCTATAGTTTTAGGATTGTCAGTGTATTTTACCTTTGAGGCAATATGAGAACCAAAATATTCAGCCTGAATAAATTATTTAAAGTACTCTGTGAGATAGCTCTAACCTACCTTTCCTTCTTTCTTCCACTGTATATTCCAGCTAAACTGTTATCCTGGCTATTCCGGAAATGCTGCTTTCCATAGTCTTTCTCTGTGCTTTTGCATAAGCTGTGGCCCATGCTTGGAATGCCCTCTCTTCTCATCTATGCCTCTTAGAATCCCTTGCTTCCTTTGAGGCTCAGCTCAGGTGCTTTTCTTGATCCCTTATATGTATGTTCTTTGCCTCCTCACATTATATATATTTATCTCTGTGAATGTTGCATCCCCCAGTAATGTAAGCTAATCTTGAGAATAAAGACTGTTTAGTGCTTTTGATTTAGTAGTCCTTAATAAACATTGAATTTGAATTGAAAAAAAAATTCTTTAATTCATTCTTATCTACTCTATGAAACAAAAGCTCAAGTAGGGCCTTTATTAAGCAGCAGTTTGTTAATAAGATATACAAACATGAACTTGCACTGGAATCTTTTATTATCTAATCTACTATTTTGAAAGTGAGGCTAGAAATATCATTTAATTTCTAGTTCTTTAGACCAAAAGTTTCACTGAATTTCTGGGTGATTACCTTACCTTGGTATATGTTCTTAAGTATAATGTAGTAAAGCATAGTTATAAAACTAAAATTTTAATTAGCTTTTTTTTAATCACACATCAAAGGATCCATGATTTTCTGTGTGGTCCTCCCTTTGGTGACCTTACTAAAATTCCAAATTCTCAGATATAATCATGCCACTCTTGTAGTTTCTCAGTACGTACTGAATAAAATATCTATGCCTTACCCTAGTATTCTGGGTGTTCTAAAATCTGCCCTCCACCTATGTTTTCAGCCTAATTTAGCACGTCTTATCTTTTAGGCACTCTGTGCTGAAGCTAACCTAATTATCTATTAATCTATTTGTGCCCAACTCTTTCTTCACAAGTGTCGTTTGCCTTACTTCAAGGCCAACTCATCCATGATCTGCTCATCTAGAAGTGATCTTGTTTCTCTTGAATGGCTCATACTACTCTATTTGACCTCTTCTTTGCATTTAATTGTATTTTAACTTGCATTATAATTATTTGTCGGTTCAGTTTAGCAGATATTAAGGCAGAGAAAGATACAAAGTTAAGACAAAATATCTATAGCCTTTGAGTTTATTGTATATTGTGGGAAATGACATTCAGATAACTACAATATAAAATAATATATAAATGTGTGCAAAGTTCAGGAAAAATGTAATGTGAGATTCAAGGAAGACTAAGGAGATCAGGAAGTCTTCTATATGGGCTGGCATTTTGGAAAGTAGTCTATAGAGTAAGAATTTGCTGAGCAGAGGAGAGTAAGGAGAGCATTCTGAGCATGGGAAGTAGTGTGAAACATAAGAGAAGGGATGGTTATTGTTACTTAAGTTAGTGTAGCCTCAGATTGTGTTAGCTTTTTAAAGTAGTTTAAGAATGCTGTTGGTTTGTTTCATATTAAACTTGTAGTCAGCCAAAACCCCTAGCCTTTTTCACGTGAACGGCTGTTAAGCTAGGTCTTTTCATTTACATATGTGTAATTGATTTTAAAGTCCTAAATGCAAGACTTAAAATTTAACAGAAATAAGTAGTATTTTATTTGTTTTTGCCTTTTTATTCTAGCATGTGGACAATAATTTTGAGTCTTATTTCTGTCATCCATCATGTTAACATCTGTTCTAGTTTTGTGTAATCTTCAGTTTCTTAAGGATGACTTTGTCTTTATCATAGGTGTTGTTGAGAAATGTTAAGGGATCTTCTGAACTAGTCTTTTTGAATTGCCATATTTTCCAGAAACACTGGAACCAGAGTATGCAGGAGGTCTTGAATGTATCAAGGATGAAGTCCCTCCCCTTCCCAGAGCTGACGTAATTTGTTATTTGCATCCTAAACTGAACTTTCTGTTTGTCCTTGGGAGTAGTTGGCACTAGCCTGGGAAATTGCTTGTGTAGCTGGGACCCTTGTAGATAAGCAGGCCATCATCATTTCTTCATGGTCTAGCAGTTCCCAAGGAAAAAGAATGCTGCTTTTGCCATCATCTTGTTTCACCTTTGGGAGTGGTTTTATTCTTTTTCTACCTTTAATGTGTGTTTTTCTCCCTCTTGTGCCACTCCCCTTTAGGTAGAGATTTATGTTTTTTCCTCCTAACTTTGTCCTACAGTCATAAATATGCAAATTTATGAATAGATTGTGAGCTCTTTTGGTTTCACATGCACATTCATATCTCATAATAAAACTAGTTTTCATGTAAGTTTCAAGTTGTGACTCCCTGTTGACAGTATGCACTGAACACAGCTGGTTGTGAGCACTGTGTATGAGTATAATCTTCCTCACTGTCAGTGAAAATGTTGAATACAATAAATACATGGACAAAGAGCTCAGTGGCCAGCTACTAAAGATTTCTTTCTAGATTAACATTTAAATATTAATCAAAACTCTTTTGGTTGCCATTGTTACTAGCCTATAGCTACATCTAACACTTGAAATTTCACTGTGTCCTTGTCCCTGAATATGTGTCTTAATCTAAACCTAAGAAGGTTTGGAATAACTAAGTCCAATACAAAGAAACTAGAACAAAAGAGACAGTAAACTAAGTCAGCTTAGTTGAAGGGACATACGTACAGTACAAAGAGCAGTCAAGGAGGATGGTGGAAAGAGGTCGGAACCGCTGGGATTCCGAGGAGCTCCTGAGACCCCTGTGGGCATGCTTCCTTCTTCCCTCTGTCTCCCCTCAGTGAAGTCTGCTGGGCTTGATAGAGTTCTTATCTGAGTCTAACAGAACCAGGCAAGAAAGACAAGGAGCCCAGACCTTGTTGATCAAGATTCAGTACTAGGTTTTAAGCTTCCCTGGGGCTTCTTTGTTTATTGTATTTTTTACAACCTATTGAAAGATTTTTCTTTTAGCCATCTTACTGAAATCAAGATAATTCTGAATCTTCAGAATTCCCTTATTTGAATTTCTAGTTGCTCTGTCACAAAAGGGGATAGTGATAATAATTATAATGAGCATTTATATGGAGATTTAAGGTTTGAAAGTCTTTTCATAAATATCTCATTTTGTCCTCACAACAGCCCTAGAGGGCAGGTGCTGTTATTCTCATTTTACAGATAAAGAAACTGAGGCTGACAGGTTAATACCTTGCTTAGTGTTTGAGGCCAGATTTTAACTCAGGTGTTCCTGACTCCAGATCTTGTGCTGGATATACTTCACCTGCTTAAACTAGATTAGTTTTCATGACTTATTCTAGGTTAGTCTTGGAATCAGCCTTTTCTAATTGTCTACAGATTTCCATTCCAGAATTTTAAGCCTTACCTGGTTCCCCCTTAATGCTAGTGCACAGTTCTTTGCACGTTGTCTGCTATATTAGATTGTGAGCCCCTTAAGGGCAGGAATTGTTCTTGACTTTATATCTTCATTGCTTACCACAGTTCCTGGAATATGGTGGGCACCTAATAAATTCTTGTTAACTTGACTTTCCCAGAGATTGACTGTAAGCTATGAGTCAGTATTCTCCATTTTTCAGCTTTTTCCTTAAATCAAGACATATCTTAATCAGGGTCTAAGAATTAGGGTAGCAAAAACATTACGTGTTTATTTCAGTATAAATTGTTCCCTTTGTAATCCTGTGTTTTGATTTTATATATTTAAAAACATCATTCTGAGAAGGGATTCATAGGCTTTCCCAGACTGCTATGGGTTCCATGACACACACAAAAAGATTAAGAATCCATGTCTTAGACTCATTCTTCATAATTTCAGAAAAATTGTCAATTATCTTGTGATATCTGTAAGTTGTTTTAATACTCTGGAATGTAATTATTCTAGGCCTACAGACTTGTACTGATATTATTTACATAGTAGAGATTCAATAAACATTGTTAAATGAAGAAATGGAATTTAAGCATCTATATGATTTCATGCAATTCCCTTACTTTAGACATCAGTTTCTCCACACAATGCCTCTCACCCAATTTTCTGATTTGTTTTAGGAAGGTGTCATTCATTTCTTCCATTTGATTCAACAGTGTGTAGTCTATTCTGACCATAAATAATATCATTTCTATTTCTCTTTTCCTCTGATTGTCACCAGAATTCTTCTGCTGTGAGTCTACTCTTATTGTTATGGATTTTCCTGAACATATATAGCTTGTAACTTACATTATTATTTCACTTTTAGTATGTTTTTGTACAAAGTGTTCTTATTCATTGTCTATTTTTAGTTATGAGTTCCAACCCATCAGTCAAGGTGTGGTATCTGTGAGATATCATTTTCCTCCTTGCTTTAAAATTCTAAGTTTACTTTATTATTCATACTCTGTACTTGGTATATAAAATTCATAATTAATAAATAGTAGTGTGACAAGTATAAAAACTACTGGGTCTGGACTTTGAATAATATGTCCCTGAAACAACCTGTAATTTTGGACAAGTCATCTAATCTTCCTACTTTTATCATGGTTCTTTCAATTAGAAAATGAGGGAATTGGACTGAATGATTATTTGAGATCCCTTCTAGGTCTATATCTATGAACTTGTGATTTCATAGCCATAAAGAAGTATTATAGGTTTACACAGTATTTGTTAAACACACATGATGCAAAACAAATTAGATAACTGCTTTGCCCTTGGATCTCACTGAATAATGGTTGACCCCATTTCTTAGACCCATCCATTTTGGTGTCCAAACCATTATTTGACTAAAGCTGACATAGTAAAATGGTACACTTGGGCCCACATCCTACCTCTGAAATTTATTCACCTGTGGTGGGCAAATCACTTAACCTCCCAAAATTCAGTTTCCTAATCCCTAAAATGGAGATGATACATGATACTTTTGATTCTTAAATCATAGGGTTTTTATGAGGATCAAATATAGAGAAAAAAATTTACATTTTTAAATGCTGTGTAAATGCCAATTGTCATGATCAATGATCTCTTTAGAAAGGGGGTTCTTAGCTTTTTTTGTGTCCTGGATCCCTTTGACAGTTTTTAAAGTAAATGGATCCCTTCTCAGAGTAACGTTTTTAAATGTATTTTTAAAAATACACAGGATTACAAAGGAAACAAATTATGTTGAAATATAGTTATCAAAAATATATTTTTTAATGTTTACAGACCTCAAGGTAAGAACTCCTCCTTAAATTCATGTACAGAATTTTAGAGTTGGAAGGAACCATAAGAGTTTCCCTGACTTGAAGGAGTATATAGTTTTTAGGAATAGAAATTTTTTTTAATTCCAGACATCAAACTTGATTTTCTATTATAATTTAAACAATTCTGAATAGAAGACATTTTTAGCCCTTAATATCCTTTCCCAATTTTGAATTTTAAACAAATTATTTTTATATAACATGTGGAGCTTTGTTATTATAATAGAGCCTCTCAATGGTTTTATCTCCTAAATCACCAGTCTCCAAACTTTTGATTTTGTACCCCATCAATAAAAATTTGGGGATATATGTTATATTCAGTAGGTACCCCCAAATGTATATATTTCCTTATTTATAGATTAAGAACGTACTATTATGCTAATAATTATGCACATTTTAAAACTTCCAAAAATAGAAATTAAGAAGGATGAAATAAAAATGAAATAATATTTGATCCTTAAAAGTCAATAGTTAACCAATGGAGCTTATGGAGCAGAACCATAATATCATCAAACCAGCATTGTAGATCACTGTGAGAACTATGGGGAAAAGATTTGAGACATGGAGTTCAATTAGGAGATTGTACATTAGAGGTTGAGGGAAAGTGAGGTTGGTCAAAGATGACATGAAGGATGTAAGAAACTAGGTTGCTAGAAGAATGGTGGTACCTTGCATACTAACAGGTAAGTCAGAAGATAGTTGAGTTTGAATAGAAGCTAATGTAATGATTTCTATGATCCTGATCACAATCCATCATGCCAGTCACCATGTGTGACTCAACTCTGTCCCACCCGGAATGAAAAAGGGGAAGGCAGGCCCATTACTCCCAGGTCATTGACCCTAAGAACAGAGCATACTCTATGTGAGGTGACCTAGAGGTCAAGGGGTAGGGACAGAGTTTTCTTATTGGAATCTGTAGAGATTAGTTTTGGATTTAACAACTAGGAGTGGCCAGTGCCAGTTTCAGAGGATAGGAGTTTGCATAGGAGGAAGAGGGAAGGAGTGCTGGGGGTAAGGGTAGGTGTGGTTGTATTTGTGACAAGCCTGGTGATTAGCTATGCAGGAAGGGAGGAGATAACCTGTCTTTCCACCCTTTGGTAGGTCACACAACCCCTTTGTGTCAGGCCTTAGACTCTGTAGGGTGGCTTCTTGGTCTTCAGTACAACTTTGGAGACCACTGTCCAGTGTAAAAGATGTGACTATTTCTTCTCATTGTCTTCAATAAGAGTTAAGTAAAGCATAGTAATTCTTCTCCTTTTAAAGGAGTGAGTGTTGGCCATGTACTATAATAAAATATACTGTGTAGAAAAAAATATATAGTTCTGAGTTTGGAATAATTATGTTAATACTTGAGTAATGAAAACTTTAAATGTGTAGTGATTCAGATCATGTATTGGTAAAATATTCATTTCAATTGATGTTTGCCTTTTTCCTCATTGGCCTCTATGCTTTTCTCTTTCCTTTGAAGTACATTAGTTATAATGGAAATAGTAGTCCTTTGAAAAGGAGTTGAGTAACATTTTCAAATGTGTTGTGGTGTCATTTTCAGGAGGTGTTTAATAATTTAATTTTTATAAGGTGTTTTTAAAAAGACCCTCTTAAAATATGGATAGTTTCTTTTCTGAAATAAAGTAGTGTTTGAAAGACTGCTTATAGAAAGATAAATACCCTGTGAAATCACATCTTTTTAAATAACTGATTCTCTTGCCCCTACCCCCTCTCCCAGTGTACTAAGATAACTTATTTAATCCTAAAGAAAAACTGTCCATTAGAAGGGGTGAGGAAATATTTGCGTTAAATATCACTGATAAAAATCTGATATCCAGGATACATAAAAAATGAACACAAATGAGACTAAGACTAAATTTACCAGTAGATAAGTGATAAAAGGAAATGAACCATTTTCAGCAGGAGAATTTCAAACCACACAGAAATGTTCTTCAAATCATTCATAATACACTTTAAAATATTCCTTAGATCACAGAACTTATCCTAGATTGTAATTTGTACCCTGCAAATAGTCAAAGTTGACCCAAAAGATAAGAAAATGTTGGAGGGGACTGTGGGAACACAGGCACACTAACCAGTGTCTGTAACTAGTCTGGAAAGTGAGAAAAGTGACTAAGTTGTTTTTACTCTTTGACCCAGTCATCCCACTTCTGGGCGTTATCTCCAAGAAGGTAAAAAATAGAAAAAAGGTCTAACATATTAGAAATATCCACAGCAGCACTTTTAGTGGTAACAAAATCCTAGAAATAAAGGTGGGTGATCATTGATTCCAGAAGGGTTGCTTTAGACCCAACTCGACCATAATTTATAATCTTATTATTGCTAATATTTCATTTAAACTTTAACATCAGAGTTTGTTTGGGGATATTGGTCTGTAGTTTTCTTTCTCTGCTTTATCTCTCCCAAGTTCAGATATCAAGACCATAGTTCTGTCATAGAAAGATTGGATGAGTACCTTCTTTTTCTATGTTAAAAAGACAGCTAATTGGCATTGTAGATGGAGTCTTGGACTCAGAACTCAGGAAAACCTGAATTCAAATCTGGCCTCAGGCACATACTAATTATGTGACCTTGGATAAGTCATTTAATTCTTTCTGTTTCAATTCTTCATCTTTAAAATTAGGATAATAAGAGAACTTGTCCTTCAGGATTATTGTAAAGACAAAATGAGAATACTTGTAAAAAAAGTGCTTTGCAAAACTTTGAAGTGCTATATAAATGCCAAGTATTATTATTAACAGTTTATTTAGTATTGGAAATCATTATTCTTTAAATGTTTGAAAAAATTCATTTGTAAAATCTGCTCTTGGAGTCACCTGCACCTTGGGAGTTTTATTTATGCCACTGTACCATCAATTAATCAGTACACCTTTATAAATACCTTCTATGTGCTAGGCACTGGACAAAAGACAAAAGTGCTACACCACCTTCCGTCAAGCATCTTATACTCAATCAGGGGAAACTTTTAAATGTAAAGTATATACAAAATAAATACATAAATGTAAAGGAATCTTGATGGGGGAGGCACTAGCAGTTGGAGGATGGGGTAAGCTCCACTTCTCCTCTTGATATAATTCCACCTGCTAAAAATAGAAAAAAAAAATCTCAGCTCAGAGTAATTCTGACACTATTCTCTATTTTACCTTCATATTAACGTCTTGGATATTGTTTTTTGGTATGTACTGTTCATTCTGTTCAGACAGAGGAGTATTGATTACCTATTGCCAAATATAGTAATAGTATCTCAAAGATAAAGTTTTAAAATAGGTACAAATTTTGAAGGGTCATTTTCTTTTTGGGGGGAATCATAACTTGTTTTTAGTGTTTACCACTTTGCTATCATAAAAATGTATCTTTAGAAGAAAAGAGTATTTTAAAGTTGTTCAGTTTGATTCTCCGACTCAGAGGCTCACATGGCTTCAAATCTTAGAGGTCTCAACAATATTGAAATAGGATGGATCTTCTCCAGTATCTACTATCACATTCTACCCACAGTCATCACTTTATGTTTAATTTGGTGGTGGCATTGGTTATTACTGCAGTGATAGTGACTTTACCTGTTAACTCTGTGAACCCAAAATGCAAATCTGGGTGATATCATCTGTTCTAACATTTGCTATGATCAAGGTTTGTATAAATGCAGTTTTCTTTAAATCACAATAAAATTACAAAATATTTCTTTATCACCTAAATCATAAGGGCACATTTCATGGCTCATTTGCTGAAAGAGAAGCTTGTAGGCAACTGTCCTTTTTAAAATTTCCCAATGTATTCATTTAAATGTAATTGTCTTAAAACATCTTGTGTATATACTACAACATTCTTGATACACTAATAGAATTTTATGAAGTACCAACGGTACTTCAGGTGTTAATTCTGCATTTCATTTGTGTTCTAATATCTAGCACAGATTAATTTTCCTTGCTTTATGTCATACTAATGAATATGAAATTTGAAGTTTCTCATCAGTCCTGACTGATTAGTAAAACGGTGAAATTAAATGTTTCTATTTAACTTGAATAAATTCATGTCAGAAACAGCTGACAGGCATTTTTGAAGAAAATTGTAGGATAAAAGTTGAAGCATTTTTAGTTTTCAGAAAACTAGAGTTAATTTAGCCTTCTGACTAAGTCAGTGTTATACCTATTGAAGTTTTTGTTAAGACCCCACAATCTTTTTTGTTTTATTGATGATGGACTTCGTAAACTAAGATGGTGAGGAAAAGAAATTCTAACATCCACAAAGAGAACATCTCAGCCCAACTTGATAGCCTGTAGTGTGGCAACCTCAGCTCTATAATGGCAACATTCATGTCCTACAGTTGTGTGCACCACTTTTTCCAGAAATTTAACCATTAAATACTTCCTTTACTTTGTCCCAGGCCCTATGCTAAGCATGCCTGCTTTCAAGGAACCCTCATATAATGGGGGCCATAACACCTAACTAACTATGTACAGACAATTATCTCTATCTCTAAAATAAATAGGCATGTGAATTAAGAGAGATTGAGAAAGGCTTCCTGTAGGAAGGTGAATTTTTAAGCTGGGACTTGAAGGAAGCCAGGATGTGGAGGTAAGGGAGGGAGAACAGCCAGTGAAAATGTCCAGAACTGAGTATTGGAGTGACCTATGGAGGCTGGTGTCATTGGAGGCAAGGAACGGGGAAGAGTCTGGGTTACGAAGGACTTTGAATGCCAAACAGAGGATTCAGCTAGAGGTTTTTTTTTTAAACAGAGAATCATTGCAGCCTCGATTTAGAAGCCATTTTAGCTTGTTGAAGTGAGGCCTAGAGGAGTTCAGCAGGTGGCAGAGTTCTCTGACACCAAATTCAGCCAGCATGCTGTTCACGCAACCAAACTTTTGAAATTTTATATAGCAAAAATGTTTTTATTATTTCATAAATTCGTACAAAGTAAGAGACATGGTATTCTGCACCATTTGGTGTTAAATGCAACACTCTTAAGAGAGGCAGGAACTAGATTAAATTATAATGCAAATATTTAATAAAATAGATAAAAATACATTAAAATATTGATCACATTCCATTTTAAAACTAAGTCAGTCTGTGGCCATGGGGATCTTTTTGTATAGATTAATGGCCTCTATTTCTATTTGACTTTGACACCACTGTTCTACATCATTAGAAGTTCTTGTTGCCTAAAAAGTGGCAGTTAATTTAAAAATTCAGACATTGGATCACATAAACCAAATCCCCTGGGGATTGTACAATATAGTGGGATCTGTAGTCCACATTTAAAAGCAAAAAGTCATCTTGAGTGTGTGGAGCTTTTATTTTTAGACACGCATGTATAGTAAGTGTGTTACATATTAGGTTATAAATAATGTCCTCATATTTAAACCATTATCAAAGCAGCTGTCTTACACATGCTGATATTCTTTTTAAAATACTTGAATATTGAATTTGACTGAGGTCTAAAATAATGAATTGTCTGTTGTTAAATGGATATTTTACATAACCAAATCATCTCAAAATCTCATATTTGGAGAGGGCCTCAGAACCCATCTAGACCAACTGATAAACTGAACTTCTTTAAAATCTCACCAAAGGTCTTTGCTTGAAATCCTCTGAGGATGGAGAGTTCCCTGCCGACTGGCCCATTCTACATTTGAACAGCTCTGTTTATTATTAGACTTATTAAGGGGGCATTGGTGGTGGTGGTGGTAACTGGGTGTGTATATTCATTGTAGCATAGATTTACTGGAAAGACTTTTTCATAATAGAATTTATCCAAGCCTGAGAAGGTATTTGTTAAAATACATTAAAAATGTAGCTATGACCAGTAACAAGTTTTTATCATAAAAGCATTTGTTGATCTTGATATTTTTTCAAGATTAAGATTATAGTAACTCATTGTTTTGTTTACCATGAGAATCTAAAATATAATTGTTGAAATACTACAATAAGTTCATGTTTGGGGCCCAAAATCAAGGCAGCTTTATGAACTTAAGCAAAAGGCAAAGACTAGACTCACTGTGGTTTTGCATGTAGGAATTTGTTCACTATTTTTCTTCATTTGAAAATTATACATGTTAGCACTAACTTGCTTTTACTTTATAGATTGATTCATGTTACTTTCCAAAGCATTTTATAAATCCAACTAGTTGACTCTCAGGAAAGAAAAAGAACAGGAA
Organism: Bettongia penicillata ogilbyi; assembly: GCA_023548195.1. Lineage (NCBI taxonomy): Eukaryota > Metazoa > Chordata > Mammalia > Diprotodontia > Potoroidae > Bettongia > Bettongia penicillata. Next base: position 9,513,393 of record JAJHZJ010000061.1, read on the forward strand.
AATGGGACCATAGCTTCTCATTTTGGATTGAGGTAAAGGCTTAAGGACCAATAGCTATAAACAAGCTTGACCTTTTCTTATCACAAGCCATGTAGCTACAAGTTGATATTCTTTATTACAATTAAATTGCAAAGAACTCTCAACATTTGTTTGACTCCAGGTCTTCAGCCATGATTTTTCTTTGTGAAAGCTACAAGAAGAATGGCAGAGAACACAAGAGTAAAGTGTCTCTATTTTTAAATGAACTACTCTCACCATTCCCCAAACACATTTACAATCGCATTTTGAGATCAAAGAAACTGAAAGAAATATTGCCTTGACATGTTTCAGGCAGCTGGTACACAATCTGCATTCAGCAAGTTAGGATTTGTGTTTTATTTTAAATTGCAGGCCTGAAGTCTGAAGAAAATGCAGACTGAAAAAACTCTCCCACTTAGGTTATTTTCAATTTAGAATAGCTCTAATACTCATCAGAATGGTAAGCTCTACCAGAAATTAATTTATTTCCCTCTTCTCCTGTACCTATTTCTTATCCCCAAGTTAAATCTTTTAAATAACTAATTTTTAAAGCTTTTGCAAATTGTTACATCTTATTGTTTAGCCGAAAGCCATTTTTGAACTCCTGAACTGATGTGCTTCCTGAATTGCTAGAATTTTATACAGTTAATTAAGAATGGACTATATAAAGCTTTTCTTTAAGCCATTGATTTTGACATGTAGAAGGGGAGATGTCAAGCAGATTATAGTCTTTAAAATATATAATGGGTCAGTTTTGTTGCATGAAATACTAAGAGTTTTTCTGACATTAACCCAAACAGTAAGATATATGTCTAAATGAGGTTACTTAGTTGTTTGTTTTAAGTTTGGAACAGATGATAGGCAATATCCTCATTGTTTTCTTTTAGCCAGACTTCCAGAATATCTTCATATACTTTCGATTTCAATAGAATTTTAAAATGTGAATTATTTTGTAAGGAGTAATTTCTTTTGAACTTAGAAAATAAAATGAGGGTGCAAAAAAGTTCCGAAAATTTGATGGCAAGTGGGAAAATTGGACTTGTATTCCAAACAAATTTCTTTAATTTTCCAAACATTATTATTGACAGATGGCCACATTAATGGGTTCCTTTTTCATTATTCCAGATATGCAGCCTTCCATTCTATACACCTCAAGTAGTATGAAGTTTGTGTGTTAATTTATATTTCTGGTTTCTTTTTGCCACATAAGTATTAATCATATCTAAAAAAGAAGCTATATTTACAGATAAATTTCAGAAAAAACATGCTGCGCACACCTCAGAGTCAACCTGTCCAGTACTAAGATTATCATTCTTTTCTCCCCAAACCCACCTCTTTTCCTAACTACCCTATTGATATGGTGGGTACCATCATCCTTCCCTGGACCCAGGTTTTTAACCTAAGGATCTTACTTAATTCTTCACTCTCATTCACTCTCCATCTCTGACCAGTTGCCAAATATTGTTCTATCTGTACAATCTTTCTATTATCCACCCCCTTCTTTCCACTCACATCACAGTCACCCCAGACTGTTGTAAAAGCTTCAAGGCACTCAAAACTACCCTATTAAGGTTTAGCCATTAGTGCTTAGTGAGTTGTATCCTCAGTACTGCCCAGGCTCTGTGTTTTTAACTCAATGTAAGATGAATTCCAAACTTCCTAAGTTTTTATACAAATAGCACTTTTATAATATCCAGGTTTTAAACAAGCATTGCTATTTCTGACAATCAGTGGCAGTTCTTTTTGTAGGTTTAATATTAGTTTATATTAGGGTCTCATTCAAATTCTATTTATAAGAGAAGTTATCTACAGATAGTTTCTTTAGACTTGTTTAGTAAGGTAGAAGCTCTAGGAAGGTCTCACTAATGTGTATTATTAAAGTAGAAAAAAATTATACCTTAAAGTTTACCCTGATTTTTCTGTAGCAAGTTGGACACTGAATAAAATACTAACTCATTTTTCCATAGGTATCATAAGTTACTTAATAAAATAATTTATAGGAAAACTATAATAGTATAAGAATTTTGCACATGAAATCATAGTTTAAAGTATGAACCAGAAAGAAATTATCACATTTCTATAAACATCTTAAGTATAAAATAGAATAATTAAGGACACAGAATTAAATCTCCAGTTAGATTTCAAGCAGCATGCCAAGTTGCAAGAAAAAGTGCTGAATGGCCATTTATAGAGGAAGTTTCCATACCAAAGACATCACAGGTCCATTCCCTATTCCATATTAAGTGATACAGATCACAGAATTTGAGGGTCAAATGGGATCTAGTTCAATCCATATCCAAAAGGGTATCCACTGTAACATAGCTGAGAAGATATCACTCAACAAATATTTATTAGAGGCAGCCATGTTGGCTAATACAGATACCATACTAGGTGCTGAGTATACATATGCAAATGCACAAGTGAAATGGTCCCTCTGCCTGTAAGGAGCTTATATTAAATTAGATGGGGAAAACAATATGTACAAGTTAAAAGACAATTGGAGGGAGGGCAAAAGGGAAAGAAGGGTTAGCAGCTGAGGAGAACCATAGTCTTATTTAGGGTAGTGTTTTAACCGACCATTGAAAGAAATGAAGAATTCTAAAAGGTAGAGATGAGAAGGGAGGACTTTCCAGGCATAGGAGATGGCTTGTGGAAGGATCAATGACAGGAATTTGTAATCCTATATGTGAGTGGTCACAAGTATGCTAGTTTGGATGGACCACAAAGAGTTAGGGGCAGGGATATATGTGTCTGGAAAACTGGGCTGCAGTTAGATTGTAAAAGACTTTAAATGTTAAGCAGAAACTTAAGCATTTTTTGTTTATGTAGTGAAATGTAGAGATATTATAGAATCTATAATTGAATAGTTCTTGGAACTTTTTTTTTTAGCTATGTCCAATTGTATTCGTTGATCTCCAAATTGTGTGTGTGTGTGCATGCTCACATCCTTGTGTGCATCTGTGTGTATATATAAATATATAGCACTTTAGCAATCACAATTTTATTTCTAAACTGTAATTTCAAGACTGAGTGACAATCTTGGTAGAATTGTTTATTGTTTACTGATAATAAAGGTAAATTGACATCAAAAAATAAATCTTTGGGGAGGTAATTGTTTTTCTAAAAGATTATAGAGGAATTTAAAAATAACAGTGTTTTCTTTTAAAGATATGTGAAGAAAAATGCAAACCTTTTTAAAATATTCTTTATGAAATAGATTTAAAATGAGTCTAATAAGACTATTACATTTTTACTTCTTTTAAAAATGTCAAAATAGTGCAGTTTTATTATTTGGGACATATTAAACTAAACAGTTGAACAGTTTTTTGTTTTTGGTAAATGAAATTTGTCATAGTGATTGTGACTAAATTTTATTTCATGATTGAATTAAGACTTTATATGATCACTTTTTACTGTAAAATAGTAAGTCTTTTTTTCCAAAGATTTTTTTTTCCCTTTCAGATAAATTTACGACTCATCTTAGTGAGTGGGAAAACTAAAGAATTCCTGTTTTCTCCTAATGATTCAGCAGCAGATATTGCAAAGCATGTATATGACAATTGGCCAATGGGTGAGTAGCCTTTTCTCATGATAAATGTTAGATTAGACTTATGTTCTTTACATCTCTAAATCATATGATTCTATGTCCATTTTCAAGGGTGGTGTCACATTAAGGGAACTGAAATACTGATGGCCACAAAATTCCCTTTTCTAATGAGCCCTGCTACGAGCTTCACAATGTAATAGGAGTAACAATGATCCAATCACATAGCCTGCATTTGGAGTTCCCATACCTTGATCATGTACTTAAAATTGGTTTTAGGCTGCAGCCTGTAGCCCAGAGTCAGCCTGTGGCAGTCCCATCAGTCTTTAGGAGCTGAAGCAGGTTCCAAAAGATCTTGTTAGAACCTCTTTGATGTTCATCATTTTTCTATTCCACTTCCTCTTGTTGATGCTATTAGTTACAGTAGCACAACCAGATGAGTAACAGTATAGTTCAACCTTAGAAGTAGAAACTAAGAAACCCTTAGTGTTCTACCTGCACTTTTCTATGAACAGGAAACGTGTTTATTAAAGTCCCTCTTATCTGTGCCCTGTTCTTCTCTGTTTGAAAAAGGCCATGAGGTAGTTGTTACTTTAAAAAAATTAATACCAAAACATAGGAAATGAGAAAAGAAAAGTTAAATATAAGCAGAATTTTTTTTTTTAAATTGGAGCAAAATCATGTTGACCCCTTCTCTTATACATTGTTCAAAGCAGTTTTTCAAAGGCCACTTATAATTACAGGTTATTAAGACCTTTCCACTCAGCAGAGTCATGAAATCAGTAAGTCTGTTAGTTTCTCCTTTGTGTTTTAAAAAAGCCAGTTTGAAGCAGCTTACTTCCTAAAATAAAACTAAAACCTTTCTTTGGCACAAAATCTCCATTTTCTATTAATTTTTTTCTGTAGTAGATCTCTTTCCCTTCTGAGATTATCTCTGCATTGTGTCTCTAATCTGACTAGCCCTTTCTTCTTTACTATTCTAAGCCACTCTTATATAGGAGAGATTGAGTGATATGACTTTTTCAACTGATATACTTTAGTTCATAAGCAGAAGCTAGTAAATGTCTTTGAAAAATCGGATTTTTAGGGGCAAAACTTTTAATGCAGAATCACTTCTGTATATAAAAATTAATCACTACATTGTTCCTCTGCCTGTAATTTATAGGTGAATGCTGGTCTCTGAATTCAAGCAGTTTTATCTGAGGCTGGGACTATGACAGAATTTGTTCCTCACTAAAACAACTTTAAGCCTGGGGGTTGTTGGAAGGCAAAAGAATATATGGGATCGGAAAGTAGGTAGAATTGGAACCAGTGAAGTGGTGCTATTTTTGTTGGGTTTCTGGGGGTGAGGCAATCAGGGTTAAGTGACTTGCCCAGGCTCACATAGCTAGTAAGTGTCAAGTGTTTGGAGCCAGGTTTGAATTCAGGTCTTCCTGACTCCAGGGCTGCTTCTGTGTCCACTATGGCATCCTAAAGCCATTGAGGTTTTAAAGAATGAGGCTGAGCAAAAGTGACTGAGGAGAAATTATATGAAGTATGAAGAAGAGACTTAGGAAAATGTTGTATCATCCTTTTCAAAATCTGCCCAGCCACTTGTCCAAGCAACCCTACAAGGAACCCTTGTGTTAATGTGTACGTAATTTATTCCTGGATGAATTGAAACATGTTCTCCCCAAACCTGCTTTTTTTCTTTTGCTTTCCTTACTTCTGCTAGTATCAACACCATGTTCCCAAATCTTAACTTCTCCTTCATCCCGACATCCAAATTAACAACCAAATTTGTCTATTCTGCCTTTGAAATATTCTTCCAGTTCCTTCCTTTCCATTCCGTCAGTCATCAGTCCTTATTTTACTTCTCTTCAGGCCTATTGCACTAACTTGCTGTCTCCTCTCATCTGATAGGTTCTGTTCTTTGCTGCCAGAACAGTCTTACTAGTACAAGTACAGCTGTGATCAGAGCTTCTATCCAGTTTAGGTACCTTCCATGACTGCACATTGCCTAACAAGATAAAATGCAAACACGGCCTGAAGTTCAGAAGCTACCGCAGCCTGGTGCTCAGACTGCCTTTCTGGCTTTACCCCCCAGTGCTTCTTCCGGCACCCTCTTCTCCAGACAAAGGAACAGCTTTGACTAGGCTTTTTCCCTTTGCTTGAAATGTCATTGCTTTCTTCCTAATTCTCTTGTTGTTGATAACTTTCAAGACCTGTCTCAAGTTCTAGCTTCTCCATGAAGCCTTCTCTAACCCTGATGCACCCCAGGTAAAACATCTTCTTTTCAAAAAAAAAGGATTACTTCTGCCTACCAGCCTCTCATGGTCGTGTGAGGACCTCTGTTTATAAATCATGAGTTGTGCTGTACAAGTGTGAATTATTATTATTATTTGTTTGGGTGGCTAGTGTTGGACTTCCTGTCAGAAACACTCATCTTCCTAGGTTCAGCTCCAGCCTCAGACACTTAGAGTTTCCTCATCTGTAAAATGAGTTGGAGAAGGAGATGGAAAACTACTCCGGTATCTTTACTTCTAAAAAAAAACAAAACCCAAATGGCATCACAAAGAGTCAGGCATGACTGAGCAGCAAAAATTATTGCTTTTATTTGTATCCCTTCTTTGGCACTTAACTCATTCTGCCTTGTTTTCACAATTATTTGTGTATGTATTTTATCACCTTTTTAGGGAGAGAGAAATAGTTTCCTTATTCACCGTAATATCCCCTTATAATTTTTAGACATTAGGTACAATGGGTATCTTGGCCTTTTTCTGTATAAGAATGTGGATCAACGACCTTTTGATTTAGAATGATTTTGTTAGTGATGGAGGCCATAGACCTTCTATTGCATTGGGTCATATCATTTAAACAGGTTGTGGCTAAGTCATTAGGGACCATTATAAGATTTTAAAAAATTTTAGGAGTATTGGAGAGATTAACATCTTTATATAATTTTGTGTAGCTTTCCTATTCTTTTTAGTTATTAACATTGAAAGAAAAATTATGAAAATCATTGAATAAAAATGCCTTATATTTGTATAATACATTGGATTTAGAAGGCATTTTCACATATGGAACTGTATTTGATCATGTGCAAAGCATTGTGCTATTCCTTGGGAGAGTTACAGATAAATAAGATGTTCTCACTGCCGAGAAAGAGTTTGTAGTCCAATGGGGTGTTATTACTCATACATAAGTGACAATGATGAAGAATGGAACACGATGAATGAAAGAGAGGTACCCAAAAAGTGTTAGGCAAAGTTCAAGGAAGAAAACATCAAACAAAGAGTTAGTCTCTATGTTACTTGTCTTGGACTATGTTATACTTTGAGAGGGGAAAGGAGTAAATTTTTTTCATTAATAATTATCTTTGATCCAAATAATGTTAAAAATTAGTGAGGGAGGGATTCCTCACAATCCTTGACATGTGACCAGGGAAGCTATTTTGAGAATTTGCTGCAAATATTCTCTACATCAGTAAATGACAAGTGTATTGATGTCACACTATAAACTTTACAAAGTATTTGATTCTCATCCTTTGACTTCAACAGGTGTTAAGAACCTACTATGTTCAAGAGCTTACATTCTACCAGGTGGAATCTGGGATACACATACATACATACACATACTGTCTCACACACACACACACACACATACACATGTAAATACAAAGTAATTTCAGGAAAGAGAGAGCAGTGATAACTGGAAGTAGGGAGAGGAATGGAAAACACCTTCCATGAGGAAGCCCTGAAGGAACATGAGATTTCTGTGAGGTTGCAGTAAGGAAGGAGCTCATCTCTTAGGTCTGTTTAACTCCTGTCCTGGCCCAGTAATGTACATAACAATGAGCACAAAAATAGGAATTGAAAAAAAATTCAGATAGTCCTGTCCTGCCTAATGTAAGAGACAGTTTATAATAGTATAATATGTTCTCCTTTAGTAGTTTGTGAATCAGTTGTTGATTTTGAAAATATAATCAGGATGGAATATTCACAATAAAGTCAGTCCTACCACTTTAAAAGTTCATAAGCCTACAGTTCCAGGGCAGCATCAGGGCTTAAGCCAGACGTAGGGTGGCTTTTTTCTGCGAAGGGTTACTGACATTGGGAAAAAATCCAACAAGGTTCATATATATGTACAAAGAAACCTAACCAATTGCAAGTTTACTGAGTTGTTGTTCCCCCCACTCATTCTTCCCAGAGGAAGATAAAACAATTCAACTTACTTCTTAAGTTAGAAACAAGGAACTTAGAGCACTATGCTATGTTAATGGAGAACAAGTTAAAAAAGGAAACAAAAATGGCTTTAGAGAAATACATTTAGTCAGAAGAGGAGGGACAGACATGAGCAGAGGAGTCTTCAGGCAGCCCAGCTTCACCCTTACTTCATAGATCCAGGACAACCAGAATCTGTTTCCTATGGGAAAATGAGCCTCACTGGAATACCATGCTTAGCTCATCTTTGAGGGTCATTTATGCACTGAGTGCTTTCTGTGTTTTCTGAATCTGCTTATGAGCTCTAGTAAAGTACTGGAGGTTTTCTGTATTTGTCTGTAGGCTTCTATGCGTTCTTTGCCTCTTTTGCATCCTTCTGCATTGCTACCCAATAGAGTTGTAGTATCTTGAATACTTGTATAGGAGCTGGGAACCCCTTCTGTTCACATATATGAAAACCTAAACATGAGATATGCCTAAGCCATACTTGGAGGTTGCCTACAGTAAGTCTATACAGAGCAAAGAACCAAAACAGAAACTGAATTTCTTGGGTCAAGCTCTAGGATCAGTCATTTAAAAGCTCAGAGCCATAGAGACACATTTATTTTTTTTTTTCCTACAGTGTAGTAATTTTTTCAATGAAATTCTGTGTCATAGTTTATTCAGCTACCTCCTAATAAATGGATGGATACCTTCTTTATTTTTCTGTCTTATGAGGTGTTGTTGCTATAAATATTTCAGTTTATAATGGATTTTCCCCCTCATGTCTTTGATTTCTTTGAGGGTCACACAGTTATTTACTTTTCTCACATAATTCAAAATTGTTTTCCAGACTAGTTGGATCAATTCCTTTTTCCTATCATCAATGTATTAGTTTCTCTGCCTTCCTGTAGCCCCTCTAGCCTGTAATATTTCTGTCTTTTGACATTTTTTTCCAATTTGCTGAGTGTAAGCTAAAACCTCAGAAATGTCTTAATATGTATTTCTCTTACTGTTAGTAATACACTGTGCATAACATTACACCCTCCCCATATCCATGCCTTTGCAAAAACTGCTAAGACTTTTTCCTTCCTTGTTACCTCTTGCCAAGCTTGAAACTGGATTAGAAAAATACAATACTCCTTACCTATCTTTTGGAATTCACATGACTAATTCTCTGGTTTCTTTTCAGACTGGGAAGAAGAACAGGTTAGCAGTCCAAACATTCTTCGACTTATTTATCAAGGACGATTTCTACATGGAAATGTGACACTAGGAGGTAATGAAATCATTTTTGTAGAAGGAATTAACTATTGGATTTGTTTGTGGGTTCTTTTAAGTTACTTTCTGTTTGTTTTTGGTATGATTTCTTCTTAATATTTAGTATTTTGCTAAACCTAAATATGTAACCTTTTATGAAGCAGATTCCTTTCTGTTGTACTTAGAAAACCATATGGCATAGTTGGAAACTCATTTGAGAACAAAGCTCTTATATATATATATGTATCATATATGTGTGTGTGTGTGTATTATTGTTGCAGTATTTTTGATAATTTGTTGGGATAATATTGTGGTAATAATATGATAGGAAACAACTTAAAAATAGTAAGGAAAGGCCATTCTCTTTCTAGGGTAGAGATGGTAGTCATGTGAGAAGCAAAAATAAATGGTTTTGTGCAGGAATGTTTGAAGAAATGCAGCCAAGGGTGCCCCCTTGTGGTTCATATTTTCTGTAATTAGGTTTTGTTTTTGTTTTAAATATTAAAATCATCAAATAATTCAATTTTGAAACTGGAGGGGACCTGAGTGATCATCTGGTACATATCTCTCATTTTACAGATTAGAAAACGGATCTCTTAAAGTCAACTGACTTTCCCAAAGATGTATGAATAAGTAGGTGGCAGAGCAGAACTGAAATCCTACTTACAACATGCTACCTCTTAGTAAGACATTAGACACATTCATAATTTGTATTTAACTGCAAGATTTTTGTGTTCCATAATTGTAATTCATTTCTTGAGCATTTACAAAGTGCTTACTAGGTGTAAGGCACCATGATAGGTACCAAAGATACAAACACAAGATGAAAAAAATTAACCTCTCAATACGTTTATATTCTGCTGGATAAAGTGAATTATTTAGGGAAGAAGATATGCTTCTAGATTCTCAATGTCAGCCATAAACCTGTAATACATGTGAATTAGTGGAATCAGATTGAGTAAGATGGGGGGGGTGGGACGATGTGAATTTCCTCCTGTATACTTTCTCCAAGCTGGACTTTTTGTCACTCTCCTGATTCTCCTTCTGTTTCTGACTGTTTTTTCTCATTCTCTTCTACTGACTCATCGTCAGTATCACCCTCACCTCTTCTAGACTTGCCTGTTTCTGTCAAAGGTACCACCATCTTTGGAGTCTCTATGTCCATAAGCTTGGTATTATCGGAATCTCCACTTTCCCTTCAGTTGCTAAATCTTGCCTTTTCCATCTTTACATTATTTCTCATTTTAATCCATTCTCTCCATTCGAATAGCTTCAACTATAATTTCCATCCTTATCACTTCTTACCTAGAGTATTTAAACAGTCTTTAAATTGTTCTCCCTGCCTCTCTGGTTACTTTAGTCCATTTTATGCATTGTTGCCATAATCATTTTCTTTAAATATGGGTCTGACCATGTGATTTCCCACTCAGGGAAATTCAGCAGCTCCCTGTTTCCTTGGTGGTAGAAGATAAAACTCCTTTGTGCCTTTTAGAGCCCTTTATAACCTGGTCTTAGCCTGTTTTTCTAGCCTTATTAGATAATACTCGCCCCGTCTGCCCTCAGGTTAAGGAGGGAGCACAGAAAACTGAGAAGGAGAACCAGAGAGGGCAGTGTGAGCAGAAATGTGGACATGTACTGTAGAGGTCTTTGGATGTTTAACTGTCAAAGAAAGGAGAGCTATGGAAAGATAGCTTTTTATTTTAAATAATTATTGAATATCTGCAGATTCTTGCTAACTGGGTGCTAGTTAATCCATGCATGGCCAGTCTAGGATAGCAAGTATGGAAAGGGAAGGATCTAATACCCCTCTTATGTACCCATCTTTCCTCTCTTGCACCATCCCTGTTCAAATGTCCATGAAACATGCAACACTGATCTACTGTTGTTGATAAGAATATTTCATTTAAGAATTCCTTTTTTAAATTATGATCTCTTTAAGATCTGAAATTCTATTGTGTGGAAGTACAGTTATCTTATTAAAGCTCAGTAAAAGGCACTAATCTAGTTTAAAAAATGGTTTCAGTTCTCTTTAGCCAAAAAAATTAATGTATTTTTAACAAATTACTCTGTTTTTCACACAGCATTAAAACTTCCTTTTGGCAAAACAACAGTGATGCATTTGGTGGCCAGAGAGACATTGCCAGAACCAAATTCTCAAGGTAAGCTGCGAGCTCTGTTTTAGAGAAGGGTCTAACTAGAGTCCACATGGGCAAGCATTCAAAAATGACATGGCTTTCCTTGGACTTTCCAAGGGAAAGATAGAAAATCTTCAGTTTATGAATAATTCTTGTCAAGCAAATAATCAGACATTCTGGGACATGCTAATGTTTTTTGAAAAGCATTTATCATAGTTCTTTAGTACATACAAACTGTTGTTTACTTGTTTTCAGTCATGTCCTCCTCTTTGTGATCTCATTTGGGGTTTTCTTAACAAAGGTACTGGAGTGATTTGCCATTTCCTTCTCCAGCTCATTTTACAGATCAGAAAACTGAGACAAAGAGGGTTAAATGACTTGCCCAGGGTCATACAGCTAGTACATGTCTGAGGCTAGATTTGAACTAATGAAGATGAGTCTTCCTGAATCTAGGTCTGACATTCTAGCTAATGTGCCACCTATCTGCTTAGTGCATATAAATACAAATTTAAGAATTTTAAAGTTGTATTAAGTTGTTAACTATATTTACCTTGGATAAGGTATTTTGTTTTTTTTAAACCAGTTTATAACTTGTAAATAGATCTTTTGTTCATTTTCCACAGGTCAGAGGAACCGTGAGAAGACTGGAGAAAGTAATTGTTGTGTGATCCTGTAAACACTGATGTTTCTGCTAAGTGTGGTGTAATATAAGTCTTTTGTCTTTCATGCTGCTGGGATAGAAGAGATCCAACATTGCTTCAGACATGCTTAGGAACAGTCTGTCTGTAAATCCATGGAACTGAAATATTACATGAACACTGTTGTTGCATTCTCTCTTGCAAGAAGAGATTCAAGAACATTTTCACTATGATTTTTTTATTTCCAGTTATTTTTATGTTGAGCAATCTTATAATTCATTGGTTTTTGGATGCAGTCAATCCAGGAAAAAAAAAGTTAATGTGTTATCTTCCAGAGCAAAAACCATTTTGCCACCATAAAAATCTTCATCCAGAGAACTAATAAATCAAGCGTTCCAAATGCAATTTGCACTAAAAATGGTTGACATTATTTCACTGTTTTCATCAATGGAATTTGTAACTCTGTCAGTGACACCTAAAAATAATCTACCATAAATTCCATACTGGAAAAACACTCAGCAATTAATAATGTTTGTTAATGGCCAACTTTTTTTTTTTAATGGAAAAGGGGCAGGAGAAAAATGGAAAATAAACTAAACTGTTCAGTGAATTCTACCAAAATTAACCTTGGTGGCAACACTGGCATCGGATACTAACTAAACTGAGTGTGACTCTATTTTAACTGCAACAAATGAAAAAACAATGTGCCTGTTATTTAAAGCACTCTGCAGAGGGCTGTTTAATTGTTTTCATTATGATGTGCACTCTTTGGTCATACAGTAGTTGAGTGCTTGTTCATACAGCACAAATAGGGCAAAGAGTGTGTTTCCTAGCCTTAATATGGGAGGGGTATTTTCCTGTAGTCCATAGGCTTTTATTATTGTGCATAACTATTAGAAAACCTCATCTACTGATCAATTTTATGTATCTGAGTATCAGCAAATTGATGGTTTTTTTCCAGTAATCTTTTCTCATCTGTACCTTAGTGTTCAATGTCATACTTACTCATTAGACATTTCAAACAGATTCTTAATATTTAAAAAAAATTCAATCTCTTTGCCATAGTACTAGTTTTGTTTATGTAATCTGCATTTGGTATTAGTGCTTGCAATTGTATTAAAATCAAAACCTGACTTTTAAGGCATACATGATTTAAAGTGATGCCATTCTTTTGTTTTCATACCAATAATTTAAAAGTTGATATGCTCAAGAAATTTGCACAGCACTAAAGCATGAGCTAGTTTCATCTAAAACTGTAAAAATATAAAAGATTTTATATTTTTTCACTGGGAAGAAATTCTTCCTGGGTGAAATTACAAATATGTGTAGAATATATTTAATAAAAATCTTATAAAATACTTAACTATAGAATTTAAATATAGATTGGCGTGTAGTATAATAGAACAATGTTCCATATAAATAGCTTTAGCCTTCACAGAAATTAAAGTCACAGGCTGACATTGTGTTCTGTATTTAATAAGTGTCCACAGCCCTTAAACATACATATAAACGTTTCCAGATGGTCAACATCATTTAAATGTAATCAGGTTATTTTATTCATTGTTATTGCTTTGATGAAAAGGCTTTATAAAAATGCAGTAGATCTACAAAAAATATTGTTCATACCGATCAGAATTAAATTTGTATAGAGCAGAGTTTTAAAACAAATTGTAAATAGTACTAAACGTTTTCTTTCCGCAACCTGTACTGATAAAATCCTTCTGTAAACTAAATAAAAGAATATTGTAGTGCATTTGGGTGGTAATTGTAGAGGTCCTTGATTAGATCAATAATTGTTTAAACAGTTCTCAACACGTTTAAAACTATGTTTTCTATTGATATTTTTTTCTGAATCTTGTTTTTTAAATTACTTAATATAACATTATTCAGTTTGTGATGTGTTCCCAATGTGTTACTTTGGTATTTAATCTGGTTTATTTCTGCACAGTCACTATGATGAAAAAGTTTGTGTAGTCTGTGCTCTCATTAAAAATATTATATTCATAGATACTAAATATTTATACTCTTTTTTTAAACTATAGACCACACAAGAATCATATCAATGTTGCCTAAAGAACAATAGTCTAACAGGTTACTTCGTTAGGGAAGCGTTCCATTCCTGACTTTCATTAGACTATTGCAAAAAGTCTCCTAACAAGTCTTCTTGCCTCCTTTCTCTCCCTACTATAATTTATACTTAATTGTGTAACTGATCTAATCTTTACTATAAATTATGTCCTAATAACTCCTCTTGTTTCTATACCTCTCCCTCCTCCTCTCTGTAATCCATTTTTAGCACTGCTGCCAATCTAATTTTCTTAATGTAAATATGGTCCTCCAAACAATCCTCTGTGGTCAGTCTTCATTGTTTCCATCATGGTTAATCCTTTGCCTGGCATTCGAGGTCTCCTATAGTCTAGCACCACCATACTGTTACAGCTTAATGTCTCATGCAGACCCTGCCACCTGCTTTACTCTCCAGCCAAACTGGACTACTCATTGTCTCTCAGAGAGTCTTGCTCTCTTCTGCCTCCTATGCCTTTCTTAAGCTGTTTCCTAGTCTATAATGTTTTATCTGTTCTTATTCAGCTTTTGAATTTCTAATTCTCCTTTAAATCCTAACTCAAATGCCACCTCCTTGAAATTTGTTTCCCTAACCCTTCTTCCTCTAGAATTTACAGCCATCCTCACAAAGCACTTTGTTTTGCCACCTCTCTAATGCACTTTTATTTTGTATTATTTTTATCTGTATTTGTATATTTCTCCTCCACTCCTATAAGATCATAAGCTCCATAAGTGCAAAATTTTGCCCCTGAATTTAATGGAATTTTGTATCTTCTTTAGCACTTAGAACAGTGGTCTGCAAACATTAGACACTTAATATTTGTTGAATTGAACAGTAGCTACTTAGAAATTGCTGAATAGGATAAAGAAATTAATTAGAGAAACAATTAGTATACTCAGGTAGTTAAATAATAGATATGCCTAATGAACAAACTTCAATAGTATTAAGTACCCATTTTTTGCAGATCTCTGTTCTAAGAACTAGGAGAGACAATGAAGTCACATAAGATGTGCCCACCCTCAGAGAGGTTACAATATTAGTAGGAGGATACAACACATACATAACTGTAACACAAAACTATGTTCCTTCTTCCATTTATTTTTCAAAAATAAATGTGTAATCAATACTTAGGTTAAAATGAAAACACCAAAATTTTTTTCTTAATTTAACATTGAAAGCTAAGACAAGTATCCCTTTAGTATTTTGTGCTACATCAAAGTTTATATACGATTGGATCCTCCTGAGGTCTCATTGCCAAAAATGACACCTCACCATTGCCTCGTGGTTCTAGTTTCACTGGAACCAAAGTAGTACCACCAGGTATATAGGCATTTAATTTAGCCAGTAGAAGCCTTGATTTTGGTTTTTCAGTTATGCCTTATTGTCCTTGAATAGTTTTAGCCTCCTATTGGAATAAATACAGTTCTCAGTATGATAAGGGTCTTGGTCTTTACAAAAATGTCAGTATTCTTTTGGAGTCTATGGTGACTGTGTGGTTTCTATTTCAGGGAAATTATATCTTCTCTTGATACTGAAAAGGCCAAAATCTAGCATTATCATGCATATTAAATAAGGCTTACCACTAACACTGAATTTTAGTTTTAATAGGATCACCTTGACCAAAGTTAATAGTATTTTTCTGTTAGCTGAGTGTAGTATATAATGTTTAATGTGAAATGAGATTAAAATTTAACCCCTCCTTTTTTGAATAATTTCCACATATACTTTTGATGTATTTTCTTCATCTTTTTTCACTTTTTATTATTTACCATTTTTCTTCCTTTTTGCAATTCTGCTAGTCAGTCCTTCAGAGAGATTCACCATTGGTGTCAGTTTCCATTAATTAAGGAATTTTGATAATTGAGCCTAACTAAAAAAAAAATAGAATCTTCCATTCCCATATTTTGTTAACCTCCTGACTAGTCACATGATTGTTTTATTGAACTAATGGTTTGACTCATGGGAGTCATCATTATTTGATATGGGAAGAAGATGGTTTTCTTCTGTGTTCTATCTTTAAAATTCTTGAAGTTGATTCCAAGCAGGTCTTCAACTCTTCCCACTATTTCTATTGTTTAATTGATTAACCATAGTGTATACATTTGGTTTGATATTCAAAATTACCAATAAAGTAGCTAGAACAGGAATTCCTACATAAGTTTATAATGATACTAAAATGTGGGAGGAGCTTAGGGTTGTAAGGCAAGTTATTTTATGTTTTGATACCCCTGCTTCTGAATTTCTTTGTTCATCTAATTAGATATAAATTCACATATATTCTAAATGAAAACTGGAAAGAATTTTAAGTCAAAAATAGTGATAGCACTTTGGGACTTGCTACAAAGTTTCACTTATCTTCTCCAAAGGAAAAGGTCAGTATCATAAAATGATAGCATCATAGAGGCAGAACTTCTGAATTTGAATCCTAACCAGATACTTACTGTCTTGATAAACAGAATCAAGTTACTTAATCTCCCTGAGCCTCCTGTATTTCTGCAGATTTCATAGAATTGTGCGGGAAGTGTTTTGTCAGACTCAAAGGCCTGTGTAAAGGTGGATTTTTATTATTACTATTACTGGCTTAGAGATAGAGGGACCTCTGAAAGAGGTCTTCTAGTCCTGTTCTACTCAAACCAGTTATCTAGTCCATGACCTCACCAACAAGTAGATCACACAGTGACTAACTGGAAAGAGCTGGCCCCTGCTGCTTTTGAAGAATTCTAAGTATCGACAATTAATCCCCTCCTACACAAGCACCAACACTTCCTAAGTTTTTCTTTTCTGCCATTATTTAGCTGACCCTTGCTGATTGGCATGCCACTGCTTTTCTCGGTACCGCTCAAGAGCAATTTTGTCCATTAGATTGAACAGTTTTTCACTTTATATTATCTTTAAAGCCTATATCAAAATTACAACACAGGAATAGTTCCTAGCCTGACCTTCCTCTTCAGTTTTTCTGCCTCTCTTCTCTCTGCCTTCTCAGAGTCAGTGTTATCTTCTTACTTTTCTTAAAATTCACAAATGTCTCTTTTGTCCTTTTGGTCAGTTTCTTGGACATGTGACTCTTCACTTTTTGAATGTTGAGTCCGAGACTCATTTCCATAGTTTCTGGTATATAGGTAATGCATAACTCTACTTCTGTCCTTATTTGGTAATACTTTTGTCTTACCCTCAGACTAATATCATGTACTCAACTGTGATTAAGAGACTAATGGGACTTGTATTCAACTGCAGTTTAAGGATCTTGCAATCTGTTGCATCTTTGCTATCTGTTGCTTAGATACAGTTTCTTCCCCATCCCCCAGTCTGCCTCTCTTCCATGATGAGATTTCTTTTTCCTTTCTTTAGAAAAAGCAAAAACTTTAAGCTTTCCCCTATTCTTATTCTAATTTATTGAAGATTGAAATGTAAAGGCCTCACTCTCAAGAAAATCTCTAGATTTGTTATTTCCAACACTTTTTCACTAGGCAATGTTATCTTGTCTTTGACCTTTATTATTCCATAGGTAAATGAACTGAGGTGTTAAGGAGTCCAGTTAACTGTGGTCAGCTGTCATATTTCAATTAATTAGAACTAAAAATTCCAATTCTATGCAAAGGAATTCAATAAATCACGATTTTATGTTATTGTCACCTTCCTCCATTCTCTCAAATTCGGCTTTTATCTTTTTCTCAAATGCCTATGAATCAACTGTTTGAATTTTATAGATGCTTCTGGGTCATTAATTAATTTTAGGGATATTTTGCTATCCTTATTCCTCTGTCTCTAACACTGACTCTGAGAAGGCAGAGAGAAGACAGGCAGAAAAACTGAAGAGGAAGGTCAGGCTAGGAACTATTCCTGTGTTGTAATTTTGACCTTATATATCTGATAAGTTTATATATGCAAGGATATCAGTAAATTGAGAATATATATCTCTAACATTGAAACTAGAATACCTCTCATATCTGGTGGTCCTTTCCTAGGGAAAGAATGGAAGACTTACCCAGATCAAAGTAGGAAGAATGCATTGTAAATGGGGAGCAGGTGAGCGAGCCTATGGCCCCTCTAATCAGACTTTTTTTTCCCTAAAATCCATTTTCTTCCACCCAAACAATGCCATCAGTAAATCCAGTTCCATTTCCTTCCCAAGCAGGCCTTTATCTCAGACCACACCTATTCATACAACTTAAGATACATACACATCCATGTTTTAACTACATGCCTATCTGTGAAATAGCTAAGTTCATGGTTTCCCAACGACAGAAAGATCATCCATCAGGATTATATTAAAAATCACCGAATCTCAGTTTGAAGCAATCTCAGAGGTTATTAGCTTCCCCAATTTTTGACTGAAAAAGTCAAATAAAGGGACCCCACACCAGCCTTTTCCACTTTGGTATGCTAGGAAATTTTCCTTAGAGTGAGCTGAAGTCTTCCTCTCTGCAATGGTCATCTTAGCTATATCATACGCGCAATTCCTTCAACTACTTGTTGTATGACAATCTTGAGAGTTCCTATCAATGTTTTTACACATCATGAGTTTCTGTCTTAATTTTGTGGGGTACAGAATTTAGCATAATATTCTCATTTGTGGTTTGACCTAAGTAAAATGGAACTTTCGGTGTTTTGGACACTAATTTTCTTAATATAGTGTAAGATCACTGTTTTCTTGACTACCGCATGTCATTGTTCATTTACATGGAGCTTGCAGGCTGCTAACCCTATCCCACCCCCTCAGATCTTTTAAATATGAACCAGTATTGCACTAAGGATAGGAATGGAAGGGGGATTTGCAACTGCAAAGAAATCACCATTAATAGGCAAAAGAAAGTTGAGGAACCAGTACCAAGGCTGCTAGAAATCCAAAGGAAAAATGTAGATTGGAAGAGGAACTTGAGTTTCTTAAACTTTTTCCACTCATGACCACTTCAGCACTTCTTAAACTATGGGCTGTGACTCCATACTACATGCCTTCGTCACTGTGGGCAATTATATCCCTGGGCTCGAATCAGGTGGGGAATCCTCCCCACTTCTTGCCCTTCTAATAGTTTTAGACAACAAAAAGTATATAGCACTCTTAGGTGCTATCTTAGGTATCCCAGAGAAGCTAACTCTTCACTGAGTGGAGTGGTGGAAAGTGGCTTAAGAGTACCAAATCATGGTAACAGTATTAGGCCCATACTGAAAGCAACAAGGTCTTGGGGCTTTCTGTACTTTGTCATTGTCCTGATGTGATTCCCAGAACTCCACACAATTTTCCAGGTCTGACCAGACCAGAGTATAGAAGGACTACTGTTTCTTTTGTTTGTGTTTTGGACTCTATCATTCTATTTATTCAGCCTAAGGTCTCGTTAGTTTTCATTAGTGGCTATTTCAGATTACTATTCAGAGGTAGCTAGGAGGCTCAGTGAGTAGGACCCTGAACTTGGAGTCTGCAAGACCTGAATTCAAATATGGCCTCAGGCACTGTCTATTGTCTGTCTCAGTTTCCTCATCCATTAAATGCTCCTACCTCTTAGGGTAATTGTGAGGATGAAATGAAATCATACCTACATCACTTAACACAGGGCCTGGCACATAGTAGGCGGTTAACAAATGTTTATTGATGGATTGTCAAAGTACTTTACAAACCTTAAACCAGTGTGACTTGATTGAGACTGCTGGTCACTAAAATTCCCTAACCTTTTTCATAGGAGCTGTTATTTAGCCATACCACTCCCATCCTGTACCTACTCATACAACGAATTTGTTGAGCCCACTGTAAATCCATTTCTCCCTATTAAAGTCTAGCTTATTAGATTAAGGCCATCATTTTGGTTTTTTTCTGCTTGTCTTGGAATCATGGATCTGTTACCCAGTTTGTTGGCTATTTTCTCCCAGCTTTGTGTCATTTAGGACATTTTGAACTTCAGATAGCTGTATGTATTCATAGCAGAACTCATTGTCTTTCCCCAAAAATCTATCCCTCTTACAAACTTCCGCATTTCTTTTAAGGGTGCTTATGCTTCCAGTCACTGAGGTAAACACCCACAGAGTCATACTTGATTCCTCACTCTCTTTTATCCCACAGATCCAATCTTGTCAATTCCACCTCCATAAATCACACTTTCCTCTCCATTCACTTACCCACTCTCTTTCAATCTGTCATTCCTACTTGCCTGCACTATTGCAATAGATTTCTAATTGGCCTTCCTGCATCCTGTCTCTCCCTTTCCATTATCCTCCACTTAACTGACAAAGTGATAGTCCTAAAGCACAGGTCTAACCATATCAGTGTCTGACTCAATAAACTCTAGTGCCTCCCTATTACTTCTAAGATCAGATAAAAACTCTGGCATTTAAATGACTTCAACCTACCCTTACCCGTCGTATTAAGCATTATTCCTCTTCACATACTATTGTCCTGCTAAATTGCCTGTTTTGCTGTTCTGTATACATGGCCCTTCATCTTCCATTCCTTTCCACCTGTCGAGGTTGTCCGTAAGTGTCGTGGACCCCTTCCTCATCTCTACCTCTTACGATCCCATTTCCTTTAAAGTCACCTCAAACTCCTTTGGGCAGAGACTTTCATTTTTGTTTTTGTGTCCATAGTGAATAGCATTTCATTAATAAATTTTTTTTATTGATTATCATTCTCAAACTTGATAAACATCTTATCTATGTCAAAACCATTTGAATCAGTGATTAAAGCTATGTATATCACAGCCAGTCCCTGAAAAAATAGACTAGAAATGTTCCAGATTGATCTTACTCCATTAATGATTACCCTTCAGGTCCAGTGATTCAATTACTTTGAAAGAGGTATAATTGTTCTATCATCCAGTCTACATCTCTCCATCTTGTCCTCAAAGATATCAGAGGAAAATTCGTGAAATACCTAGCTGGAAATCTAGATAAACATTGACTAAAGCATCTCTCTGGTCTACCAACCTATAACCCTGTCATTGGTTTGTTGCCATCCTTCATTCTCAACAAGGACCAAAATGACATCACCATGTTAGAGTCAAATTACAATACATCTGACTGTGGCTGATCAGACCATTGTGAGCTTAGAATGCTCCACCACAGGTCAGACACAAATAGTCCATGTCAGTATTTGGGGTGAATTCTCTACATTTGCACATCTTGCATTTCTTTTGAGCTAATTCAATTTGGTTTTGCTGATAGAGCACAACACCATCTCTAAGGCAAGCTATGGTAGATGGTGCTGTGCCAGTGTCTCCCATGTCACACAATCAATGTCAAACTTCTTAAGTGAGACCCTGAGAGTGTCCTTGTATCTCTTCTTCTGACCAACATATGAGTGTTTACCTTGTATTTATGGAGAACTTTGTCAAAGAAGGGGATTAAGTTAGAATGATCTGTTTTTGAGAAAGCGATGATGGATTCTAGTCATCATTATTTCCCTGTCATTTCTCATATACTATACTTGTAAGTATTCTTAAATTTATTTATTTATCCATTATTTATTTATTTATTCTTATTTAAGTTTTATTCAAGAATTTTGCCAGGAGTTAAGATCAAGATGAAGACTTCTAGTTAATGCAAAAGGTCATAAAGAAGTCTAGCTCTCTCAAAATAACCCTAGTAAATATCTGAGAAGAGCCCCAGAAAGATCAGTGATAAAGAAAACTGAAGAAAAGAAAAAAGGAAGTATACTTCAGAACCACACAAAAAGATGTGCAGAGATGGGCAGAAGGGTCTCCAACAGTGAGGCTGGAATAGTTAAGAGGACATGTACTAGGGAAGGGAGGCCAGCAGAGCCAGGGAGATTAGCTTCCCCAAGGAAGCCATTGTAAGCTTCCTCAAACAAACCTGAAGCTAACTAGCACTCTGAGAACCGGTGTAAACCATTGCAAACTCTAGTAATTGAGATCCTACAGCCAGATCCTAATCTTGGCATGTCATTATAGAAGCCCAGTTGGATCTCCATAGATCGCTACATAGAGAGACAGGTCTCATCTATGCACTCCTCAGAATATAGCAGGAGATAGGACCAACTTAGTGACTGAGTGACAGTACTAGGAAAATTGAGCTGGAGATCTGAGACCAGCATCCCACTACAGTCAATCAGGGCCACAGCAAGGGATGGAACCAACTTCCAATTGGGGAGTAATGCAAGAAGTTGGATTCCATTTAAAGCCAGAAATTACAAAGACCAATAAGGGACTGAGATAAAAGCCAAGGTGGAGCCCAATCCAAATCACACTATATTAATTGGCAGTGGCATGCAGGGCTATAGTGGACACACCCAAATTATTACTATCCAAGCCATGGCTGAGGTCAAGAATTTGCCTGAAAACAACCCTCAGATCGAGAACTGAGGATAGAAACAGCAGTAAACAAGAAAAACAAATCAAATGCGTAGGGAAAAAAATACTATCTTCATTGTTCAAATAAATTCACAAGTGAACTGAGAAAATGGAAATAAATGCATAATAACTACAATTAAGAGCCTTGGCAGAAAAAAAAAAAGATTTGTTTAACAAGACTACACAAGTAGAGAGAGGAAATGATGTAAGAGAGAAAAATGGAGATTACAAATAAAATGAGAGTTCAGTAGGAAAAAAAATTGAAAGCAGAATAAATAACTTAGGACAGAAGGTGAACTATCTAACCCAGGTAGTGGGTTCCTTGAAACACAGAATGAAACAAACAGGACTCAGTGACTCCAAGGGTCCAGTTATTCTCCAGAATAACAAAAGGTAATAGAACAGTCAAAAGATTGAAATGATAAAAGAAAATGTAAGGTTTCTACTATCAAAAACAACTGACTTGGAAAACATGTCAAGGGAAGATAATTTAAGACTCATCTGACTCCCTGAAAACCATGACCATCCTCCCCAAATCTAGACATACTATTTCGAGAAAGAAAATTGTCCAAATCTATTAGGACCAAGAAGAAAAGTTGAAATAGAAAGAATCAATAAGTTATCTCCTGAAAAAATTCCCAAACTGAAAATATCTAGGTGTTCATAGTCTAAAATTAGAGCTTCCAAGTAAAAAAACATTTACATATATATATATATATATATATACATGCTACGAGTAGCCAAAAAGGAAGCTAGAGTTTCAGTACTAACACAAAACTATAGAAACTATTACAAAAAAAAAAAAAAATCTTGTGATACATCACAAAAGGCCAAAGAAACAGGTTTACAACTAAGAACCACTTACCCTGAGAACATAAGTATAATCCTTGGGGATATGGTGGTGGGGAATGGATCTTTAAAACAATAGAAGACTTTCAAACATTCTTGATCAATGCTTGTGTGTTTGCATTAATACTCAAACACATAACTCTAGAGAAAACTAGAAAGGTAAATACAGTTGAACAATTGGAAGTGACAACACAATGATAATATGAATACCTTCTAGCAGAGGGAGGAGAGACAATTGTCCCTATGGAATCCTAACATCTTCAAGGGTTACAGTGGGAGGTATACTGGACAAATAATGGCTTTCTTCTGTTATGTTGGTTTTGAGAGGAACAAAAGGAGATGAAAAGTAATACACTAAGGAAGAAATGAGAAAGAAGAGGGAGATGCTTATTATTTCACTTGAATGGGGTACTATAGAAGAAGGATATATAAACATGGAGGGAGGTCGAAGGGGAGTAGGCATTTCAGGACCTCATGTCTACCTAAGCTGAATAAAGAAGGGCTGAACACACTAATATACACAAAAGAGTAATGTAAAAATACATGAAACTCGACAGAAATTTGTCAGGGATCAAAAAAAGAGGAGTATAAGAGGGATAGTAGAGTCAGGAAAGGGATAGACACAAGCAAAAACAAATTTTGATTTTAGAGGATTATTCATAAAAAAGAGGATTAAAAAGAGGAAAAGTATGTATAAGAAGTAGAGATCAGGCTGCGTCTAGAAGATGGGTGAAGAGGTAGGAAAAGATACTTCACTAGCAAAATTCCTCTTCTAGTCAGATTCCTTCTCTTTATACCCCTTCTATGTGAGGGAGGAGGGCAGGAGAAAAAAACAAAAGAAGATGATGGAAGGAAACATAAAATTAGAAATCATAACTGTGGACATGAATGGGATGAAATCATTGATAAAATAGAGAAGTGTAGCATTAGATTAGATAGATTAGAAAGCAAAACTCAATCCATTTCTGAAATAGAAGCATGTTTAAAATATCATACAAAGTTAAATTTAGCCACATGTGGAAACTTAATTTTATGTTCAGGCAAACTAAAAAAAGACATGGGTAAAAAGAAAGCAATCATAATTTCAGACAAAGCAAGAATAAAAATAAACATGGTTAAAAGAAATAAACAAGGAAATCACAACATACTTAAGGGAACCATAGATAATGAAATATCAAGATTTAATGTATATACACTAATGGCATAGCATCTAAATATTGAAGGAAAAGTTAATCAAATTACAAGAAGACAGACAACAAAATTCCAATTGTTGGAGGTAAATTAAGCAAAAATATAAATAATAAAGAAGTCAAGGACAACTTAGAATTTTATAAAAGATATGATAGATCTATGGTAATTGTCAAGTGGAAATTGAAAAGAATATACATATTTCTCAGGTGTACATGGTGCCTTTACAAAAACTGATCAAAGATAGGTCATAAAAACCTCATAAACAAACACAGAAAAGCAGAAATGTTAAGCACATTATTTACTAACCACAACACAGCAACAATCACAGTCAAAGACCTTTGAATAAATGATTCAAACTTAAAAGGAGACTAAGTTAATCCAAAAGAATTGGTGAGGAAAAAAATCAAATTATAGATAATTTCATAAACCACAAAAAGATAAAATGCCAAAATTTGGGGGATTTTGCCAAAGAAATCCTGAGGGACAAATTTATATTTCTAAATACTTTCATCAAATAGAGGAGAAAAAGTACACATCAAGGAGTTGGACATTTGGCTAAAAATAATGAGAGAAACAACAAAAAATCCTAAATAAATACAAAAATAGAAATTATTAAAATCAAAGAAGAGATAAACATTTTTTAAAAAAATGAATTCACGATTTAAACTAGGACCTAGTTCATTAGATTTTTTTTTAAAAAACCAGTAAAATAATAGAACTATTCTTAGCTAATCCAATTTTAAAAGACAGGAAAAATCACAACCAATGTAAAAGAAGACAAGTTAATGCTAATTAAAAAGACTCCAAAATTCTACTTCACACCCTTTGTATTACCAAAGAATTATTTTAAAAAAATAGAAAATGACAAGTGTTGAAGGAGCTTCAGGAGGATAGGCATTCTAAAGTACTGCAGACAAACTGTGAATTACTCAAAGCATTTTAGAAAGCAATTTGAAAATATTCCAAAAGTTACTAAACTTTTTATACCCTTTGATTCCATGAAAACACTACTAAATTTATAGCCTCAAAGAAATCAAAGAAAGAGGAAAAGGACCTATATATACAAAAATATTATAGTAACTCTCCTTGTTTTAGAATCAAGTTGATGCTTATCAGCTGGGGAATGGATGAACAAATTGTAACACATGAATGTGATTGTGCCATAAAAATTTAACAAAAAGGATAGATTTGAAGAAACCAAAAAGAACTTGGATGAACTGTTGAAAAGTAAAGTAAGGAGAACCAGAGGAACAATTTATAGAATGACTACAATATTGTAAAGTAAAACAATTTATGGATAATTTAAGAACGATGATCAATACAATGACTAATTCAACTTGAGAAAATTAATGATAAAGCAGATATGGATGGACAAGCAGGGCAATGTTGGAGCTACCATGTTAAATCTAAATTTAAACATATGGCCAACTATGTATTGGGGGTAAAATGATCACACTACTAATGGAAGTTCATAGTTTCCAATACAATCTTATTTTTAAATATACATGAACCATATATATATATGTATATATATAATGTATATATGTATGTGTATACACACGCACATATATACTGCTGATGATTGTTGTCTTGTGTTCCCAAAGAGGACCAAAATGACATCACTATGTCGGCGTCCGACTGTGGCTGATCAGACCAATATAAGCTTGGAAGGCTCTATCACAAGTTGGGCACAAATAGTCTACATGAACATTTGCAGTGGAGATGTCTCTAAATTTGTGCATCTCACATTTCTTTTGAGCTACATTAATTCAGCTTTGCTCATAGAGCACAGCATCTTCTTTGATGCAGGCATGCCATGCTGGGTGGTCCTGTGCCAGAGTCTCTCATATCTCACAATTGATTCCAAAGTTCTTCAGAGAGACTTTGAGAATATCCTTGTATTGCTTCTTCTGACCTCCATGTGAGTGCTTGACTTGTGTGAGTTCTCCATAAGATAGTCTTTTAGGCAAACGTATGTTTGGGATTCAAGCAACGTGGCCAGCCCATCAGAGTTGTGCTCTCTGTAATGGAGTTTAAATATTTGGTAGTTCAGCTTGAGAAAGATCCTTAGTGTCTGGTACCTTATCCTTCCAGGTGGTCTTCAGAATATTCCTAAGACAATTCAAATGGAAGCGATTCAATTTTCTGGCATGGCACTGATAGACTGTCCAAGTTTTACAGGCATACAACAATGAGGTCAGCACAATGGCTCTGTAGACTTTCAGTTTGGTAGGCAGTCTAATACCTCTTCCACTCCCATAGCTTGTAGTATTTTCAAGTTAAATAATCTACAATCAATGCCGTAGCTGACCTTGGCGTTGTTTTCACCTTCATTGAAGGTATCTGACAATATCGCCAAAAATATCTTGCTAAAAAGCATAGGGGCAAACACACAGCCCTGCTTGCCTTTGTTGGTGATTGGAAAAGCACAAAAACATCATCCATTATTCAGAACCTGGGCAAGAATGACTTCATGAAACTGGCATACAATACTGATGAACTTCTCCAGGCAACCAGATTTTGTCATGATTTTCCACAAGTCCCCATAACTAGCAGTATCAAAGGCCTTTTTCAGAACTATGAACATTGTGCACAGACCTCTGTTCTGTGCTCTGCTCTGGAAATTTCTCCTAGAGTTTTCAGGCAGAAAACACCACGTCAACCATTCCTTGGCCCTTTCTGAAGCCACACTGGCTCTCAGGTAGATGATCACTTTTCAGGTGAAGGATCAACCTATCAAGAAGGACTTTGGCAAGAATCTTGCCAGCAATAACTAAGAGAGAGAAATCCCCCTTGCCGCCCAACCTTCTCCTGATTGTCATAGGACAATCCATTTCTTTTTTCCCTTATAGAGATGGACAAAGAAGGCACCCTTGAACTCCTGGGAGATAACCTCCTCTTGCCATATAACCCAGAAGATTTCAGTCAGCTTTTGTATGAGCAGTGGTGGAATCAGTTTCAGGCACTTTGACACATGCAAAGAGTCTGATGGCATTCAAGACCTCTTCTTCTGTTGGAAGCTCAGCTAGAGAGGAATTGACTTCAAGCTGAGGTAATGGGTCAATGGTTTTAGTTTTGACTGTTGATGGTCTGTTGAGAACACTATGGAAGTGTTCATCCTATCTCTCCAGGATCATGGCCTTATCCCTACTCAATGTGACTCTATCAACACTGAGTAGTTGAGATGAACCATAGGTCTTTGGCCCATAAATAGCCTGCAGGGCATCATAAAAGCACTTTGGATTGTTACTATCAGTGTAAAGTTGAATTTCATCTGTGTTCTTACTGATCCAAGAATCTTGCTCCTCTCTAAGCTTTGCTTGTACTTTACTTTTGATGGAATTAAATGCTGCCTTCTAAGAGATGGATGAACGAACTATCCTGCTGGTAAACCCTGTAGAGTTCTCATTTTTTGTTTAGCAGCTTTGGAATTTCCCCATCATTTTTATCGAACCCATCTTGATATTTGTGAGTGTTCTGATTGTACTGTACTCAAATCTCTGAAAGCTACCCCTTCCTTTTTTGCTCCACTGTTGCCAGCTATGTATTGGTTCAACTTTTCCTCCAAGTTAGCAACAAATTATTCATGCAAAGAGAAGCACCCTAGTCTGTTGACATTAAATCTGCTTGTAGTCATCTTGCTTTGGGGGCTGCCACATTTCTGAATGTGAGTGTTTAGTTTAGAGAGAATAAGTCTATGATCTCTTGAGCACTCTGCACCATACATCACCTTTGTCACTCTCACATCCTGTCTTTCTCATTTCCTTACAATCACATGGTCTATTAAATGCCAATGTTTGCTATGAGGGTTCATCCATGAAGCCTTATTGTGTTTAGGTAAATGGAAGACAATGTTGGTGATGAGAAGGTCATGAAACACAAAGGTCTTCAGTAGTAAGTGACCACTGCTGTTGCTATTTCCAACTTTATTCATACACAGGACTTCCTACCATATCTGGTAGTCTGTGCATTAAAGTCACTCATAATTGTAAGCATATACTCTTTTGGCACCTTAATGATGAGGGTTCCCAGGTCTTCATAAAACTTCTTGTTGACCTCATCAGGATTTGTCGTGGTGGAAGCTTAGGTACTGATAATGGTGGTGTAGCATTTTCCTGCAAGTGGCAATCACGTTGTCATTGTCAATCATTCCTTTTGGGGAGGCATATGAGCTTGTTGACTAGATTAGTTTTGATTGCAAAATCTCTGCCAACTTCATGGTGTTCCCCTGCACTCCAACCATTCTAGAAAAATGTATATCCATCTGACTTCAGTGAACTGGCCTTCATGTGCCAGCCTTATTTCATTCAGGGCTGCTTTTTGAATGTGATACTTGCTAAGTTCTCTCACACCAAGTGCTATTCATCTTTCAGGTCTACTGAATTCCATGTTGTCTATAAGCATGCGCACATTGTACCAATGGTGAGTGGAATCATCTTCACAAAAGTTTGTATACTTTGTGTGTGTGTGTGTGTTTTGATCATAGGGCAGGGTCTCCACCTGCTGCAGTAAGCAGACAAGAGTTGGGTGAAGCAGACAATTTTTAGGGCACCTTTTTTAGCCCTTTTCTCACACCAGGAAGTGATCAGTGTTGTCCTTTAAAAAGGCATCTCAGACTCCCAAGGGCCTGCTGAATCTCACTCTTGCTTCAGCCCAGCGAGAAAATGGCCCTATGGTCTGGGCCATCTGTGTGCCAGGTTCCTCCAGTGTGTCTGCACCTGCTGCTTCATCACTTGCCTCCCACCACAGGACTTTGAGGCAGGTAAAAGATGGTAGAATTGTATAGGTGATGTATTTTGACTTGTACATAAATTGGATTTAAGTGAGGCAGAGTTGTGTAAAGTTGTTAGCCTTACTCTCTTCTAGCGTCATCGAAGTTCAGTGGCAAAATAAAAGTCAAGACAAGTGGTGATGGCTCAGGATTCAATGACATTGATGTCTCCAGTGTCTAACAAAGCTCGAAGTGTTCCTCAATGCCTGCTCCAACCATTTTAATTGCTGTTGGATCAAACTGTTCTCATCCACCTCTTCTGCCAAAGGAAGTCTTCACATGCTTGGGGTAGACATCCCCCTGATTCACAGATGGTTTCGAAACCACTTGATAACCCTCAACCTGGTTAAGCTCATCTGCCAAAATGATCTACCAGGGTGTGGTAGCTGTGCATGCCACAGCTCCTTGGAACCACCAGTGAGAGCTGGATTAATCAGGTAGACACCAAAGGTGGTTGAGAAGACCTGAAAAGAGGTTGGCAGCCTTCACACAAAAGGGAATAGTTCCCCGCAAACATCCTAGAGCCAAAATATACACCTGAACCATGTGCTCATAAGTGAGTGTGTGTGTGTGTGTGTGTGTGTGTGAGAGAGAGAGAGAGAGAGAGACAGACAGACAGACAGACAGAAGCAGGGTTTGTTTGCTTTCATCTTTTTTGTTCTTTCTCTTGCTGATAGTTTTAATTTGGGAGGAGGTTGGAGGGCAATTTTATGAATTTTATGATTCTTTTTTCCCTTTGTCTCAGAGAAAAGTTCAAAATACATTTGACCCCCTTCTGACTCATCCCCTTTTCTCAGGGCTTTTTCATTTTTTTCTGAAGACTAAGAATTTCAGAAACTTTCTTGCTTTTTTTTCTTAGCTAGGTAGTCTAATATATTTCAGGAAGAAACGTTAAACAGAAACCTAGGAAAGGGAATTATTGCTCTGTTCTGCTTTTCTAAAGATTATTTTAAATGAAAATTGAAGCCTCCCCAGCTATTCCCAATTGTTTCTCTCTCTCTCTCCCTCCCTCAATCCCTCTCTCTCTCCCTCCCTCCCTCTCTCTCTCCCCCTCCCTCTCTCTCTCATTCCCTCTCTTTTTTTCTCTCTCTCCCTCCCTCTCTCTCCCTCTCTCTCTCTCTCCCTCCCTCTCTCCCTCCCTTTCTCTCTCTCCCTCTCTTTCTCTCTCCCTCCCTCTTTCTCTCCCTCCCTCTCTCTCTCCCTCCATCTCCCTCTCTCTCATTCCCTCCCTCTCCCTCCCTCCCTCTCTCTCTCCCTCTCTCTCTTTCCCTCCCTCCCTCTCTCTCCCTCTCCCTCTCTCTCCCTGTCTCTCTTTCCTTCCCTCTCTCTCTCTCTCCCTCTCTCCCTCCCTTCCTCCCTCTCTCTCCCTCTCCCTCTCTCTCTCTCTCTCTCTCTCTCTCTCTCTCTTTCCCTCCCTCCCTCTCTCTCTCCCCCCCACTCTCTCTCTGTATGTAGGTGTGTTTTCTCTCATAAACCTTGGCCCGCTGAGTTCATGCATTCTCTGTCTAACCCTGGCCTCTGTGATTTACTATTGTAATCTGTTAAAGCAGAGTTCCCACTGAAGTTACCTGATGATGCTAGCTCATATTTGATAAACAACAATTTGGATACTTGATGCTTCATGTACATATTAATATTAATTCTCTATACTTAATAAATTTACATTCTTGTTTTTAAGGAAAGCTCTTTAGAAGTGACTTTCGGGATACAAAATGCCAAGATATTTTCCTGTTGTAAAAACTAAATGCTTTCAAGTTCAGGAGACTAATAAAAGTATGTAAAGGAGGCATGTACTTATAAGAGGCCCATCAATAACGTAGGACTAGAAGTGGAACCGTGGTTACATTGGTAACGTCCCAAGGTGTACTCTTCCCAGAAGGTATTTGACCAGTGCATGTCAGCACGCTTCTTCATCTTCTTCTTTTTGTGACTTACAGTCTTAGAGAGTTTTCTAGGGCACTGAGAAGCTAAGTGTCCACACAGCCAATAAATGTCTGAGGCAGGACTTGAAACCAGGTTTTCCTGGACAGCTTCCCACCCATTATGCCACACTACTTCTTTCAACAACATAGTAAATATAAATTTGGCTTTGCAATCCGGCACCAGCTATTCTCAACTCCTTTAGTTCTAGGTATCAGGAACAACTCTTTCCATCTCTAGGAAAGTTAAGTAACTTAGTTTGTTGTAAGTTAGTTGGTAGTAAGGCAGTTAACCCAAAAGTATATTGCTCTCATAAGCTATTTCAGTTTCCCTTTCTCTTTCCCATTGGAAAAATCCACACTATGTCCCCTTTGATATCTTTCTTTCTGGTCCTCGAGGGATATAAGAAAAAATGGAGATAGCATGACAAACAAAATGGAGAATCAGACATTTTTTACAGTCCCCAATGACTCTCAAAAAAAAGAGAGAGAGAAAGGGACAGTAATAATTTGCTTGAGATAGCATTTCCAGAAGTCAAAAATGCAAGAAGCCCAACAAGGCAGTAGCCTCATGAATTAACACTGTAGAATGCTAACACTTGACTACTTTAGTCAATACACCTCCCCTACTAGCCTCCATACTCTGAAAAGGCACACAAACTGACCCACTAGCTCATGCCTTGGAACTCACTCAGAGATTTCCTTCTTGTTACAGTCTCTATCAGCAAGCATCATGCCTGCCCTTCCCCCTGCATTCTCTTAGAAAAAAAAGCAGAAGACCTCAACTCTGTCCAGTGTGGAGTAGGGGGAGGCACAGGATGACAGGATCTTACTCTGCCTGAGGAAGCTGCTACAATAGGGAACATCAACCCTACCCAGAATGCACACTCTACATGTCCCAACCAAGCCTGCAGGAAAAGTAGCAGAGAGTCTAACTAAAGAAGTAAAGGATAGAGGGAATCGGAGCAGAGTGCCATTATGCAGGGCTGCACCAGGTCTGAAGGAAAGGAGATTGGTGTTCATCTGAGGCCAGTCCTATCCTCTCAGAGCTTACTTGAGGCAGGTATAGAGGCCAGTAAAAAGTGAATTCTCCAATGTGTGAAGAGACTGAGACTGCTTTGAAGTCCATAGACAGAGGTAAACCCACAATCAAAGGAGGAAGGAGTCAGAAAGAGAGTGATAGGGGAATATAGGAGAAAAAGACTAAAACCATCAAAGATCTCAGGAAGAAGAGAATTTAATTAAAAGCCTAGGAGGAAAACAGATGAATCTATAAAAATTAGAAGAGAAGAGGGCTATCAAGATACCTAAAAGATTGCAAACAGATCTAAATAAATTTTGCAAAATAAAAGAAATTAAAACAACACCTGAAGAATCCTGTAGATTCTCAAGAGATCATGGAACTGTTGTAGGAAGTATTTAGACAGAAACAAATGACAGAATTTATGCTGTTTCCAGCAGAAATCATAGAACAGAAAAATTCACAATGGCAAATCTCTCCAAAGAAGCAAAAGAGAAAATTACAGACTGAGAATCTAAATATAATGAAGTGAATAACTGTCTGGAAGAAGAGAACTGAAAAGCAATAATTTTAAAAGAACACATGCTATATCTAGACAAACAAAACATATTGATCTCAAAGACAGGATGCACAGAGACAATGTAAGGATCATAGGCCTTCCAGAAGAACATTTGAACTCAAGTCTTTTTGACAAGAAGACTGGTGCTGTATACACTGTGCCACCTAGTTGACCTTCCAAAGAACATAAGAAGTCAAAAAACCCCCAAAACTTGAACACTATAATATAAGAAATAATACCAGAAAACTGCCCAAAACTTTTGAATACAGAAAACAAAATACCAATCAAAAGAATCCACAGATTACCTTCAGAAAAATTCTTCTATCAAACTCCAAAGCACAAATTGTGAAATTTAGCAATCCTAATGACAAATACTAAATTTCTTAAATGACCAGAAGAAAAAAAAAAGATCTACAAAGGACATGGAAATAACATAACTATTCTATACTCATCAGGAGCTGCAGCAGGGAATGGAATAATACATTCCTAAAAGAAAAGGAGCTGAATATTGTTAGGCAAGTGGAAATAATTTTTAAGTTCATGTTTCACTTCTGATCACTGTGTTGTAATGAGAAAGGGGAGTTCCCATCTTTACATCCATTATCTACAATGTCAATGAAAAAACAAAAAACCATTTTAAAGGAAAATTTTAAAGGAAAAATGCATCCCCAAAGAAGAGGTATCTGATGCTTCCACACTTTTATAGAGGTTGGGTAGGTGGTCCATGGGCATAGAACATCGAATGTATTATCTGACTTTCTGAATGTATTGGAGTTTTTTTTTTTGCTAATTTTTTTCTCTTTCTATTTTCCTCTCTTCTTTATTTTATTTTATTTGTTATATGGGAAGCCTCACTGGTAGGAAGGAAAGATAGAAATACAGTGAGAAATGTAGGTAATGCAAAAGCAAAAGATCAATAAAATTTATTTTAAAAAGAAAAAAATGGAGGGTTCTCACTTGCATGTCCCTAACAAAGCCTACAATAGGATACCTACTTCACCTAGGAAATTGTGTAGTTGGTGACATGTGGGATAAAGCTGCTTGGTAATAGATCTAACATACCAGCTGCAAAGGACAACATCTTTCAAGAAACTTTTATATTAGATTCTTTTTTCTTTCTCTACCCTGAACATTTTTATTTAATTCTATTTTTATTAGCTTTTGTACTTTAATGGATTTTTTGTATTAGATTAGCAGATGCAGTCAATTCAATTCAATAAACATTGAAAAATTATTAGAAAAGTATGGAGGAGCTCCAAAAATAAATGACATAGATCTTATCAAAACAGCTAAGTCTAAGTGTTCACCAGTATTCTAAACAAATAATTCTTATCAAATGACATTTTGTGAAGCACATTTTATCGTATGTGGCTCATTTTACTTCATCTACCATATGCAATCTATAGTCAATTGAAAAGTCTTGTAGATTTGTCCTTTAAAGTATCACTTGTATCCATAGAAGATCAGAAAGAATTTTCTATATAAATCCTCTCAGCAGCATTCTTAACCATCTGGCTTTTTCTTGAAGAATTCTAGTCACATGGCACTTGGTGCTCCAAAGATAGCCCACTCTGTGTTGGAGCTGCTCTACTTAATGGTAAATTCCTCCATATGCAAAGCAGAAATGGACCTTTAATATCTACTCATTGGTTCTTTTCTGCCCTAAGGAGCCAAGAAAAACTAATGTTATGCCTTTTTATTCCCATTGTTAACATGTTAATTATATTACTATCATGCTAATTATTTCATATCTTAGTCAATGCAATAGCCTCCTAGTTAACCTTCTTACTCCAGGATTTCTCCTAGCTAATTTATCTGATTTTCCTTAAATATTGCATTCATCATTACATCGCTTTTTGGTTGTTCAATTGTCAGTGGCTTTGTGTTTCTTGTCATATCAAATCTAAATTCCTTTGCCTTATTTCTAATTCTTTCATAATCTACCCCAACTTAAGGATACAACCTAATTTTTCATTACTTTCAAAGAAATATCTTTCCCTCCCACCCCAACCATGTCATACTCATTCTTTCCTCTAAGTTCTTGCTTATATTATTTCCCCTGCCTGGAAAATTCTTTCCTTTCCCTTTTCCCTATTCAAATCCTAACTCCTGTCAGGCCTTCCCTAACTACCCTAGTTTTAATTGCTTTGTGATTTTTATTAATAAATATAGATGGCAGAGTAGAAAGACACACATACGCAGGGTCTCCCCACACAGCCCATAAAATACCTGTAGAGTGGGACTCTCAACAAATTTTGGAGCAGCAGAAGTGGAGAATTTCCAGCCCAGGCCGACCTGAAAGGTCCACGGGAAACATCTGTTGCATTGGACAGGTCGCATCTGTTGCATTGGGTTGCGGAACTCTGCCTTGGCCATGTGGCTCATGAACAGCCCTTGGGGGCAGAATCTCCAGTTGTGGAATCCCCAAGTCCCAGAATCCCCAGTCCCAGCAGCAGTGGGTCCACAGATCCCTTAACCCACAGGCGCCAAATGTCAGTGATGGGTTTTTTTTAGCTGACCAGGAAGGGAGAAGGGCCTTCCATAGCTCCAGCAGCAGGCAGCCGCCTTAGAGACTACATCAGCAGGCACAGCAGCTGCATAAATTGTTGGAGTGTAAAACCCTTGGGGGCATTGAAGAACTGACTCTTGCCTCCACCCTGTGTGGAGGCCCTGGGTGAGCTAGTCTTTGCCTCACACTGAATGGCAGCCCTGCCCATCCAGCTTATCTGAAAATCAGCCCCCAGTGCTGACTTGGTGGAACTGGAGGCCAGGTGGCTGTGGAGAGGTATCTGCTAAGATTCTGAGCACAAAAATCCCTCTCCACATCCAGACCAGTACACGCTTGATCATGCCACCTTGGAGGAACTGAGATCTCACAGATTCCCAGAGTATACCCTACTCTTCACAAAGGACCTAAAAGTCAAGTAAGTGGTGGGGAAAAATGCCCAAAAAGGGGAAAAAAATAAGACTATAGAAGGTTACTTTCTTGGGGAACAGATATCTTCTCCCATCATTTCAGATGAGGAAGAATAATGCTTACCATCAGGGAAAGACATAAAAGTCAAGGCTTCTATATCCCAAACACCCAAAATAAATATTCAATGGACTTAGGCCATGGAAGAGCTCAAAAAGGATTTTGAAAATCAAGTAAGAGAGGCAGAGGAAAAATTGGAAAGAGAAATGAGAGAGATGCAAGAAAAGCATGAAAAGCAGGTCAACACCTTGCTAAAGGAGACCCAAAAAAATGCTGAAGAAAATAACACCTGGAAAAATAGGCTAACTCAATTGGCAAAAGAGGTTCAAAAAGCCAATGAGGAGAAGAATGCTTTAAAAAAGCAGAATTAACAAAATGGAAAAGGAGGTTCAAAATCTTACTGAAGAAAATAGTTCTTTAAAAATTAGAATGGAACAGATGGAGGCTAATGACTTTATGAGAAACCAAGAAATCACCAAACAAAACCAAAAGAATAAAAAAATGGAAGATAGTGTGAAATATCTCATTGGAAAAACAACTGACCTGGAAAATAGATCCAGGAGAGACAATTTAAAAATTATGGGACTACCTGAAAGCCAGGATCAAAAAAAGAGCCTAGACATCATCTTTCATGAAATTATCAAGGAAAACTTCCCTGATATTCTAGAACCAGAGGGCAAAATAAATATTGAAAGAATCCACTGATCGCTCCTGAAAGAGACCCAAAAAGAGAAACTCCTAGGAACATTGTGGCCAAATTCCAGATTTCCCTGGTCAAGGAGAAAATATTGCAAGCGGCTAGAAACAATTCCAGTATTGTGGAAATACAATCAGGATAACTCAAGATCTAGCAGCTTCTACATTAAGAGATCGAAGGGAATGGAATAGGATATTCCAGAAGTCAAAGGAACTAGGACTCAAACCAAGAATCACCTACCCAGCAAAACTGAGTATAATACTTCAGGGGAAAAAAATGGTCTTTCAATGAAATAGAGGACTTTCAAGCATTCTTGATGAAAAGACCAGAGCTGAAAAGAAAATTTGACTTCCAAACACAAGAATGAAGAGAAGCATGAAAAGGTAAACGGCAAAGAGAAGTCATAAGGGACTTACTAAAGTTGAATTGTTTACATTCCTACATGGAAAGACAATATTTGTAACTCTTGACACTTTTTTCAGTATCTGGGTAGTTGGTGGGATTACACACACACACACACACACACACACACACACACACACACACACACACACGCATGCACACACACACACAGAGCATAGGGAGAATTGAATAGGATGGGATCATATCTTAAAATAATGAAATTAAGCAGTGTGAGAGAAATATATTGGGAGGAGAAAGGAAGAAATGGAATGGGGCAAATGATCTCTCATAAAAGAGGCAAGTAAAAGACTTTTCAGTGAAGGGGAAAACGGGGGTAGGTGAGAGAAAAAACATGAAGCTTACTTTTATCACATTCAACTAAAGGAAGGAATAAAATGCACACTCATTTTGGTATGAAAACCTATCTTACAACACAGGATAGTCGGAGAGAAGCGGATAAGCAGGGTCAGGGGGATAAGGGAAGGGAGAGCAGTGGGAGGAGGGAGCACTCTTGGGGAGAGATAGGATCAAAACAGAGAGTAAAAGAAACGGGGGGCAGGATAGGATGTAGAGAAATATAGTTAGTCTTACACAACATGATTATTATGGAAGTCATTTGCAAAACTACACAGATATGGCCTATATTGAATTGCTTGCCTTCCCAATGGGAATGGGTGGGGAGGGAAGGATGAAGAGAAGCTGGAACTCAAAGTTTTAGGAACAATTGTTGAGTATTGTTTTTGCAACTAGGAAATAAGAAATACAGGTAATGGGGTATAGAAATTTATCTTG
The DNA here is from genome assembly GCA_023548195.1 of Bettongia penicillata ogilbyi. Taxonomy (NCBI): domain Eukaryota; kingdom Metazoa; phylum Chordata; class Mammalia; order Diprotodontia; family Potoroidae; genus Bettongia; species Bettongia penicillata. The sequence continues at coordinate 9,550,703 of JAJHZJ010000061.1, forward strand.
CCCTTCAGGACAAAAGAGAAGATGGGGATAAGGGAAGGGAGGGATGTTAGAAGGGAGGACAGATTGGTGATAGGAGTAATTAGAATGCTCGGTATCTTGGGGTGGGGAGAAGGGAGAAATGGGGAGAAAATTTGGAACCCAAAATTTTGTGGAAATGAATGTTGAAAACTTAAATAAATTTAAATATATAAAAAATTATAAATATAAATACAATTGACATATACATAATTAACAACTCACTTTTCTATCACATTTTGCAGTTTCCAAAGCATTCTCATAAGTAGTGGAACTATTATTGTGCTCATCTGATGGGTGAGAAAATTGAGCTTCCAAATTCTAATAGTCACTCATCTGTTAAGTATCTAAATTTAGATTTGTACCTTGATCTAGCGACTCTAAGCTGATTAGTCTTTCCACATTACACTGTCTCACATAGTAGAAAAAACTATGAGCAGAGAGACTTGGAAGAAGTAAAAAGTCTTCCATCACCTAGTTATGTAAGCTTAAACAAGGCATGTCATCTTCATCTCTTTATCTACGAAATGAAAGGGTTGTACTAGATCATCCCAACGATTCCTTCAGAACTGAAATTCTGTGACTCTCTAAGTCACTTCTTGATTCAAGAGTGAACTGTCATGCCCACGAATGCATATTTATTTTAGATTTTATAACACCCCCATTTCCTAGTACCTTTTTCTCAAGGTTGATTGGGTACACATGGAATTGTTTATTTGAACTACTCAGAACTAAGACTCTATAGCTGACATAATCAGGAATTAAATGGTGAAGAACAGAATTTTTTCTCTAATATGATAATTCTCCTCTGAGAGGTCATTTCTTTTTGGATGAAATAAACAACTTGCATGTGTTCAATTACCCAGAGTACCCATTGGAACCTTCCTTTGGAAAGCTAACAGTACTCCTACTGAACCAGTCCCAGCCTGATTGGTGATACTCCAAACCCAGCATTCTGCACACATTCCAAAGGAGACTGATTCACCAGATCCAGAATAAACCAACTATATTGGCAACCCCCCCCCCCCACTAAGAAACAATTGCCTTTTGAAACTTTGAGGGAAACATTTCTTTGGCAGAACCATTAAGCTATTGGTTAAATCTTAAATAACTTCTTTATTTCAATATGTTGATAATTTACTGACTGTGATCTCATCAATGTGGGCACTCCATCCTTCAGGTCAGTTTGAAACATCCACAGTTCCTCATCCCTTAGAATTCTTGTCCACGTTCTTTCTTATGTACTCTGTGTTCATCAGAGGGTAAGGTGGATGTTAGTCAAGCCAAGTTGCCTTTTCCTTTCTATTAGGATCTCAGAGCAGTTATTTATCTTTCTCCCCTAGGTTCTACCCCTGCATGACTGGTACTGAATTCTTAATTCTGAGTCGAGTTCTCTTTGGATGTGTCCACTAATCAAATCACTCATTTGTTCCTATTCCATTATGTTCTTTGTACCAGCTTCAATCACTGTTATTCAGTGTTGCTATTTTCATAAAAGCATTTAATCAAAGATGGTAGAATAAACACACAAGGATGTTAATATCAGTACATTGGCCCTATGCATCATAAACTGCGATTTACATTCAGTACTATTCCAACCTACTCAAACAGCAGAGAGGGCAAAAGCCCATAAATTAACTCCCAAGTGGGAGGTTAGCCAAAATGCTCCCACTTGAGAGATGGGCAACCATGGGACACTACACATAGTTGTTGTCCTGTCATTCTCAAAAAAGGACCAAAATGACATCACTCCATGCTAGAGTCAAGTTTCAGTCTGTCCAGTTGTGACTGATAAGAACCATATGAGCTCAGAATGTTCTACCACAGGTCAGGTACAAATAGTCCATGTGAACATTTGGAATGGATTCTCTAAATTTACTCATCTTGCATTTCTTCTGAGCTATTTCAATTCTACTTTGCTCATAGAGCATAGCACCTCTTCTGTGATGTGGACATGCCATTCATAATGAATGCGGAAACTATAGGTCAACTGGTATCTATCTCAAAATAAGAATACACTGTTATAAATGGTGAAGCATATTTCACTTTCCCCAGCACTGTTTGTGTTTTCCTGTTTCTCTGCATTAGTGACCTCCATCTTTTCCTCCCTCTCTTTCAAAAGCCCAAGGCTCTAGCATTGATCTAGATTTCATTAGAAAGCATTGTCCAGCGCTTAAAGGTACCTAGGTCAGAACACACTGGAGCTTTGTGACAAGGAAGTCAGTAAGCATACCATCATTCCTCCTCTTTCTGTCCCTCCACCTACAAAAGTGCTTCCTTGGAGACACCACCACTGTCAACTTGGCCCCACAAGTCCTCCAACTCGGACACATCCACCCCAAAATCCCTATATGTTGTATAGGGTATTCTTGAATATTTGTGAGTATACAATATAAGCACCAGCATTTAGCGCATAATGTAGCCCTTGGCATAGTGGACATGAATATACCCAAAGTTGTGTACTGCTATGTTTAGCTCTGTTAGTCCTTTAGCATCCAGTGTGTGGAACCTCCTTCATGTATCCCACTTGTCTTATTCTCCATCACTCTCCTTATTCAGAGAAAGTTCGACTAACTCCCCAAAGGGAGAGGGTTGCAATATATTGTTTTTCTATTTCTCCTGACCACTCTCTGGAGTGCTTTTATAAACTGGCAAGTTGTCCCATCTTGAGATAGACTTGGGATAGAATGGCTTGCCATTGGGCCTCTGCATTGAATGTCCCCAGCACAAGACACTGCTCTACCATAGTTCTTGCTATTGAACTTGAACATCATGTCATTGGTTGCTTTTATTACAGCTTTTCTGAAAAAGGGTCAGGAGCTAGTTCTAATTGGTTCAGAAGAGCTGATGGTTGAATTTTCAATGTGAACATTGATAACTTGGAAATCAGCAAATGCTAGAAATCAGGACTTTGTTTACTGTTTTGTTGATCATCTAGAATAGGAGATAGCAATCTCTAGCCCTAGGGTCAAATTCAGCCCACATCTTGTTTCTGTGTGCCCCTGAAGCTTAGAATAGTTTTTACATCTTAAAATAAATTTTATTGTATTTAAAAACATAAAAGTCAGTTTTTGCTCTTGGGCCTAATAATTTAAGTTAAACTTTAAAATGTGTCATGTCTCTCCCCTCCTCGCTGCACCCCCCTCCCCAGAGATGATTGTTAAATAATTACTAGCACACCCTTGATTGGGCCTATTACCGGGGTGATAGGCCTTCAGAGCCAACTTTTGTGTTCAGATGTACTGGCTGAGTCTTTATAATTTTCCGTCTTCTAAAACTTCAAAACATAAATCGATAGTTCTTGCCTAAACATCAACAAATATGGAGGTCAAACCTGTAGACTCATTCTTGGTAGCATCATTTGCATGCATTAAGAATGTTAGTTGAGAGAATAGGAAGAAGATGGCGAAGTAGAAGGACTCACGTTTACGAGCTCCAAAACCAAAACCCATAGAATTAATGTAAAAAGAGACCCCCATAACTTCTGGGTCAATACAAGGTGTGCAGAAACGGAGTGGAAGAGATTTCCGTTCCAGGGATCCCTGGAGACCCATCCCCATGGTCCGTCGCGCCCCGGAAAGCGGACCCCACCCCAACGCTGCTCTGGCCGCGGCCCCAGAGAAGCTGACCTGAGCAGGCTTCAGACACGGAATCTCCGGCAGCCGGGAAAGTCCCTCCGCCCACAGAAGCAACAGGTCAGTGAGAAAGAAGGCTGGGCTGGACGAGAGGGGGAGCAGGGCGTCTCCGTGACTCGGGCCCCCTCGGGAGGAAGCGGCAGAGGCAGAGGCGTGGGTGGTGGCTGAAGCGGCAGCGGCCCAGGACTCAGGAATCTCCCAACAGCAGGCAGGATCTTCATTACGGAAGGTTTCTGCATAAAACCTGATGGAGCTGAGCCTGGGAGACGGCCCTGCCCCCACTCCGCTCTATTACTGAAGGCCTCTGCATAAAGCCCCCGAGGGAACTGAGCCTAGGAGGCGGGCCCCCCACCCCACCCCCACCTGCTCCATTCCTGAAAGTCTCTGCATAAAGCCCCTGAGGGAACAGAGCCTGGGAGGTGGCCCTGCCCCCACCCCAGCGCCAGAACTAAAGCTTGCTGCCGGAAAGCACATTTGAATCTCAGAGGCCAAGCACTAGCTGGGTGGATCCAGGCGGGGGTGGAAAGGAATCTCAGAAGTCAAGTAACTGGCTGGGAAAATGCCTAGAAAAGGGAAGAAAAATAAGACTATAGAGATTTTTTTCCAACTAATGCAAATGATCCCGACCTTCGGATCTGACGAAGATGAGGACGTATTCTTGCCATCAGGGAAAGACGTGGAGGGCGGGGCCTCAGTACCCCAGACACCCCAGGGGGATGGCGGGTGGGCTCAGGCCTTGGAAGAGCTCAAAAAGAATTTTGAAAAGTAAGTTAGACAGGTAGAGGAAAAACTGGGAAGAGAAATGAGAGACATGCAAGAAAAGTATGAAAAACGGGTCAATACCTTGGTAAAGGAGACCCAAAAAAATGCTGAGGAAATTAACACCTTGAAAAATAGGCTCACTCAATTGGCAAAAGAGGTTCAAAAAGCCAATGAGGAGAAGAATGCTTTCAAAAGCAGAATGAGCCAAATGGAAAAAGAGGCTCAAAAGCTCACTGAATTTAATAGTTCTCTCAAAATTAGAATGGAGCAGATGGAGTCTAATGACTTTATGAGAAACCAAGAAATCACCAAACAAAACCAAAAGAACGAAAAAATGGAAGAGAATGTGAAATATCTCATGGGAAAAACAACTGACCTGGAAAATAGATCCAGGAGAGACAATTTAAAAATTATGGGACTACCTGAAACTCATGATCACAAAAAGAGCCTAGACATCATCTTGCATGAAATTATCAAGGAAAACTGCCCTGACATTCTAGAACCAGAGGGCAAAATAAGTATTGAAAGAATTCATCGATCACCACCTGAAAGAGATCCAAAAAGAGAAACTCCTAGGAACATTGTGGCCAAATTCCAGAACTCCCAGCTCAAGGAAAAAATCTTGCAAGCAGCTAGAAAGAAACAATTCCAGTACTGTGGAAATACAATCAGGATAACTCAAGATCTAGCAGCTTCTACATTAAGGGATCAAAGGGCGTGGAATAGGATATTCCAGAAGGCAAAGGAACTAGAACTCAAACCAAGAATCACCTACCCAGATAAACTGAGTATAATACTTCAAGAGAAAATATGGTCTTTCAATGAAACAGAGGACTTTCAATCATTCTTGATGAAAAGACCAGAGCTGAAAAGAAAATTTGACTTTCAAACACAAGAATGAGAAGAAGCATGAAAAAGGAAACAGCAAAGAGAAATATTAAGGGACTTACCAGAAGTGAACTGTATACATTCATACAGGGAAAGACAATAATTCTAACTCTTAAAACTTTTCAGTATCTGGGTAGTTGGTGGGACCACACATACACATGTACACGCATGCACACACATACACACATGCACACACATACAGAGACAGAGAGCACAGAGTGAACTGAATAGGATGGGACCATACCTTAAAAGAAATTAAGGTAAATGGTGAGAGAGAAATGTAGTGGGAGGAAAGAGGGGGTAACTATATGTCATATAAGAGGCAAGTAGGAAATTTTTTTAGTGGAGGGAAAAAGAGGAGAGCTGAGAAAGAAAAAAAAAACAAAAAAAAAAGAAGTTTACCCTCATCACATTTGACTAAACGAAGGAGTGAAATGCACACTTATTTTGGTGTGAAAACCTATCTTACAGTGTAAGAAAGGGGGGGAGAAGGAGATATTGCAAGGGGGGGGGGATGATGGAAGGGAGGGCAAAGGGAGGAGGGAGCAATTTGTAGTCAACACTTGGGGAGGGATAGGATCAAAAGACAGAAGAGAAACAACGAGGGGCAGGTTAGGAGGGATGGTAATTCAGTTAGTCTTACACAACACGACTATCAGGAAGGTCATTTGCAAAACTACACAGATAGGGCCTATATTGAATTGCCTGCCGTCCCAAAGGGAATGGGTGGGGAGGGAGGGATGGGGAGAATTTGGAACTCAAAGTTTTAGGAACAACTGTTTAATATTGTTGTAGTAACTAGGAAAGAAGACATACAGTTAATGAGGAATAGAAAGTCATCTGGCCCTACAGGATAAAAGAGAAGATGGAGACAAGAGAAGGGAGGGATGACAGAAGAGAGGGCAGATTGGAGATAGGGAAAATTAGATTGCTTGGGGTATTGGGGTGGGGGGAGGGGATAAAAGGGGAGAAAATTTGGAACCCAAAAATTTGTGAAAATGAATGTAAAAAGTTAATTAATTAAATTAATTAATTAATTAATTTAAAAAAAAAAAGAATGTTAGTCAATCAACAATGGACAAGAATTTGTTAAGTACCTACTATGGGTCAGACACTGTGCTAAATGTTGAAAATACAAAGAAAGACAAAAACATGGTCCCTTCCCCTAAGGAGTTTATATTCTAATGGGGGCGGGAGGGAACAAGGTAAGTAACTACATACATCCAAGATTTGAATACAGAATAGATGGAGGATCATTTTAGAGGGGGAGAATTAGCAGGGGTGGTTGGAGTGGTAAAGGACTCTTTCAGAAGGTCAGATTTGAGCTGAGTGTTGAAGGAAGCCAAGAAATATCCAATGTTGATTTCACTGAATCTGCTGCTTGGGCCTCAATTTCTCCAGGAGGCTTTGAAATGTTGCAAGTGCCTCAGAGTTGCCAGGGGTCATACACTTAAATTGATTGAATACTGCTGGACAGATAAAGACCTTCTTCTTCTCATCTTTCTCTGCCATAGGAATCTGATGGTAGCCATTGCATAGGTCCAAAACAGAAAACAGCTGACTGCTTTGCTACCAATAGTCTAGGACATCTTGAACTCACCACTTATTGTATGAGTCCACTTTAGTTCTCTTGTACCATGTGTAGATGCACAGAGATCTTCCCAGTCTAGTTCCATGACACCACAGTGGAAGAGGCATATGAATTGTATGGCCCCATGATTTTTCCACTGACCGATAGTTCCTTCAGATCCTCCCTGAGATCTTCCCACTCACTTATGGAAAAATGTTCCAGATGAGTCATGAGAAGATCAAGAATGCATGAGGTTGGTTTCTCCTTGGGCACACCTCACATCCCACCCATGCAGTTAGGACACACCAGTCTTTGAAATGAGTTTCTTTCACAAATAATCCTTCTATTCATCAACTGTGTGAGCGACCAGAGTTAAAATTCTCCAGACACACTGTCAAGATGGAGAAGTTAGTGTCTTTCTACTCTTACTGTCACCACTATCTTCATGTCAGTTTAAGAACAAAAGTCACAGATTGTCAGGGAGTGTGGCTTTTGGGGTCCAGGTCACAGTAATTTCCCAAAATGTCCAACATTTAGAACAGACCCGATCAGTGCTTACAGGCCAGAACCACAGCGTCAGATTAAAAAATGAACAGTTTTTAAGCTTCTATTAGATGCCAAGCATTGTGTTGAGTGCTAAAGATACAAATAAAGTTAAAAAAAATAATCCTTCCTCTCTAGGAGCTCACAGTCTAACGGGGGAGATCATATGCAAATAACTATGACACTAGTGAAAATACACGGAATGACTTGTATGAAGGAACAGTTAGAAGACCAGTATCACTGGATCACAGAGTGTGTAGGGGTGAGAAAGATATTACGAGACTGGAAAAGCATGAAGAGGCCAGATTATAAAGGACTTTAAAAATGAAACAGTATTTTTTCATTAATTTTTTTAGTTTCCCCCCATTATATGTAAAAACAATTTTTAACATTTGTTGTTTTAGTTTTTTTAAGTTTTGAGTTCCAAATTCTATGCCTGCCTCTGGCCCACCCTCCCTTCTTTTCCCCAATCCCCCAATGGTAAGCAATCTGATCTGGGTTATATATGTGCCATTACGTAAAATATTTTAATATTTTGTGTGCTGTCACTTTTGATTACCTTAAGGAACTTCGAGGTCTTACTGATAAAGACCCAGTACAGATAGACGTCATGCAGCCCACAGAAACCTAACCACTTGGGCTACATAGAGGTATGGTTTGCAAATGTTTCTCAGAATGACCAGAATATGTTTGCTGCTCGAGATCTGCTGTCATGATGCTCTTTCTCATCAATCCTCACTATCACTGCTGCACAAAATCCTTTGAGACCAGGTAGGAAGGACCCAGACAAGGTTTCAGTGGGGCTCAGCGCAGAGTCTGGAGTCAGGGGCAGGTGCCGTCCTCATTTCCTGAAGCCAGACTCGTCCCATTTAGCTTCAGATAAATGAATACCTGATTCTCCTCCTGAGTAGTTATGTCTTTTTCTATCCTCTCCTGCTGGGTTATGTTAGTAATATACAAAAAGGCTGATGGTTTTTGTGAGTTCATTTGTAGCTTAGTAATATTTTGCTTATTCTTGTGTTGAATTCCTGGGATTCTATTATCCATTCTATTAAATTATCATGTTATTTATAAAAAGGGGTTTCTCTCCTCCTCTTGAATTCTTTTCTCTTTTATTATTGCTATAGCTGTTATTTCTAGCACTTTATCAAATAAGATGCAGACTATGGACATCTTTCCTTTATCCTTGATTCTTTCAGTATTTAGAAGAGGTTCTTGACCTGGGATCTGTGAGCTTAAAAAAGTGATGTGATAGCTACATTTCAGTAGCATTGGCTTCCTCTGTAAACCTATAGGCAGCTAGGTGACTCAGTGGGTAGAGCCCTGGGCTTGGGAAGACCTGACTTCAAATCAAGCCTCAAAAACTTGCTAGTTGTATAACCCTGGGGAAGTCACTTCAGCTCTCTCTACCTCAATCTCTCCAACTATAAAATGGGAATAATAACAGCACTTACCTAGAAGGCTTTTTATGAGGACCAAGAGAGATAATATTTGTATTGGCAAAGTGCCTGGCACATAGTAGGTGCTTTATAAATGCTTGTTCCCTTCCCCTTGTTCCCTATAAGTATTTTATTTTATGCATTTAAAAACAATATTCTGAGAAGAGCTTTGCAGGGTTTATGAGACTGCCCAAGGGATTCATGACACACAAAGAAAGGTAAGGATCCCATTACACAACTAACTCTTGCCTTATATGTATACCTTTTATGTTAAGAAAAGGCTCTTTTATTCCTATGGCTTTAGTGCTTTTAATATAAATAAGCATTGTATTTTATTGAGTGATTTTTCTGTGTCTGTTAATATAATCATATATTTTAAAATGATTTTATTATTAATATTTCCTATCATTTATAATTTTCCTAATGTTGAATCACCCATTCATTCCTTTTACAAATCCAATCTAATGACAATGAGTCGTTTTTCACCATAGCTTTTTTGCTAATATTGTATTCAGCATAGTCACGTGAATATACATAAGAAATATGGGTCATCACTTTTATTTTAATGCTTACTCTCTTCCAGTTCGACCAAGGTCATTGAAAACAACTTATAGAGCTTAGTTTTCCTTATTATCTCAGCAATCTTTTTGCTTTTAGTTTTATCTCTTCTTTTATCTCCAAAATAGTTATTTTTGTATATTTTGAAGGGTTATTAATATTTTAATTTTCTTGTTTTTTTCAGTTTCATAATTCATTGATCTTTTATTTTTTAAAGTATTAAATTATTTTAAGATGAATGAGAAAAATCACAAAACACATGAATGTTTCCATATACAAAGAAGTCAAGAAAAAGAATTTTATATGAAACCGTGAATCTATCATATGAAGCTTGTTTTTACATATATATTCAATTTAATAGGGGTAATACCAATGTTGCCCTGCTTATCTCTTACTTCTGCTATCTTTTGTGTATTTTTAAACGTTTAATTGATTCCTTTTCTTCTTTTTTTTCATGAACACTAACCACTGAACAGCTCCCAAATAAAAGTCCTCCCTTGGAACAAATGAATATCATCAAGCAAAGCAAATTTACATTAAATTGATTGTTTTCTCTCTGTGCCTGACACATTATACTGTCTCTCATGAGGGCTCCCTATTGCAGTCAGGGTAGAAATACATACCAAGGCCTACTCACTGTCCTCATCCTAGTGATAATTGGTGTGTATGCTTTATATAATCTGTTCTGTTTTTCTTACTTGGGCTGGTTTGCTTCTCTTTTGGCAGCCTAGTAGCCCTCTGCTGCCAGGAGCTTACCAGATTCCATATAGATGCCCAATATATTTTTTTTAATTTTACTATAGCTCAGAATCCCAAACTTAAAAGATCCCCCAACCTTAGCCTCCCTCTGTAGTTGGGGTTACAGGTATGAACCACCGTGCACATGTATGTCTCATTCTGTACCTACAATCTATCACCTCTCTACCAAGAGGTGGGGGCATATGCTTGCTTCATCACTGGTTGACTAGAGTCATAACTGGTCATTTCATTGGTCAGAATGCTCCAGTCTTTCATTTTTTTTCCTTTATAGTATTGTGGGTGGTCCTTACATTTTGTTCACTTGATTCTGAATAAAGTCTTCCTGGGTATCTCTGAATCCATCTTTTTTATTTCTCATGATACAATAAAATTTCATTACGTAACAAGACCTTGATTTGTTTATCCACACCCCAACTGATGGTCACTATCTTTGTTTCCAGTTTTTTTTTTTTTACTATAATGAAGGTGTTACTATAAATACTTTTGTACATAAGGGTCTTTTGCCTTTGCCTTTTACATCTTTGGGGCATATTACTAGTAGTGCTACCAGGATAAAGATTAGAAATGATTTAGTGTCTCTCCAGGTATAGTTCCAAACTACTTTCCAGAATAATTGGACCAGTTCACAGAAACAATAGTTGCCTTCCAATAGTTCATTCACTGATCAATTTCCAGTCTCTTATCATTGCCATGTGAGTGTGTGGTAATTAAGCTATTTTATTTGTATTTGTTATTCTTAGTTAAGTGGAGCATTTTTTCCTATGGTTATTGATAGCTTATTTTATTTCTTATGAGATCTGCTTGATTCTCAAATCTACCTATCCTGCCTCAAATCTCCCTTTCAGCTAACTTCAAGTCTCACATCTTCAGCTGCCTTTCAGGCATCTGGAACTAGATATTCAGGAGACATCTTCAACTCAACATGTTCAAAACTGAACTTGCCATTTTTACCTTAAAATATGATCCTCCCAGTCCCTTAGGCTCACAGCCTAGGTATCATTCTGTTCTCTTCCTTATCTCTCACTCTCTTCCCCATTCAATTGATTACAAAGCTCTATGGATTTCACCTTTGCAGCATCTCTTGAATACACCCCCTTCTCTTCTCTGTCACTGCCACCCACTTTGTGTTGGCCCTCATCACCTTATTACTGGTTACTACAATAGCCTACTGGTGGGTCTGCCTGCTTTGAGTCTCCCTTCACTCCAATTCACCCACCATTGAGCCAACAAAGTAATTTTCCTAGCATAGGTCTGACTATGCCAGATCCTACTCAATAAAGTCCAGTGGTTTCCTATCACCCCTAGAATCAAAAACAAAGCATTCTCTTTGGCATTTAAAGCAGTTCATAATCCACCCTCTCCTAACTTTCTGCTCTTATACTTTACTCCTGCCAGGCACTCTTAGATTCAGGGACCCTGGTCATTTTGCTGTACCATGAACAAGACACTCCATCTCTCAGCTCTGGGTATTTTCTCTGGTTGACCCCCATGCCTGGAATGTTCCTGTCATACTCTCATAGTTAAGAAGAATGATTTGTAGAGACAGCAAAAGAGAATGAGGAGCAGTAAGACAGGTAAGAGGAGAACTGGGAGAGAATAAGAGAGAATCCAGAAAGAGAACATGCCAAGTGCTGTAGAAAGGTCAGAGGACAGAGCCAAGATGGCAGAGTAGAAAGATGCATATTCTCTAGCACTTCCCCCACAGTCCATAAAATACCTGTAAAAAATGATTCTCAACAAATTCTAGAGCAGCAGAAGCCACAGAATGACAGAATGAAAGAGATTTCCAGCTAAAGATAATCTGGAAGACTGACAGGAAAGGTCTATCCCATGGGATTCCAAGCAGAACAGAGCTCAACCCTGGCTGCATGTCATGGGGAGGAACAGGACCTGAACAGGCCTTCAGGGCAGAATCCCCAGCAGGGAGGATCCCAGATCCCTCAACCCACAAGCCACAAGCTTCAAAGGTCAGTGTGGGAGGGCTTTCACAGCTGGGTGAGAGGGGAGTGGGGTCCCCCCAGCACTGGCCCTGGGTAGTGGCAGAGGTGGTGGCAACAGCAGCAGCAGCAGCAGGTGGTGGGCAGCTACGGTGGCTGTGGAAGCAGCCTGGGTGCATTGTCTGAGCAGCTCAGCTTAAAGTTTCTTGGGGAACTGAGCAGGGTATCTGAACCTCAGCCCTCAATGGTGGCCCTGCCCCCCACCTAAAGCCCCTGGGGGAATTGAGCAGCTGATCTGGACCTCAATCCTGAGCATGGTCCTGGGGGGAGAAGGAGCACTAGGAACCTCCTCTTAACAAAGGATTCAGAAGTCAAAAAAATGCCCAAAAAAGGGAAAAAAATAAGACCATAGAAGGTTACTTTCTTGGTGAACAGGTATCTCCTTCCATCCTTTCAGATGAGGAAGAACAATGCATACTGTCAGAGGAAGTCAAGGCTTCTGCCTCCAGCACCTCCAAAATGAATATGAAATGGGCTCAGGCCATAGAAGAGCTTGAAAAGCAAGTCAGTAACTTGCTAAAGAAGAACCAAAAAAAATGTTGAGGAAAACAACACCTTTAAAAATAAGTTAACTCAACTGGAAAAAGAGGTCCAAGAAGCCACTGAGGAGGAGGGTTTAAAAAGCAGAATTAGCCAAATGAAAAAGGAAATTCAAAAGTTCACTGAACAAAATAGTTCTTTAAAAATGAGAGTGGAGTTCAGGGAAGCTAACAACTAGAGGATAAACCAAGAAATTACAAAACAAAACCAAAAGAATGAAAAAATGGAAGAGAATGTGAAACATCTTATTGGAAAAACAACTGACCTGGAAAATAGATCCAGGAGAGACAATTTAAAAATTATGGGACTGCCTGAAAGCCAGGATCAAAAAAAGAGCCTAGACATTATCTTTCATGAAATTATCAAGGAAAACTGTCCTGATATTCTAGAACCAGAGGACAAAATAAATATTAAAAGAATCCACCACTCATATCCTGAAAGAGACCCAAAAAGAGAAACTCCTAGGAACATTGTAGTCAAATTTCAGAGTTCCCAGGTCAAGGAGAAAATACTGCAAGCAGCTAGAAAGAAACAATTTGAGTATTGTGGAAATACAACCAGGATAACACAGGATCTGGCAGCTTCTACATTAAGGGATTGAAGGACTTGGAATAGGATAGTCCAGAAGTCAAAGGAACTGGGATTAAAACAAAGAATCACCTACCCAGTAAAACTGAGTATAATACTTCAAGGGAAAAATGGTCATTCAATGGTATAGAGGACTTTCAAGCATTCATGATGAAAAGAGCAGAACTGAATAGAAAATTTGACTTTCAAACACAAGAATGAAGAGAAGTATGAAAAGGTAAACAGGAAAGAGAAATCATAAAGGATTTTCTAAAGCTGAACTGTTTACATTCATACATGGAGAGATAATATTTGTAACTCTTGAGGCTTTTCTCAGTATTTGGGTAGGTGGAGAGATTATACACACACACACACACACACACACGCACATGCACATGCACACATACACATACACACACACAGAGTACAGGTTGAGTTGAATCAGAAGAGATGATATCCATAAGGGGGGGAGAGAGGAAAATATTGGGAGGAGAAAGGGAGAAATGGAATGGGGCAGATGATCACTCATAAAAGAGATAAGAAAAATATTTTTCATTGGAGGAGAAGAGGGAGGAGGTGAGAGGGGAAAAGTGAAGCTTACTCTCTTCACATATGGCTTTAGGAGGGAATAACATGCCCACTAAACTTAGCACTCACTACAGGAAGGTAGGAGAGAAGGGGACAAGTGGAGTGAGGGGGATGATAGAAGGGAGGTCAAATGGGAGAAGGGAGTAAGTAGAAGTAAACACTTTTGGGAAAGAACAAGGTCAAATGAGAGACTAGAAAAAAAGGGAGTCAGGGTAGGATGGAGGGCAATATAGTTAGCCTTACACAACATGACTATTATGGAAATCTTTTGCAAAACGACACATATATATCCTATATTGAATTGTTTGCCTTCTCAGTGGGGATGGGTGAGGAGGGGGATGGGGAAAGAAGTTGGAATTCAAAGTATTAGAAATGAACGTTGAGAATTGTTATTGAATATAACTGGGAAATAAGAAATATATGGGGTATATTTGGGGTATAGAATGGGATATAGAAATCTATCTGGCCCTATAAGAAAAGAGAGAAGATGGGAGGATAAGGGAAGGGTGGGGTGTAATAGAAGGAAGGGTACATTGAGGGAAGGGGTAATCAGAATTCAAGGTGTTATGGGGTGGGGGAGGGGAGAAACAAGGAGAAAAGTTGGAACTTAAAATTTTGTGGAAATGAATGTCAAAATCTAAAAATAAATAAATAAAACTATTAAAAAAAAAAAGAAAGAAAAGTCAGTAAGGATGAGGTCTAAGGAAAGACCACCAGACATAGCAACTAAGAGATCAATTGCAACTTCAGAGAGAGAGCAGTTTCAATTGAGTTATGAAATTGTTAACCAGGTTACAGAAGGTTGAGAAGCAAATGAGAGAAGGGGAAGAAACAAGTACAGACAATTAATTTTTTAAAAAAAATTTTTCCCAATTAGAAGTTAAAAACAATTTTTTTTTTAAATTTTGAGTTCCAAAATCTCTATCACCTCCCTCATTGCAAACACAAGCAATTTGATCTAGGTTATATATGTGCAGTCGTGTAAAACTTATTTCCATAATAGGCATGTTGTGAAAGAAAACAGACTAAACTACTGTGTGTCAAGGACCATTACTAATTTTGTTGTAGCAGTGTTTTTACAACCTCATTTGAATGTTCATTGGCAAAGACACTGGAGTGGTTTGCTATTTCATTCTCTAGCCATTTTACAGATGAGGAAACTGAGGCAAACAAGTTAAGAGACTTACTCAAGGTCACACAGCTAGTAAGTATCTAAAGACAGATTTGAACTCAGGACAATGAGTCTTTCTGACTGCAGGACTAGCATTCTATCTATTTCACTGCCTTGCTGAGTATCTTAGTTGATCCTTGCCACAATCCTGAGAGGTAAGTGCTGCTATTGCCATTTTACAGTTTTAGAAACTGAGGCAAACAGCCATTAAGTACATGGCTTGTCCAGGATCATATAGCTAGGAAGTATACAAGACTGGATTTGAACTCAGTCTTCCTGACTCTAGGCTCATCATTCTATCCATTGTGACACCCAGCAATCCCACTGGGGAGACTTAAGGTAGGTAGACGAGGTAGGAAGAGGAAATTGCAGTAAGCTAGGAGTAATGGTTATGTGAGTAGAGACAAGAGGAGTGCATGTTTAGTAGAAAAGTCATATAGTCAATGTAGTTGAGTTGAATTAATAAACAAATGAATGAATGTAGAATAATGGAAATAGTTGAAAGTTTTCCAAATCTAAACAGAATTTTTATGAGTGCATCCAGAAGTCAGACAGACCCAAGTTCCAAAAAGGTCTTTAGTCTCAGATTTTAAACCAAAGTGGACTAGGATGCAGTGTGGCAAGTTCAGATTTACAAATTTAGTGGCAAATTTTTGGTGAAAATTATAAATTGTTAAAGCAATTTTGATTTCATTTTTCCCCAAATACTTCTTTCACACGAAGCTGGAATGTTTTTATGAAACATCAAAAACCCAAAACATGTGGAGACGGTGATGATTGTATCATCTTGCCTCAACTACCTGAGTAGCAGCCATATGTCTGAGAATTGCATAAATGTATACAGTACATGCCTCTGAAGAATGCAACCAAAACCCAAGTCTGTGACTTGATTTGTTTTAATGAAAAAGAAATACCTGAAGCAACACAGGCTGCTCTCTCCTAGTATGTACACTCCATGGCCTAATTTAAATGGACTTCAGAGTTACTAATATTTGACTCTTGAGGAAGCTGATTGGATCCCACCAGCTAAGGCTTGTTATGAGCTCTAACTCAGAAGGTTCTTACAGACCAGGACAGTTCACAGGAGAGAAGATGTAGGAATCATTCCATTTTGCTTTTAAAATAGGAAGCTCAGATCTGATTTTTTAAATTGAAATTAAAAAAAAACCATGCAATTTCTAAGCTAATTATGTTCTACTCAAAATTTCTATTAAAGTAGGTGATAGATCTGAATTAAAAGCCCACTCAGATTTCCCATTGCTTTTGGACAATTCTACTTGAATTCCTTTCTTGTTTGTGTTTTAAAACAATCTTGGGGTATAATACTATTTCATTCTATTATTCAATCATTTCATTTACCAATAATTCTCAAGCTTAACTCAATTGAATGTTTTGCTTGTTTGAGCCAGTTGTCAATTATTTTCATGGCCTTAAACAGGAACAAAAACTACAATCACCAGGTAAAATAGGGGCTTATTAAGATGCCTTCCTATTTTATCAAAAAATCAATTGAAGACAAACAGCCTATTAAGGGTTATGAAGCAATTTAATATTAAGTAAACTTTAAGTAGCTGTGAGAGCAAATAAAGAGAGTTACCTAATGCTGGATAAATTTAAAATAGTTCTTGGCAACATTTGCACTATCAATTAACATGTGATGTTCATCTTTATTTATTTAACACTTCATTAGCACTGAAGCATGAAGAATTTATTTCAATCCCTCTAACCTCTGGCCTTCCTGGTGTCTACAGAAAGTGAGGAAAGCAGTATCTGGAGGTTAAGAATCCAACAGGATACGGCAAGTTGATGAGAAAGCTGACATGAAGTATGTTCTGGACATTTGAACCCTTCCTCGTAGTAGCTGTCATTGAAGTAGTATCCATTCCATTTCCAACTGAATGAATCAATCAATAAACATTATTAAGTACCTACTATGTGCTGGATGCTGTGCTAGGAATGGAAGATACGCCTGTTTAAATAGAGAGTGTTTGGAGGTGCTTTCTTATTCTAAGGAGTTCTTTTTTTGTTTGAAACTGTGATTCCTTTGATGGTTCAACCCAACTCCTTGAGTTGAAATGTTTTGGCCCAAGTCAGCTGGCAACTTATAATAGCTGGCATTTCTACAGTGCTTTCAGGTTTGCAAAGAACATTGCATAGAGCATCTCATTTGACCAGGTGAGAACACTTCTATTGAAACAATCCAAGTCACTAAATCAGGTTCAGAAAATCTGTGATCAATTTGGAAGTAATGAAAGCCATCAAATAAAACAAAATGATTCTCAACAGGTTGTGAATTGGGATTAGCTCAATTGACTCAATCACTCCCTCTGGATCTGAATAAAATAAGAAATCAGTTCAGAAGCCAAGCATTTGAGTGACAGATTAGCTTAAGAGATAGAAGGAGTTCTAGCCAAGACCCTGAGAGGGAATGATTTGAAGAGAGGAACCTCCTTGCCCTCTTCCCTTGATCAGAGGATGAACTTCAAAAGGTCAGAAAGGTCATAATAAGTGTCCCCAAGAGAAAGCTACACCATGTCTAAGGAGAATTTCATGAGGGCCTTATGAAGGGGAGACAAGAACCTCTGAGCTGTGAGTGATCCCCTCATCACATGTTATAAGTTCTGTTTTCCCTAGGACTCTGTCTATTTTTAGGGTAGCTAGGTGGTTCAGTGGATAGAGTACTGAGCCTGGAGTCAGGAAGACTCCTCTTAATGAGTTCAAATCTAGCCTCAAACACTTGCTAGCTATGGGACCCTAGGCAAGTTACTCAAATCAATTTCCTTATCTGTAAAATGAGCTGCAGAAGGAAATGGCAAACCCTTCTAGTATCTCTGCCAAGAAAATCCCTGATGGGTCAGGAAGTGTTGGACATGAATGAACAACTTGCTAGATGGTGTACTTCTGGTTTTTTTGGAGAGTAGGAGGGAGAAGGAATGTTTCATATTAATTGTTCTTATTATACCAGCTTAATAAACACTTCTTTAAAAAAAGCAAATTAAGTCTTCTTGGGTCACTGGTATCAACTAATAATCAATAGGAAAAAATACCAGTACCTGTAGCACGGAGTAAAGCTTCTTCAGTCAGTGCCAACAAGCAGTGGCATTTCATTCATTCGATGGCTTGCAGTCTTCCCAAACTAAGGACATTCCTCTCTTTGATTCAATAGGGACACTCTTAGCTGGTTGATGTGCCTGCCCCTTAGTTGCTTTAAGAGGGGTAGGATGATTCTACACACCTCTATGGGGTAGAGGATAGAATGCTGGGCCTGGAGGAAACTTGAATATAAATCCTGCCTCAGAGGCTTACTTAGCTGTGTGACCTTGGGTAAGTCATTTAACCTCTCTGTGCCTCAGCTTCCTTATCTATAAAATGGGGATAATAACAGCACCTGCCTCCCACGGTTGTTGTGATGATTAAATGAGATAACAATTGTAAAGTGCTTAATACAGTGCCTGATACACAGTAAGTAAGTCAGTTGCTATTACCCTGGCGACAAGAAGTGACAGGGGCTGGAGAAAGCTCTCAGAAGTGGTAAGCTCTCAGAAAGTGGGCCACCTTCTGTCCCCCAAGCTCTACCACTCCCTGAGCAGCTGTGATCATCTCAACAGTCTAAGGGCTGTGGTTAATGAGGTCTTTTAGGAAATCATCAGATCTCATTGGTTTGAGTAGCATCACTACGCAGATGGCTATCAGAGCTACTATTCCTTGTGATCCTTGTGATTGCCAGTAGTCAACTGAACATTTCAAATCAGTGTCCTGCAGGGGGTCAACCTCAACATGGCCATAGCAAAGTTCATTCTCTTCCTCCCATAACTGAGCCCTTGCTCTCTCTTGCTCAATCTTCCCATTTCTACTTCCATAATGTCAATCCATTCACTCCACAACCAACCTGGTTTGCATCCTGGTTACTTCTTACTTAGAAGGTTGCAATAGCCTCCTAATTGACTTCCCTTCCTCAAATCTTTCCCTTCTCCACAACGGACAAAGAGATTTTCCTAAAGCACAGGTTGTACCATATTACTTTACTCAGTCAATAAACTTCAATGGCTGCCTCTTGCCTTTAGAATCAAGGTCAATCTCCTCTGTTTGGCATTTAAAGGATTTAACAACCTGGCCTGAACTTTACAGGCCTGAACTTTATTTCATTATATATTATCCCCTTCACATATTTCACAGTCCAGCCTAATCAACGTCCTTACTTTTGCTTGTTTTTAATGTTTTATCTATACTAGTAGAGGTAAATTTATCTTTCCCTCACAAAATACAAGCTTTTGAGAATAGGAATTGTTTCATTTTTGTCTTTATAGTTCCTGACATATAATTGGCATTTAATAAATGTTTGAGTGATCAATCAACTGGTTTACATAATCTTCTGGCCTGTTCTGTCTTTGACCTTTGATCTGCCACCTCCACTTTGCCTGCTTTCTTGACCTCATTTTTATCCCAGCCACCATTCATCTCTTTTGATAGTACCTTTACTTCCTGAGATCTCTATCTTCACATGGGGGTGGGGCAGAGAGATGGAGACTGAAAAATGGTAGTTAATCTTTTATCCCAAGATATGAGTCTTTTGTTCCATGGCACATTAGATGACAGAAGTCAAGATGACCCATTAACTGAGTTAATTTTGCTATTCAGTTATGTCCAACTCTTCATGATCTACTCTTGGTGACCCCATTTGACTTTTCTTGGCAAAAATACTGGAGCAATTTGCCATTTCCTTCTCCAGCTCATTTTACAGATGAGGAAACTGAGGCAAACAAGGTTAAGTGATCTGCCTAGGGTCACACAGCCAGGAAGTCTGATGCTAGATTTGAACCCATGAAGACAAGTCTTCCTGACTCCAGACCTGGCATTCTACGCACTACACCATTTAACTGCCACCATTAATTGAGCAGTGCACTATTCTGATAAAAGGTTCAGTTCACCCTATCTTCAGGCCAGAAAGACAAGCTACTTCAGGGCTTACAAAAGTATCCATTTTGTAAGATGAGAAAATTTGTTTTTTTTCTTCTTTCTAAAGGAAGCATTAAAATAATAGCCAGTTTGATCACATGTTGAAGATATACTTTCTTTAATTATCTGCAGTAAAACTTTAATCCCAAGATGCTTCCTCAAAACCCATCTGGGTGGTTTCCCTTCAGTGTTTATGAGTTATTGTAAGAAATTCAAATGAGGTCAGAATTGATCCAAGCAAAACACAATGAAGAATGTAAATATGTCAAAAAATAAAGTAAAAAAGGACAAAAAACTCTGGATCTATTCCAAGACCAGTTATAAAGATCTTATGAAGCCCATGCCCTAGGTCTCCTACCCCTAGAGAATCGACTGAAATTTGGCTGCAACATATTGTCGAAAATAGAAGAGGATCGTGGAGGATAGAGAAAATGCGATTCTTGACTGAGAATGAGGAATGACAGAGGAAAACCTGAGTAAAATGCATTGAAGACCCTGAAATAATCAAAAAGCAGAAGAAAGTCTCTGGTATGTTTAATATTTTTGCTATAAAAGATTTCGAAGATGATCTAGTGGACAAAATTTATAGGGAACAAGAAGGCAAAGATGGCAGTTTGCTGGCAATTGGCAGAGGAGTCGACCACACTGATGATAGAATGGACCCATCTCTGGCTCAAAGTCACACTGATAAATCACAAAGAGTCAACTTCTGTATGATACACCTTGAAGTACAATGTCTAGGCCCCACTAATATGACTACCTAGTTGGGAGGGGTTCGAAGTAAATCCTTACACTCCTGGGAGAAAGGAAGGAGATAAAGTAGCTCAGTATCATGATGGATAGACTGTTAGACTTGCCTGATATACTTACCAGCTATGTGACCCTATACAGGTCATTTAACATGTCTACCTCAGTTTCTCTAGCTGTAATATGGGGGGAGGAAAATAATAATAGTATCTATTTCTAAGGGTTGTTATGATGTTAAAATGAGAATATATGTAAAATGCTTTACAATCTTTAAAGCATTATGTAAATGCTAACTCTTATTGTGACACATATGTATATATATATACACACATATGTACAAATATATATATTTTAAAGAGTGGATATATTTTAGGAGAGGTGAATTCAAATACTGCCTCTGATGCTTAGTATCTCTGTGGCCCTGGACCCTGGTACATTGGCTCTAAAGGCTAAAGATAGGCATTTCACTCCCACCTTAGGTGCTACCAGGTAGTAATTCTTGTGACTTTGGGGAGGTCACTTAACTTCTTCCTAATATATGGATTAGGTGAGCTTTGAGATACTCTCAGCTTCTTGATCTATGACACATTGGACAAGAAATGAAAAGGTCCAGGTTCAGATCCAACTTTGCTACTCATAATGTGCCAGCATAGGGAAGTCACTAAACCATTTTTTTTCTCATCTGCAGAGTGACTGAAAAAGCATTTAAGTGTTTACTATATGTCGAGGATTGTACTTTGGCAATAAATATAAATATAAAAGCAAAAACAATCCCTGCCCTTAAAGAACCTTACATTGTATCTGGAAAAACAACATATACAGGGGAGTGATGACCAGGGAGGGGCACTTTGGTGGAGAAGGTAGAGATGGTGAGTGGAGAATTACATTGATACACTCCAGGAAGATGAGCGGTGGCAAAGCTGATCAGATCGGGGTTCATGGTTCTTGGCTCCAGAATTGGAGGAGGAGGGAAGAGGGAGGAAGGTGATCAGTGGCAAGGCAGCTGGGGAGGAGTTGTGATGGAGGTGGCTCCAAGGAGGAAGTGAAGAGAAAGGGTTTTCTTGAAATAGTGTTCTGGGAGGAGGGCCGTTACCAGCCAGCAGAGGGCACTGAATCTGAACTTCTTTGGGGACAGACAGGAAGACAGATGGTAGGGAACATCATTGGAGAGGAGAGATTGGCCACCTCAAAGGTTGGTGTAAGGGAAAAAATGAGACAATGTTAGGAAAAGGAGGTTGTATATTGTATTGGGCTAAGCAATATTATTATTGAGAATAATAGCACATGCAGTACTTTAAGGTCCATAAAGTTATATATAAATACCCACACACGTGTGTGTATGTGTATGTGTGTATTCATTTGATTTCCACATCGACCCTGAGAGGCAAGTTCCATTATTATCCTTATTTTACAGTTGAAGAAACTAGAGCCGGGAAAGTTTGGGTGACTTGCCCAGGGGCAAACAGTTAGGTGTCTAAGACAAGATTTGAACTTGGGTCTTCCTGATTCCAAGGCTAGCCCTGTATTCATTTTGCCACCATCTGCTGTTATTGTTGCATTTTTTAGCCTCTCCTCTCTCTCTTAGGGAAGGCCTCCTTCCCAAATGACAGTACATCTTATAAGACGGGCAGAGATCAGAGGCAAAGAGACAGGAAAGGAGAAATATTTAGCCTTGACTCCTGTCCTTCAGAGCAGTTCAAAGGCAGTTCTTTTTATCACATTTTGAGGGGGAGTAGTCACATGGGACATGAAAATTTAAAAGGGAATCTCAGTTCAAGAGAATTACATGAAATACTTGAAAATAAAGCAACATTGTGAGGATGAGATTGTTCTAAGTATTTTGATTTTGCAGAATTTACTTTTCTTAAAGTTAGCACATTAGAGGAAACAGCCTATATAGGAATATTAACTTTACAAAATGTAACTCTATTTTAAAAAGAGCTTTCAGAGCTTTGCTTTATCTCTTAGAATTGTTTTATTTTATCCTTGCTCTCAGAAACTGCCTGGAAAGAGAACATCTGGAGAAGGGAAGGGAAAGGGAATTATCATCCAGGGCTGCTTCTCTGACACAGATTTTAAGATTCCAACTCTTGCATAACCAAAGAGGAGTGGAAATTGGATATTTGGAAAGAAGTTAGAAAGAGATGAAATCAGATGCCATAGACATAGGCTAGTTCTCATTTCACCAGCCAGTTTCCTTGACATTTTCCTCTCCAGTCCAGCCAGCTTGTCCTTATTTGTAACAGGGTCAAAGCACAGAAGATGGAATGATGTCCTTGGCTGACTTTGTAGCAACTTGGGCTGGTGGCTGTTCTAGCTCCAGTCATGATCAGTTCCACAAACAGGGTGGGGTAACCAGGGCTTTGTCTCAGAGTGCCAAAATGCAAAGGGTAGTGACAGCACTGATGCTCATCCAGTTCAACAGAAGCAACTGAGGTTAGCATTGTTAGCAAAAAAAATATGATATAAGTTACAGATCGTGTGAGTGTTCTCTCTGAAGCTCCATCCTCTTCCCATGGCAGAGCAATTTCCGTATATTGTGGGCAGGAGGGAGGGAAGGCTCTGGCCCTCTAACCCCTCAACTCACTTTTTTTTTTTTAGCTTACTTGAGAGTGCTTCTTGTATTCAAGAGTGCATTTAGCAAAGTTTGTCCCAGGAATAAAAAAATGTAAGTGAAAAGTCTGAGTAATACTACTCACTGGACAACAGGCATCCTCCCTCATGTCCATCATCAAGATAAAAAACTGGAGGTGGTGGGAGAGGGAGAGAGGGAGGGAAGCAGAGACACAGAGAGGGAGAGAGACAGAGATTGATACAGGGTGGGGGGAAGGAGAGAGAGAGAGAGAGAGAGAGAGAGAGAGAGAGAGAGAGAGAGAGAGAGAGAGAGAGAGAGAGAGAGAGAGAGGCAGACAGAGACAGACAGAGAGATTTTCAAGAGAACAGAGAATTTTATCTCCTTTCCCTCTGGTCCCATTAACTGCCATCATTTCCCCACTCTCAGCTACTTCAGGCCAGTCACCAGACACTCAAGTGTGCTCATCCTCATTAGTTCACATTTACCAATGTAGAGTAAAACCTTTCCCACTTGTAAAACTTTTCCAGGTGCTGTCTTTACATCTTAAACCTCATCTCAACCATCTGCTATCTCTCATTGGCTTCCCATGCATTTTTCCATAGAGTTGTCCTGTCTCCAGGAGCATTAGGGAAAAAAATCTCTGGCAAAACCTGATCTTGGCAAATGATGAAGTTGAAGAAACTTGTCTTATAGGTTAGAAGAATTCACAGATGACAGGTGATCTTTGCACATAGCAGCCAAAAAAACAAATTGTTTATGTTCTTTTCAAATACCAGTATAAATTTCCTGGCAACAATAATATCCTGTACAAAGTAGAAAAAATACTAATGTCATAAATAGCAGATGGAAAGGGATATATTTATTTTTAAATTAAAAATAAGGGTACTGTAAAATGGAAAAATTAAAAAGACTATGATCATATTTTCTTAGTGAAAGTTGATATGAGTGAGTTCAAAGCCAGGGATGTGCTTCAGTGATAGAAGAGCAATGGTCTTGTCCCATGATCATAACTTTATCTGTCTTTTTCATGCCCACTAATCTATATGGTGGAATAGAATAAATCAGTCAAAAGCATTAATTAGGCATCTACTGTGTCACGTATTGTGTTAAGTTCTGGGAGTACAAAGAAAGGCAAAAGAAAGTCCTTCCCTCAATGAGCTTATATTTGAATGGGGGGAGATGACAAGCAAACAAGCTACATACAAGATAAATTGGAAATAAATGAACAGAGGAAGGCATTAGAATTAAGAGTGATTGGGAAAGACTTTCTGTACAAGGAGGGATTTTAGCTGGGACTTTAAAGAAGCCACAAGGTGGAGATGGATGAGGGGGAAGAGCATTCCAGGCACAAAGAATGGCCAGTGAAAATGCCCAGAGTTGAGAGATGAAATGTCTTGTTCATGGAACAGCAAGTAAATTGGTGTCACTACATCAAAGACTATGGTGAAGGCAGTGTAAGGTATAAGAAGACTGGTCTAGTAGGGAGAAGGCAGGTTTTGAAGGATTCTGAATGGCAAAAAGATAATTCTGTATTTGATTCTGGTGGGGATAGGGAGCCACTGGAGTTTATTGAACAATAGGTGACATAGTTGGATAAGATGCTTTAGAAAAATCACTTTGGTGGCTGAATGGAAGATGGACTGGAGTGGGGAGAGATGTGTGACAGATAGACTCCTCAATAGGCTATTGCAATAGTCCAAGTGTAAGATGATGAGGGCCTGCAACAGGAGGAGGGCAGTATCAGAGGAGAGAAGGGGTGTATTCAAGAGAAAAGATGAAATTGACAGGCATTAGCAACAGATAGAGTATGGAGCATGGGTGGGATGAGAGACAGTAAATCATCGAGGATGACATTTAGACTGTGAGTCTTTTGGACTGGGAAGAAGGTGATGTTCTCTCCAGTAACAGAGAAATTTGGAAGGCAAGAGAGTTTAGAGAGGAATATTATGTTTAAGATGTTTACTGGATATCTACTTTGAGTTGACTGAAAATTGAAGATATGGAGATCAAGGAGATTAGGGATAGGAAGATTTGAGAATCATTGCATAGAAATAATAATTAATCCATGAAAGATGATGTCACCAGATGACACTGTTTGTTGTTATTTTGTCTTTTGTTCTCAAAGAGGACTGATGACATCAAGGAGGTGATGCCATGATATGTAAGTGAATTGGATTTAAAGTGAGAGAGGACTGTGCAAAGTCACCAGCTTCACTCTCTTCTCCAAAGCCATATGGGTCCTGTGGCAAGATACAGATCAGGACAACTGGAGATAGCCCCAGATGCAGTGGGAGATCTTGACCTTTTTAAGCTAAGGTCTTTCAAAGATCTCAGTTTGTCTGAAGCAATGCCCATTCAGTGCCTAGGCTAGAGAAGAGAAAAGGGCCCAGGACAGAACTCAATGGGGCAGCTACAACTAGTAAGCGTGACTTGGCTGAGGATTCAGCAAAGGAGACTAAGTAGGAGGAGGAGAACCAGGAAACAGTAGTGCCCAGAAAAGACTGTCAAGAAGAGGGTGATCGACAGTGTCAAAGGCTATAGAGAGAGCAAGAAAAATGAAAATTGGTAAAAGGCTATTATCTGACAAGGTCATTGATAATTTTCAAGGAAGCAATTTCAGTGGAATCGTGAGGTTGGGAGCTAGATTGTAGGGTGTTAAGAAGAGAGTGAGAGTAAGGGAAATGGAGTCACCTATTGTAGATGTCCTTCTTTAGGGGTATGCCCACAAAGGTAGAAGAAATATATGACAATAGTTAGCAAGGATGGAAGGATCAAGCAAGAGTCTTTTGAAGATGGGGAGACATTGGCATATTTATAGGTAGTAGAGAAGGAACCAAGTATACAGCAAGAAACTGAAGATACATGATAGAGACTGGTAGAGGATGACAAAGGAAACAATCTGTTAGAAGAGATGGAATGGATTGGGATTGCTTGTGTAGGTAAAGGACTTTACCTTGGCAAGTAGTAGGGCCATCTTTTCATTTGAGAGATGTGAATGTGGAGATAGTGGTAGAAGTCATCTGAGCAACATGAGATGAGGAGGAGGGGAGAAGAAGAGCTTTCAGTGAATGACTTCAATTTTTTCCTATAAAATATGAGTCAAGGTTCTCAGCTAAGAAGGTGGAGAGAAGAGGAAACATGGGAATTTTGAGGAAGAATTGAAAAGACCTGGAAGAGTCACTGTGGAGAGTGGAATAATGAGTTGATAAGGGGGGTATAAGAGGACTGCCCAGCAGTGGTGAGAGCCCAGTTGATCATTGTGTAACATAAATGTGTAGTGGACTCAATCAGAATGGTTACATGGTTTTTGCCGATTCCTGCTGCAACATGATTAGAATAGAATAAACAGAATTAAAAGACTAGGGAATCACAAACCTCAGGCCTATTAAGTAATTATTGGGCAAACAGTCCTTATATGGAAAATGACCAGCTATAACCTAGCCTTCAGAGATTGAAATCAATACTAAAAGTATATACAGTGTTCACTGTGAATGAGCTAAGAGGCAAGCTGATAGGAAACCTGAGCTTAGAGACCAGGGAGTTTAGTCCAGAGAAAAGACAGGCTTGACCTCAGTATAATAGCTAGATAGAGGGAGATGTCTCTTCTATTTGTCAAAAAAAATCTTGGAACCAGTGACTGAGAATCTTTTGAAGAAGATGAGTGATCTCATAGCCAGAATTCTGTAAGGGAGAAAAAAGAAGCTGCTCTGTAAAGGAAAAATAAAGCTCAGAGGGTGTTTTCTCTCCTAGGACTATTACCAGTCCATGTCTGGGGTGACTGCTTTTATAATTGAGCCACAAGAGTCTCTGGATTTGAAATAAAAGAAAATGGCAGAGATGGTCCAAAAGCCTTAGTTGAAGCCAGAAGTTACAAACAGGAATAAGATTCCTAGCCTTGTATCCAGTGATCATTGAAGGCCACATCCAGTACCCAGTAGGCCAGTGTTCAGTGGGGTAGCATTCAGATAAACAGTAAGGGAGCAGGCACTTGGGCAATGACCTCTCCACAAGACAGAAGTGCCCTAGTCACCTGTGTTCCTTATGTGTGTGACTTTCCAGGCATATTCCTTATATGTATCTTTTCCATCCACTGAAGGTGCATTTATCTGTGGCTGAGTATAGGCAGGAGTCTACTGGAACCAGTTCATAAGGCACAAGAATCAGTCGTGAAATTTTCTGTGTGAGTTTTTACACCTTGGAAATCCACAGTGTTACAGATCAGGGCTTGATTATTACTTGCTTGATTGTTTAGACTTAAGAAAGTAATGGAGAAAATGTCAATGATGCAGATTAAACTTAAAAGTATAGCCTAGTTTCAAGGATCAAATGAGATAATATATGTAAAGTACTTTGCAGACTTAAAAGCATGAACTATTTCTTAAGTCTGAGAAACCTTACTGGTCTGTGTTGACTGATAAAGGGATTTTTTTAACCAGGCATTCCCTACAAGGAATAACATGGAAAAAAATCAGGCAAGTAAGTTATTACCAGAAAAATATTTTATAGAACTAGAAAAAAATATAATTAATGAAATTCATATAGGGGAACAAAAGATCAGCAATCTCAAGGGTAATAATGAAAAAAAATTAGATAGGGGTTCTATTAGTACCAGATTTACTTTATAAAGCAGTAATTATTAAAAATTATTTGATATATTTTTTAAAGTGGAACAGATTAGGTGCACATCTTACAGAAGCAAGCATAAATAACATAATGCCTGACAAAACCCCAAACCAGGTAGTGGAGGAAGGGTTCATTATTTGACAAAAAGTGCTGGGAAAACTGGACAGCAGGCTGGCAGAAATTAGGTTTAGACCAATACTTCATACCACATAACAAGATAAACTCTAAATGGATGGATGACCTAGATATAAAAGGATGCCTTATAAGTAAATTAGAGGAGCCAGAAAGAAATTACCTTGTGAATCTATGGACAGCACAATTTTTCATGACTAAACAAGTGATAGAGTCACATAAAACAGACACATTTGATGATGTAAAATTAAAAATTTTTGCACAAATATGATGTCATAATAAGAATGGGAATAGATAAATGGGGGCAGGGATGTTTGCAGCAAGTTTCTTTGATAGAGGATATAAAGGACTACTTCAAATGAATAAGTCTAAACACTATTCCCCAATAAATAAATGGTTGAAGAATGGGAACATGGAGTTTTCAAAGGAGGAAATCCAGGCTATCCATAAACATATGAAGACATGTTCTAAATTGTTAATAACTAAAGAAATACCAATTAAAACAACTTTGAGGGTTTACTTTACAATCATCAGCCTAGCAAAGATGATAGAAGAGGGAAATGGCAACTGTTGGAGGGGCTGTGGGAAAATAGGTACACTAATGCATTATTGAAGGAACTGTGAATTATTCTAGCAGTTCTCAAAATCATTATTGTACTATTCACAGAAAGTTACCATATTGTGTATACCTTTTGATGAGTGATATCACTATGTGGTATATGCTCCAAAGGAACCAAAGAAAGAAGAAAAGGATCTATAGGTCCAAAATATTTATAGCAGCTCTTTTTAAAGTAGCCAAAAATTAGAGATGAAGATAGTATCCTGTATTGGGAAATAACTAAACAGATTACAGAATATGAATAAAATGGAATATTATTATATCATAAGTAATAACTAAACAGACAATATCAGAAGAATTGGGAAGACTATGAGGATGAAGAATGAAAAAGCAAACTGGAGGATAGTATATACAATGATAAAACTATAGATAAAAACAACTTTGAAAGACTTTAGAACTCTGATCAATGCACTAATTAATTACTGACTGAAAGAATGAAGATTTAACATACCACTCACATCCTGCCAGAGAGGTAATGAACTTAAAATCAGTCATGACTGACTGTTTTGTCAGACTAAGCTTGTATGCATCGAGTGCTTTCTTTTTAAATTTGCTCAATGCGGGAGAGTGAGATGGATTAATAAGGGGAAAAAAATATGTAGTTGAAGAATTATAAATGGCAATGCCAACAGACACCACTTTTTAAACTTTGTACCAAAATCAATCTATCTAACACATTATGATGATGATTTTGATTGTAAATATCTATGGGTCTTATATTATTTTTATTTTATATTTGATTTGTATGTCATTAAAATTATAAATTCAAAAAAGTTAGCAAGTTATATCTTTTTTGAAAACAATTACGGACTTAAATTCCTCCTCCCCACAAATGTTCTGTGTTGTTTAGTCCAATTCTGCATAAGTTGTACTGAATGTTGGATGTGTCAGTCAATATTGAGGCAATGACTAGAAGACAGTATTCACTTAGGTTACCATTTGAATTTATAGTAAAATTTTACTCTTTGATGTTATTTCCACATAGCAAATATGGATGTAAATATTTAGGATGATCATCCTAGATAGGTGGTTCTATAACATTTGGTTGGGTCATTTTACTTTTTTTTCCGCACCTGTTTCTTTTTTAAATATTTTATTTTCCCCCCATTACATGTAAAAACAGTTTTTAACATTTTTTAAAGTTTTGAGTTCCAAATTCTAGCTCTACTTTCCTCCCCTACCGCCTCCTCAGGATGGTAAGCAATGTGATATAGGTTATACATGCGCAATCTCTCTCTCTCTCTGTCTCTTCCTCTCCCTCTTTCCTTTTCCCTCTCTCCTTCTGTCTCTGTCCTTCTCTCTGTGTCTCTCTGTCTCTGTCTCTCTCCCTCCCCCTCCCTCATTCCCTTCCTCTCACTTTCTCCAGTCCTCTTGCACAAACTTTTTATTTAAAAAAACACTAAAAGTTGGTTCCTAAGTCTTGGGATTGACTTTTGCCAGCTACAGTAGGTTTTTAAACTGGCATCATTTCAATGAATAATTCACTTTAGCCCCATGTTTGCAGGACTGTTCTTTTTGATATTTGGGATTCTGGTTACAGGTTGTGGTTTTAACTGCTTGGCTCATTATGGATGACCTGCTAGGCACCATATTGAATTCCACCTTGTCACGGCCCAGGCTTCTAGCTTCCTCCACAGGATCATAGACTCCGAATTGGCTTTATAGGTCATGTTGTCCAGACCCCTCTCCTCCCTCCCACTCCACCCCTGACTATTTTATAGATAAAGACACTGAGGCCCAGAGAGGATAAGTGATTTGCCTGTCACATGAGTGGTAAATAGCAAGTGTGGTATTTGAATCTAGATCCTCTGGCTCCAAATGCAGCGTTCTTTTTCTTCTACTACTCTACCCTGCCTCACTATTTTTAATCAAGTTGCTCACTTCTTTTTTCCTAGGCAACTTTTCTTCTACTACCCCTCACTTTCCTTTTCATTCCCTTTCTAAAACTTTGCCATTTCTATAGCCATCTGAGTTATTTATTAGCTATTGATATTTGTATCTACCTGATTTATATAATATTCATTCATGTTACTGGTTCCTCCCGTATTTTTGAGGCACACATCATGCTACTGGGCAATTCCACTTTTATCCTACTTCTTCTAAGAGGACAGTTTCCCTTTTTTTGCCCCTTTTAAAAAATTGGTCTACTTTATTTTAATTTAGTTTTTTAAATCTTTTCCATGCTGACTTTTATAAGATTTTGAATTCCAAATTTTCCTTTGACCCTTTCTCATCCCGCTACAAGATGACATACAATCTGAAATAGACTAAACATATATAATCATATTAAACATTTCCACATTAGTTATGTTGTGAAAGAAGAATTAGAACTAAAAGGAAAAACCTCAAGAAAGAAAACACATACACACACACACACACACACACACACACACACAAAAGAAAAAATAGTATGCTTCAATCTTCATTCAAACTCCATAGGTCTTTCTCTGGGTGTGGGTAACATTTTCCATTGTGAGTCTTTTGGAATTGTCTTAGATTCCTGTATTTTAAAGAAGAGCTAAGTCTATCCAGGTCAGTTATTGCACAATGTGGCTGTTACTCTGTACAGTGTTTTCCTGGTTCTACTCATTTCACTTAGCATCAGTTCATATAAGTCTTTCCAGGTTTTTCTGAAGTCTTCCTGCTCATCCTTTCTTATGGAACAATAGTACGCCATTGCATTCATATACCACAACTTGTTCAGCCATTCCCCAATTGATGGGCAGCCTCTCAATTTCCAATTCTTTGCTACCATAAATTTTTTTGTACATATAAGTCCTTTTCCTTTTTCTTTGATCTCTTTGAGATGCAGACCTAGTAGTGGTATTGTTGGATCAAAGGGTATGCAGTTTTATAGCCCTTTGGGCATAGTTTCAAATTGATCTCCAGAATGGTTGAATCAGCTAACAACTCCACCAAAAATATATTAATGTTCCAATTTTCCCACATCTCCAACATTTAAGAGAGCAGCTTCTACTTTTTAATATTAACATGATTCCTTCAAGTTTATTCTATTTTTTTTTTGTCTAAGCCTTTAGTTTTCAATCTGAGCAACTTCCCCTACCAAAGCAGACTAGCAACTTCTCTGAAACCTCTAGTCTTAGAGAGTGACCAGGTGTGCTGCTCAGCCTCATATAGCCAGTACATATCAAAGGCAAGATATGAACAAAGATCTCATTCCTCAATTGCTACCTCTCATTCTAATTATATCATAAAGAAATATATAGAATATTTTTTTCTCCATATACAAACTTGAAATTTTAAAAACTCTGGTCCTTTGTAACCTATTTTGCTATATCTTGCACTTAGTAGGCATTTTAAAATATTGGTTGAATTTCTAGTAGCAAACCAGGTATACCAAACTCCTGCTTCCTTAGCAGTGGAAAAGTCTATTCTGGCACCATTAGAGACTGAGACGCTAATTTTTTTTGAGATGATATTTTGAAATTAACATTCAATTTCTTCTCAATTAGTTCTGTACTTCAGAGTGTGGAAAGAATAAACTGATCAAAGTGAAAGCAAACAGCAGAATTATGAATTTTAGGTGAATGCATTCCATTTAACTGCATAGATTTGCTTCTTTATTGGGCTATAATTTTTTTAAAGGAACATTGCAGTTTAATGTTAGAGATGCTGTGGATTCAATCGTTAAGTGTATGACCATGGCACATAGAAATGTTCCTTAATTTTTACCTAAAATATTTGAAGTCCTTATACATAGTAAGCCTAGATACATATCATTAAAAATAAACAAAGAAATTTTATATTTTAATATTCTCCAGTATATATAATAGTAAAGAACTTTCTTTTTTCCTCACAAGAAGGACAAAAATTACTATAAGGAATTTCTTATCAGATGAGTAGGACAATCTTTGATGGACAATGAAAATGATATGCACAATTAAAAAAAATATTGTTTTCCCCAAAATGCATGAGCCCCTTTAAACCATGAAGAAGAGTTGACTTTTCAGAGAAATATCTAATTCAGCTATTAATCTATTTATTTTCCATTATCAAAATAACTTTCCATTTTATCCTTATTTATTTTTAAATTTTATTTTAATTTTTTTTTGCAGCAGAGACTCTATTCTTTTCTTAGTTACAAATTCTTCCCCTTCTCCTCCGCAGCCCTCTTCCAGTGAGAAAGCAAGAAAAACAAAACTCATTACAAATATCAATCTATCATATCTATCTATCTATCTATCTAATCTATCTATCTATCTATGTATATATGTAATACAAAACAAATTTCCACATTAGCCATCTTTCTCAAAAAAAAAAAAAAAGCATGAAAAAGAGGTGAAAAAAGTTGCATTTGCACTCAGAGCCCATCAGTTCTCTATCTGGAAGTGGATTTCATGTTTCTTCATGAATCCTTTGGAATTGTGGTCTGTCATTGTGTTGATCAGCATTACTAAGTCTTTCAAAGTTGATTATCTTCACAATATTGCTATTACTGTGTGAATTGTTCTGGTTCTGTTCACTTTGCATCAGTTCACACAGCTTCCCATGATTTGCCATTATTTAAATAAATATGCAAAAACATTACTTTGAAGTTTACCCAACTTTAAAAACGTTGATTAAATTTTAATTTTGAATATATATGATAAATGTGTTTTGCAGCATGATGTGGTATGTGATGAGCCAGCTTCAGAATCCAAAGATGCACATTCAAACACATACTTGCTTTGTGATCCTACATAAGTCACTTAATCTCTCAATGCCCCACATAAGGCTTTAAGATTCAGAGAAGGTGGGGGAGGAGCCAAGATGGCAGAGTAGAAGTATGGACCTGTAGAGGCTCTCCCTTCACAGCCCATACAACACATGTAAAAATGACTCTATGAACAAGAAGACTTCAGGGAGGCCTGGAAGGACTTATATGATCTGATGCTGAGCGAAAGGAGCAGAACCAGGAGAACTTTGTGCACAGCAACGACCACAGTGTGCAAGAGTTTTTTCTGGTAGACTTGGAACTTTGTAATAACACAAGAACTTACTGAGAAAAAAAAAATCCTAATGTCGGTCTTCTAAGGCAAAATGCCTTCCACACTCAGAGAAAGAAATATGGAAGTCATTTGCAGAATGTAGCAGATCATGATTGTGTGGGGGTGGGTTTCAGTGAATTATGTTTTGATTTGTTATATGATTTCTTCCATTTATTTTAGTTCGACTATGTAGCATGACTATAGTGAAAATGTGTTCAATAGGAAAGTATATGTAGAACCTAAACAGAATTGTATGCTGTCATGGGGAGGGAGGGGGGTATTGGGGGAAGGGTGGGGGGGATAAAATCTTAACTATAAGGAAATGATTGTAAAACATTAAAAAAAATAAAAAAAAATAATTGATTGACAGGTTAAAAAATGACTCTAAACAAGTCTAGAGCAAAAGAAGCCACAAAATGACAGAGTGAAAGATTTCCAGTCCAAGGTAGCCTGGAAGGCTGATGGGAGAGGTCAGTGTAGAGCACAGCCTATGGAGTGCAGCCCAGCCCTGGCTGCATGGCATGGCAGGATGGCAGGAACAGGACCAGAGCAGGCTTCAGGGTACCACCAGAATCCACTGTGGTTTCCAGATTCCTCAACTCACAAGCACCAAAGACAGCTTCAACGGTCAGTGAAAAAGCTCTTTCACCTGGGTAAGAAGGGAATGTGGTCTGACCTGGTCCCAAGGGGCAGCAGCCACTGCTGCAGCAAAGTCCATTTTTGAACCCCTTGGCCTAAAGACCCTGAGGTAATTGAGAAGTTGATCTGAATCTCAGCCCTGACTGGTGGTTCTGGGGTTAGGGGGAGTGATGGCTGACCTTGTGGAGCTGATGGAGGCTCTGGAGAGGGAATTCTTCTTGCAGATCCTGGGTAGAAAAGCTTGTGGTTGCTCTGAGACCAGAGTGCAGGCCAAGAGATGATTTAAGTCCTCTCCCTTGATTGTACCATCTTGGAGGAACTGAGAACTTACAGGTCCCTAGAGTATACCCTCCTCTTGACAAAGGACTCAAAAGTCAAGTAACTGGCTGGGAGAATGCCCCAAAAAGGGAAAAAAATAAGACTATAGAAGGTTACTTTCTTGGTGAATAGGTATTTTCTTCCATTCTTTTGTATGAGGAAGAACAATGCATACCATCAGAGGAAGACATAAAAGTCAAGGCTTCTACACCCAAAGCCTCCAGAAACTTATGCAATAGTCTCAGGCCATGGAAGAGCTCAAAAAGTATTTTGAAAATCAAGTTAGAGAGGTGGAGGAAAAATTGGGAAGAGAAATGAGAGCAATGTAAGAAAATCATGAAAAACAAGTCAATAGCTTGCTAAGGAGACACAAAAGAATGCTGAAGAAAATAACACCTTGAAAAATGGACTAACTCAAATGGCAAAAGAGGTCCAAAAAGCTAATGAGGAGAAGAATGCTTTAAAAAGCAGATTTAACCAGATGGAAAAGGAGGTTCAAAAGCTCCTGAACAACAGTTCTTTAAAAATTAGAATGGAGCAGATGAAAGCTAATGTCTTTATGAGAAACCAAGAAATTACAAAACAAAACCAAAAGAATGAAAAAATAGAAGACAATGTGAAACATCTCAATGGAAAAACAACTGACCTGGAAAATAGATACAGGAGAGACAATTTTAAAATTATGGGACTGACTGAAAACCATGCTCAGAAAAAGAGCCTAGACATCATCTTTCATGAAATTATCAAGGAAAACTGCCCTGATATTCTGGAATCGGAAGGTAAAATAAATATTGAAAGAATCCACTGATCATCTCCTGAAAGAGATCCCAAAAGAAAAACTCCTAGGAATGTTGTAGCCAAATTTCAGAGTTCCCAGGTCAAGGAGAAAATATTGCAAGCAGTCAGAAAGAAGCAATTCAAATATTGTGGATATACAATCAGGATAACACAAGATACAGCAGCATCTACACTAAGGGATCAAAGGGCTTGGAATAGGATATTCTAGAAGTCAAAGGAACTAGAATTAAAATAAAAAATCACATATCCAGCAAAACTGAGTATAATACTTCAGGGGGAAAATGGTCTTTCAGTGAAATAGAGGACTTTCAAGCATTCTTGATGAAAAGACCAGAGAAGAAAAGAAAATTTGACTTTCAAACACAAGAATGAAGAGAAGCATGAAAAAGTAAAAAGGAAAGAGAAATCACAAGGGGTTTTCTAAGGTTGAACTGTTTACATTCCTACATGAAAAGAAAATATTTGTAAGACTTGAAACTTTTCTCAGTATTTGGGTAGTTGGAGGGATTATACAGACACACCCATACACACATACACACACAGAGGGCACAGGATGAGTTGAATAGGAAGGGATGATACCTAAAAAATAAAATGAAGGGGTGAGAGAGGAATATATTGGGAGGAGAAAGGGAGAAATGGAATAGAGCAAATTATCTCTCATAAAAGAGGCAAGAAAAAGCTTTTCCAATGGAGAGGAAAAGTGGGGAGGTGAGAGGAAAAAAATGAAGCCTACTCTCATCACATTTGGTTTAAGGAAGGAATGAGATGCACACTCAAATTGGTGTGAAAATCTATTTTACACTACAGGAAAGTAGAGGAGAAGGGGATAAGTGGGGTGGGGAGGATGATAAAAGGGAGGGCAAATGGGAGGAGGGAGTAATTAGATATAAACACTTAAGGGGAGGAACAAGGTTGAAAGAGAAAAGAATAAATAGGGGGCAACATAGGATGGAGGGAAATATAGTTAGTCTTTTACAACATGACTATTATGGAAATCTTTTGCAAAACTGCACATACCTGGCATATATTGAATTGCTTGCCTACTCAGTGGGGATGGGTGGGGAAGGAGGAAGGGAGAGAAGTTGGAACTCAAAAGTTTTAGAAACAAATGTTGAGAATTGTTTTGCATGCAAGTGGGAAATAAGAAACACAGGTAATGAAGTATAGAAATCTATCTTGCCCTACAAGAAAAGAGAGACAATAGGGATAAGGGAAGGGAGGGGTGTGATAGAAGGGAGGGCAGATTGGGGAAAGTGTTAATTAGGGTTTTAGGGTGAGGGAGAGGAGAGATGGGGATAAAATTTGGAACTCAAAATTTTATGGAAAAGAATGTTGAAAACTAAAAATAAATAAGTAAATTTTTTAAAAAAGATTCAGAGCAGTTACTGATCTGCATTGTTTTTGTTCAGTCATTTTTTTACAGTTGTGTCTGATTCTTCATGGTCCTATTTGGGGTTTTCTTGGCAAAGATATTAGAGTGATTTACCATTTTTCTCTCCAGATCATTTTAGAGATGAGGAAACTGAGGCAAACAGGATTAAGTGACTTGCTCAGGGTCATACAGCTACTAAGTATCTGAGGCCAGATTTGAATTTAAGAAGATGAGTCTTCCTGACTCCAGGCCCAGTACTTTATCCACTGTACCACCTAGCTGATTATCTCAGTTGATTCTCACAGAAATCCTGAGAGGTGAGTGCTGTTATTGTCCCCATTTTACAGCTGAGGAAACTGAGGCAAACAGAGGTTAAATAAGTGACTTGTCCAGTGTCACACAGTTAAGAAGTATACGAGACTAGATTCCTAACCTCAGACCCCATCGTTCTATCCACTGCATCACCTAGCTGTCCACTGATCTGCAGTGAAATCATAGATTCAGTCCAAAACAAAAACAAAACAGAAACAAAAAAAATCCCTGAACCTTTAAAATGCATGTGAAATGATTATATTAGGGGAAAAACATTCATGAGAAATCTTCATGGAATTGACTTGTGTGGACGCATTTGTACTGGTTTTCACCTGGGTTTTTGAAAGATCTCTGGAGTTGAAGTCTGAGGATTTAGGTTCAAATTCCAGTTTTTCCACTTTCTATGTAGGCTGTCTGAATTAGCAATGTGATATGACAGGTGAAAAAGCTAATGTGATTTGGGGCTCCAGCAGCTCCTATGCCTGCAATGCTCTTCTCTGCCCTGTAGTGCCTTAAATTCCTCCAAGACTTAGCTTCTACATGAAGCCTTTCATGACTCCCTTCATCAGATTCTCTCCCTTCCTATGATGTATTCATTTATATTTATTTTGTCTGTACTTAGATACATGTTGTTTCCCCATTAGAATGTAAGCTTTCTTAGGACAAGGATTACTTCATCTTTGTCTTTATAGCACTAGCACCTAGCATAGTGTCAAATAGGTGCTTAAATGATTGCTGATTGATTACATGGCCTCTGAGATCTTTTCTAACACTAAATCTATGATCCCAGGAAATTAAGGGACAAACAAGTCAAAAAGCAGCTATTAAATTATTATTGTAAGAGGCAGATAATAAGCCATGGTAAAATGCTAGCATTATTCCCAAGGAGAGGGTGCTGTGCTTTGGCTATGGTGAATGAATGGGGAGAGTGAATTCAGGCCAAGTAGGGCTAGGGAATGTTTCCATACTTCCTCTATTTAGTCTGAAAAAGTTTCATGAAGGTTAGAGAGACTTTGATTTTAAATGAAACAGAAAAATCCACCTTGGTATATGACAAGTAAGAACCCAAACCTGGCTCCTACCTGAAACTGGGACAAATAGGAAAGTCTGCTAACAGACAACCTCTCTGACTTCACAAGAGACTTATTCCCCCAGCATGATGAAGGGAAAATCAAGTCAATCAAAGAGAATGACACCAAAATAGTGCTTCCCACTGCCATCACCCATGGCCAACACTGGCTGGATCTTCTTAAGTATAATTAGAATGTGAGACTCTCACTGTGCCACAGAGTACATTCCCAGTGACAGTCTTCACAAGGTAACATCTGGAGAGGCACTAGATTCCTCAGCAACATTAATGAGCAGCCTATGAAGATCCTTCCACATTTTTCCATGTTTTTGCATTGGCTATCCTCGTTATCAGGCTGTAATACATTCCATCCCTCTTTTCAACACTTGGCTCAAGCACCATTTTCTACATGAAACCTCCAGTTGTTAGAATATCCTCCCACTTCCCCCCAACTACATTGTATTTAGCTATCTTGTATTTATTTTAAGGTTCAAATTCCCAGTTGTTCCTTACCAGTACAGTGTACGTCCCTTGAGAATAGAGACTATGTTTTTCATTTGATTGTTTGCCTTTGGACACCTGCTGCCTAGTGTAATGCTTAGCACATAGTAGGAGCCCAACAAGTATTGATCGATTGTCATTCACAGATTTGATAAACATCCTATTGATGGCTAAGTCCTATAAATCAGCGATCAAAATGTTGTAAACCACAGAACTAAAGACAGATACCCAAAGAAATAGAATAAAGAACTCACTTTAGGATATCAATCCCTTAATGACTGTTCAGTTTAGCTGTTTTTCACTTGTGAGACTCTTTGTAATCCCATTTGGGGTCTTCTTGGCAAAAATACTGGAGTAGTTTGTCATTTCCTTCTCCTCCCTATTTTACAGATAAGGAAACTGAGGCAGGGTTAAGTGACTTTCCCAGAGTAACATAGCTAGGAAATGTTTGAGGTCAGATTTGAACTCAGGAAGATGAATCTATCTACCCTATCTACTGTGCCACCTAGATGACCCATCACATAGCTAGTATATGCTAACTACATCTACTATAAATTTATGTCACATAATCTCAACTGGACCCTCACTTTGACAAGGCAATACTTTTACACCTTCATAATTGACTCACCATTTCCCTCATGATGGAGGCTTTTCTAAACTTTTTCATCCCTCCTGAAATCTTCCATAAGACCTCTCCCCCTATACTCTCAGCTGAGAACCATGCTTCATAATTCACTAAAAAAATTGAAGCCATTCACCAAGAGCTCTTCCCTCTCCCTTCATCCCTCTCCACTTATCCCATTCCCCTCATCCCTCTCCCCTCGTCTCTCTTCCCTCCCTCTTCCCGCCTCCACCTTCTGCCCTCCATCTCCTCCTTTACCTTTTTCTGCCATGAAGATATAATCCTTCTCCTTGTCAAAACCCTCTATATGCAAAAGTGAGCCCATTCTATTCCATCCTCTCCAGTTTATTGATCCTGCTATCATCTCTACTCTCTTATCTCCGCTCCCTGCCTGTCTATAGGCTGCTTCCTTTTCATCCACAAATGTTTCCATATCTCCACTGTCCTCAAAAAAATCCTTGCTTGATCCATCTATCCCTGCTAGTTATCATCCTATATCTCTCCTCCCTTTTGTGATTAAACCCTCTTAATGCAAATGACTTCCCTCTGTTAGCCCTAATTTGTCCTGTATGTCTCTTGTTTGTATATAGTTCTTTGTATTTTTCTCCCCCAATAGACTGTGAGTTTCTTGAGAGCAGGGACTGCATCGTTGCTGTTTAGCACAGTTGCTGTTTAGCACAATTGTTATTCAGTTCTTCAGTTACGTCCAACTCTTCATCCACCATGGCAAGGCAGTGTTTGGAGGTGGGAATGGACTAATGACTATATGTCAGAACTAATCATGAAATCAGTTCTGTACACAGAAATACCGCCCTCACCACCACCTCCCTCTTGTTCAATCTTTGAATGATGCTCATTTTTAATTCGTTGGAATCTGTAGTGGTGTATGACTCACAGCAATATAACACCAGTGGAATGTAGGACCCAAAAGGACAGGCCTTCATTTCAAGAAGAATTTTGGGGTCATCAAAATGGCTCTGACATTCCTAATGATCTATCAATCACTAGAGTGTAGAACTCTTGGCAGGACCTTGCTGGTATCAGAAAGTTCACTATTTTTCTCACTTCTCTATTTATCAAGGCCATGTGTAGGTAGGTTACATAATAGTGATACAATAAATTCTCAGAAAATCAAGACCTGATGTCTTGTGCTTTTGAAGGAAGCCCACCCTAGACAAGAAAAGGTGGTGAGTGAGTATGTGTGTGTGGTTGTGTGTGTGCTTTCTAGTTATGCTTATTTTTTAACTTCAGCAGATGTGTGATTTCATCAGTATGTATTTTCCCTTCACCAGAATTCTAGAATGGTACATCAAAAACTATCCAGTCCAGTTCAAATCCTTCATCTACATAACCATTAAGACTTTTCCTTAAAGATCTCCAATGAGAATGGAACCACTACTTCCCAAAGCAATTCATTCTACTTTGAGATGATAGCTCTGACCACTAGGAAATTTTTTTTCTTTCCCTAAATCAAGATGAAATTGGATTTCTGCAGTTTCCTTTAAGGGATAGGAAAACAAAAACAAAGAGTCCACATACTCAGAGGGCTTACTTCATTCTGATGGTAAGGAAAAGAGTGAATTTAACAATGATAATATAGAACATTTATGTAGCACTTTAAAAATAGCAAAACATGTTACATATATTATCTAGATGGTAGGAGAGGACTTAGTGGCTTTCAATGAGCTCAGGATACCCCCACAACAGAAAACTTGCATGCTAGAGTACCCAATGAACCAACAAACATGGTGGTTGAGTCACTATCAGTAGTAACCTTTGAAAAATCAGAAAATGAGAAAGACAGCACAGAACTAAATATTGGCAAATGTGGTCCCAATTATCGCAAAAAAGAAGAGAATGGATTTCTCTATCAATCATAGAATCTCAGAAATGTCTTAGAATAACTCATTTGAACAAGAATCCTCTCTACCACTTACCCAACAAATACACTGTATATATTCTTAAATGTATTTCTAGTTTCTCCCATTAGAATGTTGAGGCAGCTAGTGGATAGAGCACTGGGCCAGGAAATTCAAATCTGTCTTCAGATACTACTAGTGGGACCCTGGACAAGTCACTTAACCTCTCTCTCAGTTTCCTCAACTATAAAATAGCATTTAACTTCCAATGTCATCACAATGATCAAATGAAATATTTGTAAAGTATTTAGTCCTTATTCCCTCCCCTGAGAATGTCAACTCCCAGGGAAGGAGGGATTGTTGTATTTTTTGACCTTCTATCCCAAGTATTTGGCACATAGAAGGCCTTTAATAAATGCTTAATGATTCATCTGATCCAACCTTTTCCTCAAAGCCCTCTAGTGAAGGACAGCTGTTTCTTAAAGCAGTTCATTCTACTTTTAGGTAACTCTCGTTGTTAGGAAGTTTTCCTATATATCAACCTGAATTGGCCTCCGAAATCTCTGTCTATCATTTGTAGTTGTGCCTTCTGCGACCTATTGCAAATTGCCTTGCACAAATCTTTAGGACCCACCATGTCCAAAACAATTTCTCACCAGACAGCTCTTCCATTGGAGATGAGCTTTTCTAAGCTTAACTAGACTATCATCTCAGGAAACTGACACAACCTGAGGCTAACCTTCTCCTTAATGCAGCAGTTTTGTAGCACCTACCAGACCTTGTACTCTGCTGGTATAGCCTTCAAGCACCTCGGGTTACTTGGGGCATTGGAAGAGGACTTTAGAGGAAACACTTATATTTCTGTTGGAGGGGGAATGTTCATATATTCACTCCTTCAACCAACTCTTTCCAAACCACTCTTTGGACGAAGTCATGAAGGCTCTCTCACATATTCCGGGAAAGTACTTGGGCTTGTCACCAATGGCAGTAGGTTGCATGTTGAGCTGTGCTCAAGAACACTGTGTCCTTATGCCAGACTCCCAACGCTGGAATTGCCAGGGGGTTGATTTAGGAAGGCTTGCACTGATGATGTGGTTTGGCTGCTATACAACCCAACTGATGACACTGCTGTGGGTTCTCCTTCTCTGGAAATAGTCTTGAATAAACTTCAGTCAAATCAGAAGGCAAAACAGTGCTGCTGGCCCCACACACCTCCAATCTAAATAGAAGATGAAGCAAACAGGGGGTGGGGACATGCAGGGTTTGGGAGTAGGTGAGCTGGGGGGAGGATGTGGAGAAAGCCTGCAGGCACTTTGAAATGGTAATCTTTCTTAAACAGGGAGAGCAGTCTGCTTCAAAATAATGGGTTTTAACATTTGCTTTTGCTAAACTAAATTTTATTTTTTCCAGTGAACAAAAATCAATTCCTTCTCCTTATCTCTTACCACTGAAAAAGAAAAAAAAAAGGAAAAAAAATCACAGCAAGTATTCAATCGAGCAAAACAAATTCTCACATTGACTGCATCCAAAAAAGCCTGTCTCATTTTGCATCCTGAGTCCATCACTTCTTGGTTATGTTTTGCCACTGAGGCCTCTGGAGTCATGACTGTTTATCACTATGATCAGAGTTCTTAATGCTTTCAAAGTTGTTTCAAAAAAAATTAATTCTACATCAAGCAAGTACTTATTAAGCAATTAATCTAGAAGATAAGGAGCATAAAAAAGTGCAAATAATTCACAAGTCAGAGTTAATAGACCTAGGGTCA
The DNA here is from genome assembly GCA_023548195.1 of Bettongia penicillata ogilbyi. Classification (NCBI taxonomy): domain Eukaryota; kingdom Metazoa; phylum Chordata; class Mammalia; order Diprotodontia; family Potoroidae; genus Bettongia; species Bettongia penicillata. Next base: position 9,593,631 of record JAJHZJ010000061.1, read on the forward strand.
AGTTCCAACTCTGATATTTACTAGCTGTGGGACCATTGGTAAATCACTTAACCTCCTCCAGTCTGTTTTCCTTATTGCTTAAGGGGGATAATAATGCTGGTAATATCTACCCTTGTTATGAGAAAAGTGCTTTCTAAAATCATAAAGCACTCTATGAATGAATGAATGAATGAATGAACGACAAAAATTTATCAAATGTGTACTATATCCCAGATACTGTGGAAAGCACTGGGGATTCAAATGTAGCTGATTGACAGACCATAGGGCCCATAAGGGATATATAGATAGATATGATCTATAGCAGGCAACTAGATGATACAGTGGATAGAATGCCACGTCTGGAGTCAGGAAGACTCATCTTCCTGAGTTCAATCTGGCCTCAGATACTAGCTATGTGACCCTGGGCAAGTCATTTAACCCTGTTTCCCTCAATTTCCTCCTCTGTAAAATGAACTGGACAAGGAAATGGCAAACTGCTCCAGTATCTTTGCCAAGAAAACCCCAAATGGGGTCGTGAAGAGTCCCCCCCACAGACACACACACACACTGGTGTGGCAGTAGAAAGACACCTGTGACTGAGTGAATGATTTTACTCCCTATTTTTGAGAAGGAAATTGGACTAGATATTAACAATTTAGGGATAAAGGCTCTTTGGGATTTAAGGATAAAAGCAACTTTCCTCAGTTACTCCAGATATGTAGTGGTCCCACTCCAAACTATGAAGGCAACAACTTAATCTCTGCCAGTTTAGCTCTCCTTCCACAAAATACTTTCATATACAAAAAACTGCTGTGAATAGTGAACAAATGTTTGTTGAAGCATACAATGAAATAGTTATTGGAGAAGTTATACAGATTAGAGAGGTCGGGTCAAGGTGTGCCTTGAATGTCAGAGTAAGAAGTTTTAAATTTATTCCCATGGGCTCTGGAGTAGGAAATCATATAGTGGAAGTGGCATTTTAATAAGATGAATCTAGGAGAGCAAGAAAGGACTGGAGGTTATTATTCAAGATGCTCTGTTTGGCTTGTAAAGCCCCCCATTACCTGTCCCTTTCCTATGTGTCCAGTCTACTTACATCCTACTCACCCCTACAGTCCAGCGACACTGGGCTCCTTGCTCCCAACTCCAACTGTTTTCATTGACCACCTACTCACTATGCCTAGAGCTTTCTCTCTCTCCCCAGCTCTGCCTTCCCTGGTTTTGTCCAAGTCTCAGCTAAAGTCTCACCTTCTCCATAAAGTCTCTCCTACCCTTCCCCCTTAATCTCAGCTTCTTCTCTCTAATATCTCCAATTTACCCTTTCTTTTGCTTGTATATACGTAGTTGCTTGTGTGATATCTGCTCTGCACCATCCTCTCCACCCACTTATACTGTGAGTTCCATGACAGCAGGGATTGCCTTTTGCCTTTGTATACCCAATGCTTACCACTGTGCCCCACACGTAGAAAGCATTTAATAAATGCTAGTTGACTGACCAACTGAAGTTTATAACAGCGTTCTCACTTTAGATAGAAAGTTGCCTTAATGGGACTACTAGGTTGCATAATGGAGAGAGCACTGGCCCTGGAGTCAGAAGGATCTGAGTTCAAGTAGGACTTCAGACACCTGGCACTTGCTGTGTGGCCCTGGTCAAGTCGCTTAATTCTGACTGCCTCACCAAAAAAATTAAAAATTGCCTTAATAATACTTTTCATGTATTTTCCTTTACAAATTTCAAAGTGCTGTTAGATATTCTGTCATCTGTTCTTCAGATAGGTCAAATACAAAAAGCCCCATTTTACAAATGAAGAGATTGAGGGTAAAAGAACTTAAATGATTTGTTAAGGTCATAGAGATAGTAGATATGAGTCAGGATTTGAACCTGGGTTTTTCAAGTTGCAATTTAGACTTGTTTCTATTATACTAGGCCACCTGGTATGAAATTTTAGCTCTTAGATTTTGATGTACTTTTGTCTTATCTCCTCATAGATTTAGAGCTGGGAGGGCCCTCTGAAGCCATTTAGTATGAATTCCTCACTTTACGGATGAAGAAACTGTTGTTCAGGGAGATTTTCCACTTCTGCAAGGGTCATACAGGCAGTCAGTAGCAGGGTTGGGGCTTGAACCAACATCTCCTAACTCCAAATCCAGTCCTCTGCCCCCTAGTCCTCTTGGATAGGGCCAAAGCTGTACCTCACACTCTGGTCTCCTCTACAGCAAATGGTACCAAAGTAAGGTTCCAGAGTTCCCTGCTCCTGTCATTACCACAAGGATCCTTCCTCCCTTCCACCTTGTTATCATTGTGATTTTTTTATTGCCTACCAAGCACGTTAAGAATTGATGCATTAAAACAAGGCTCTCACCAAAAGGAACCCTACAGTAAAAGGGAGACTTTATTACTTATGTGAATTCAATGATCTGCCTTTAAATGGGTGGCATTTGCCTTGAGCCATGGGGAAGTTTTAGATACTCAGGTTGTGATGTGCTTTGTTTGGTTGCTAGACCAGCAGGAAAGGTCAAGAGGAGACCAATCAATGGTAGGGACAGATGGTTAAGCACAAATAATAGTGGCAAGAAGTCAATTTGGAAATCCTCCTTCAGGCTGCTTCTGATCAGAATTTCAATCAATTAGGCACAGTTAATGTAATTGCCATTCATTTGTGGAAATAGCTAAAGTCACAGTGTTCCTTATTTTGGAAGAAAACTAATGGACTAGGAATTGGGATGCCCAGGTTCTAGTTACCACTTAGCCAGAGACTCTATATTCTGTGCCCAAACTACATTTTTACCCTGCCCCAATCCCTAGCCTTCATATGGAAGGATCCAATCAATCAAAATGTGTTTAGAATACAAAACACTTAACCCACATCCATAGAATCAAGGGATTTAGGGCTGGAAGGGATGTTAGAGATCATTCAGTCCAATCCCCAAGAGAGGTGAAATGACAGATAGTGGTAGATCTGAGACCTGAGCTCCAATCTTCTGAAACTATTGGTTTTACAGTTATACCACAGCTACTCGTATTGTCTGGAATTTCTTCTATAGTATATGTGGCACTTCTGTGGTTTCAGATGTTACCCAGCACTCTGTGGATGTGGGGTCTCAAGTTTCTAAGAGAAGTAAAGTCTTTCATTACACAAACATGTGTTAAGTGTTCATACAAAGTGTAGTGAGATCATAGGATGGGTAACTAGAAAGAACCCTAGAGATCATCTAATCCAAATCTCTCATTTAACAATTGAGGAAACTGAATTAGGTTTTGAACCTGGACACTATGACTCTAATGCCAATAGCTTTCCCTAGTATCCCATTCTGCCTGTAAATGACGGAGACAGTTCCACATTGGATTCAATGCAGGAAGCAAATACAGAACAGGACTGCCCTCACCCCCAGTAAATCACAGTATTCAGGAGAACTTTCTAGTTCCCATTAAAAAATATCTCCCATTACACTTTGGGGTCTGTCAACAACTACTAAGGAGGACCACCTTTTACAGGGACAGATTTCACCCAGGTTCTACATGGAGTTGGCTCTCTCCACCTGATTCTTCCCTCTTTTTTTCTCTGTTCCCAGCAAGAGCTGGTGAGGCAACTATATCTGATGAGCCATAGTCAGACACATAGAAACTTGACTTTATCATAGTGATATCATTTTGGTCCTCTTTGAAAATGAAGGACAACAACCTAACCCAAGGACTCGCTCTTCCCTTTCACCATCTGTAAAACAGTAGGTGAAGCCAGCAGTGGCAACCCTGGGGACCAAATGGCCCAACTCATTCCTCCATTCATCCAGTCCAGATGGAGAACTAATCATCAAAATCAAAGCACCCAAGCCATTAATACGATTGCATTAGCTTAAGCATGAGCTGGATAGTTGTCATTGATGGTGGTGGGCTCTTTTTTCAGAGTTTAAATGCTTTCAAAAAAATCTCTTTGCCCAAATGAGATGACTCAACCAATGGGGTGTACAAATAAAACCTCTGAATTTGCAAGAGCAGCTGGAAGAAGTCAACTTTACCTTCAGGAACAGCAGCATTGGGGTTGAAAATGGCAGCAGAGCAGGGCTGGGTTGGTGGTATTATCTGTTAAACTTAATAAGCACCAAAAAAAACCCCAACAAAGCAACAGTCCAAGCAGTACATAATAGAGATTCATGGTTTCATAAACAATCTTTATTTTCTGTTTTCCTTTGAACAGTCAAACCCCAAGGTATGCCCACTGGGGTTATGAGAATTGGATTTGAGGGGGAGTTTTATTCCCTCTTCCTAGTTCAGTTTTCAGGCCTTTCTTACAATTGATGAGAAGTATTTTGTATTTCCTTCCTAATGGAGTAGCTGAACTCCAGGAGAGCTTGTGGCTTGCTGGTTTATAGCTGTGATAAACTCATGCCTCATTCCCCCTAAAATGAAAAAAAAAGTCACAATGTCTCTCCTTTGCTTCAGTTGTCTTGCCATGTGATAACTTATTTTGGCGAGTAGGGCATATCATCTATATCGATTTATTTGGAATTCACTGTAATGGCACAGTGGATTGGTTTGCTTTTTTTTTAAATGTTGAAGATTTAATTATATAAGCATCAAATGTCACTGGGTATTAAATGGATATAAATTTGAAAGCTCAGATGCTCAGGAACAGAGTTCTGTCCCTTCGAAATGAATGGTAATTGTGTTTTTGATATAAAAATTAGGGGAATTTTTTTTTTCAGGAACAAAGCACACTGATAAGGCTGGGCAGACTATACTAAAATATGCATGCTTATTGATGTGGGTTAAATTCATGATAAGGAAAGAATTGTTTTTGAAAGATACAGCGGAGGAAGAAGGGGCCACCTTCCTAGTGGAGAGAAGATAGCTTATAATGAAAGGACTACTGGACAGACCCGGATTAAGGTTTCAGATCATTCACTAACTGGCCGTGTAACCTTGTTTAAGTCATTAAGTCATTCAACTTTCCTAGGCCTCACTCTCTTCCTCTGTAAAATAACTGGACTGAAGTCAATGATTTCTAAACTTCCTGCCAACTCTGACATTCTGTGGTTCTAGGATAGGAGCCCATCTTTGATCTGCCAGTAGTTCCCCCGGGGCACTCTGGGTGAAGGGACAGTGAGGACAATGGGACCACAGGCAACAATCTGAAATATCCTCATGCTTCAGGCCTGACCTCTATTTTCCCCTTTCTACTCACTTATAAAACATAAGAACTGCAAAAGCCTTCTCCTTCCCTGAGTACAAGCTGAGATAACTCCCTTCTCTCTGTGCTAATAAAAACCTGCTGGGCTCCTCAAGTCCAGGAACCTCCAAAGGCTTCCGAGGAAGTCAATGATAGTTCACACAGTGAAGCTAAACTCCAAAAAGTCAAGGTAATCTTAGTCAATCAGCAAACATTTATTAAGGACCTACTGTGCGCTAAATGCTGGAAATAAAAGAAAACAAAAATACAGCTCCTGTCCTCAAAGATGGCATCCTGATGGAAAAGCCAACATGCATAGCTATGTTCATACAAGAAAAGTACATATAAGTGGAGGCTGTGTTGTGTGTTTGTCCTTTGTTTTCGAAGAGGGCCATGACATCAGAGAAATGATGATATGACTTGCTTTGTCTTGAGTGAGGGTGGGCTGTGCAAGGTCAGCAGCTTCACTTTCTCTGCCTGAGCCATGTGGTTGCAGTGACTAGATATTCATCAGGATGACTAGAGATGGCCCAGGATGCAATGGGAGACATAGGCTAAGGCCCTTTCAGGTACTCACAAGCAAAAAAGAAAAAGTATCACCCAGGAAACCACTTGAGACAGAAACACACACACACACACACACACACACACACACACAGAGGAAGGCACTAGCAGTGAAGGGGGCGATAGAATAGGGAAAGGCCATTTTGAGTAGCTGGGGTTTGAAGGAAGCTAGGGAAACTGGGGTGGGGAGAGCTGCTATTTGACTCAGTACGGATAGAGTGACAGACCTGGAGTCAGGAGGAACTGAGTTCAAATCCAGCCTGAGACATGTACTAGCTGTCTGACTCTGGGCAAGACACTTAACCTTGATTTGCCTTAATCCACTGGAGAAGGAAATGGCAAACTGCTCCAGTATCTTTGCCAAGAAAACCCCACGGACAATATGGTTCAGGAGGTTATGCGAGTAGAATACGACTAATCATCTGAACATCAACAAGGGAATGCAGGAGGCGGGGGTGAGGATGGAGAGCATTCCAGACATGGGGCCAGCCAGTGCAAAGCCAGATTGTTGAGAGATGGTGTCTGGGGTGGTAAGAACAGGAAGGGAGCCAGCAGAGCTGAAGATTATGTGGGAGGGAGTAGTGTAGGAAGGGGACAGATTGTGAAGAGCTTTAAAAGCAAAACAGAGCATTTTATGTTTGATCTCGAAGGCAATAGAGAGCCACTGGACCTGACTAAATGTGGGGAAAAGAGGAGGGGGGGTTCTGGGATAGCATACTCCTTAAGAGAAATAACATGTGACTGATTTATCTGTGGAAAGGCCCGGAGAGTTTCCTGGCAGCCCCCAAGTAACAGGCAGATCTCTCAATGGACAGCAGTGAGTGGGGTACTTTTACACCAAATGGTACAAATGCCTATTCCACAGCAACTCTGATAAAGCACTTTCCAGCCACTTTTCCTCCCTTGGATACTCATTAGAGGGGCTCTCTCCTTGATTTCTCAGTGATCACTGCAAGCATTTTCTGTGTTCTTGTTTCTTGTTTTAGATCATCTAGATCAGGAGATAAAGAGGATTTTATATTGGTCATGAAATGTAATTCAAATGAAATAAAATGTATAAAGGGGTTGGCATGGTGCCTGGCACATAGTAGGTATTTTATAAATGTTCACTCCCTTCCTTTCCCCCATACATACATATACAGAGCTTTCTGTATCTAACATTAAGGGACTATTGCTGTATCCAGGGACCTGGGCCACTGTACTTTTCCTTAAATCAAATAAAATGAGGTATTTGTAAAGTGTTTAGCGCAGTGTCTGACACATAGTAGGTGCTATGTAAATATTTATTCCCTTCCCTTCTCCTTTTTGCATAGCTTTACGTATCTATCATTAAGGGACTATTTCTGGGCCCAGGTGTCTAGGGTGCTGTACATACTTCCCTATATCAAATAAAACAAATGACATAAAATATTTGTAAAGTGCTTAGCACTTGGCACATAAGAGGAACTTAATATTTTTTCCTTTTTCTCTCCCCTCCCGCTATTTAAAAGACTCTGCTCTGGACCAAAGCATGTGTTCTTGTTGGGGTTCAATCCTGGAAGAACCTGGAGTAGAAGATTAGGAGTCCTTGTATCATACCCATTGACTCAGTATTTTCCCTACTCTGGCTCCTTTGTGAAGATTTATTTATAGCTTAGGCTGTGGCTTAACTTATAGCTTAGGTCTGGGTGCTTCCAAATCTAAAAAAAATACTCAACATACATGTAAGTGAAGTATAGGGCAGGCATTTATTTTCTACACAAAAAGAAATTCTATTGGACAAAAACCAAAAGGATTTAAAACAAGATTCAACAACTCATATTATCACTACTATTAGCCTCCCTGTGAAGACCAATGATTAAAACTCATAAAGTGGTTTGCAGTACTGCTGACCAGGCATTTTTATATTTCACCTTTGCTCTATGCTGTCTGACCTGTCTAGATCTGGTAAAATGGCAGAGGCTTGCATCAGTCTTCTTTATATCTTTCTTCTTCAAGAGCAATGGAGTAATTGACTGGTACTTCGCCCGGCTTTGTTGCCCGATAGTTCCAATCCAAAGGATCCAAGACCCCCACAAGTTTGAGCTCATGCGATCTCAGGAAGTAGCCTCAAACATCCATCTTGAGATAAATACACATTCACTTGAGATCAGGAAACCACAATCACTGAAAAGGCAGCCCAAGATTCATTCTCAACCTTGCTTTGCCAGGCCAGCTGCATGGCAGCTTATGTGAAGGATAGGGAAAGCCACCCCAAACCCCCTCTTGTTGCTGGTTCAGTTGTGTCTGACTCTTCAGGACCCCATTTGGGGTTTTCTTGACAAAGATATTGGAGTGGTTTGCCATTTCCTTCTCCAGCTCATTTTACAGATGAGGAAACTGAGGCAAACAGGGTTAAGTGGCTTGCCCAGGGTCACACAACTAGGAAGTGCCTGAGACCAGACTGGAACTCAGGAAGATAAGTCTTCCTGACTCCAGGTCTAGCACTCTATCTACTGTCCCACCTCCCTTCTTTACCCCTCATGGGAAAGGGCTCTAAATAGCCCTTATGTTGTTTGAAGTTGGAAGAAAAAAAAAGAGAGCAGTGAGGATAAGATCTTTCCAATAAACCATCAGCTCTTCTTACTCTGTGATCTCAAAGTATAAGTCATTCAGCAGAAACTCAGGGGGACCAAGCAGCTCAACTATGATCATTCTTCATAGAACAATACTCATATCAAGGGGAATCAAGGATGTCTTAGGATAGGTGAGCTTGCTGGGGAGCACATGTTGTTTGGAAGGATATGACCACAATGGATGCATCTGTAACATTGAGAAAGATCCCACAGAACATTTTGCCTTTCTGTGATATCTATAGTCTAGCTTGCAAAGCCACTGTCCCAGGGAAGCCCTTCCCAAGTTCCTTTATAGCAGCCATTCAAAAAAAATGGTTCAGTGATTCCCTGGAGATCCCCAAGACCCTTTCACTGTGTCTGTGAGGTCAAAATGATTTTGATAATTTTTAATAACACTGAGATGTTTTAAATCTGAACACAATAAATATTGATAGATATAATCTATATAACAAAAACTCTTCTTGGGGGATCCTCAAAAAATTTTGAGTATAGAGAGGTCTTGAGATCAAAATGTTTGAAAGTACTACTCTCCAGCATTTCAATATGGGCTCAGTTTCTTTGAGCAAGATGGTGCCTGGTATTTTGGATACATCAGTAGACTCTGCTCAGATGAATGTTTTATTGGATGGTCTGAGGCTGAGCAAAGTTTGACGTTTGTCCATTTGAGTCTGTAAGTCTTATTGGCTTGTAGGCAACCGTGCCTTTTCTAACACAGAGGAAAGATATATTTCAACTATCTGGTGTTGAAATCTACTAAATCTGTCTATGGCTTAATTAGTTGGGAAAGAGTTGAAAGACAAAGTGGGAGTAGTAGATGTAAATATAAGAAAAGGTGCCATGGGATGAGACCGGATAGATGAGCACAAACTCAAAATATGTATAAACAGAAACTGTTGGTGGTACCAGTGGAGAATACTTATATAAGTCATCTGAAAAAGATCCTCTGGAGGCTGGTTCCTGGTTTTAGGAGGAGTTGACTCATCACTTCTCATTTGAGAGGCAACATAATGAAGAGGAAAGAGACATAACATCTGAACTTTCACCTTTACCCAATCACTTACAAACTGTACGAACTTGAGAAAGAACCATATGGCATAGTGGGTAAAGTCCTTTAAGTCACTTCCCCTTTCTTGGCCATAATTTCTTTATATAATAGGAAGGTTGGATAAAATGATCCTTAAATCCACTTCAGGTTCTAAAATTCTAGGAGTCTTCCAATTCACCTCTTTGGGCCTTACTTTTCTTATATCTAAAATGGGGTAAATTCAATCAATAACATTTATTAAGCACCCGCTATGTGCCAGGTCCTATGTTAAGTGCCAGGGATACACAAAGAGGCAAAAGATAGTCCTTGCCCTCAAGGAACTTACAAAATTCCATACTACCAACCACAGGATTATTTAAAAGGATCGAATGAGATAATTTATATGAATTTATATGAAAATGAATATAATTATAATGCCCTATGTCAATTGGTCAATCAACCACTATTTGTTAAGGGCTTACTATAGTGTCTGAGACCATGTTTGAATTCAGGGCTTCCTGACTCCAGGTCTGATATTCTATCTACTGTGGGACCAGCCGCCTATTGAAATCATAGGCTGCATTGGGAAACATAGAGAAGAGGAAGAAATGAGTGATGGCTCTGCTTACTCTGCCCTGGTCAGACCACATGTAGAATACTGAATTGAATTCTGGCCACCACATTGTAGAAAGCATAGCAATTAGCTAAGGAACCTACAAAGAAGATGACAAAATGATGAAAATGATGAAGAGTCTTGCTATAATGCCCCATGTAAATTGATTGAAGAGTTTAGCCAGGAGAGAAACAGATTTAGGAAGGGATGGGATGCAGTTATAATGCCAGTACTCTCTTGGTTCAGACTGGATTGTTGGTGGGAAATAAGCACTTGAGAGTCATTGAGTGGTTAACCAAAGGAGTCAGGGAAGACTTCCTGTTGGAGGGAGCACTTGAACTGTATTTGAAAGGAAGTGAGAGATTCCAAGATGTTTAATGTGATCCGCCACCCGATAGAGAAGTGATGGAGCCAGAGTGCAGATTGAGGCACTTTAGAGGGGAGACTTGACTAATGTAGGAATTTGTTTTGCTTGACTATAAATTTCTGTAATAGATTTTACTGTTCTTGCTTTCTCAGTGAAGGGGAGAGGAGATGGGAAGGAAAAAATTCAGAACTGAAAATAAAATTGAATTTAAAAAATGTTTTGAAGAGGACATTTACTTTGCCAAGACACAGCAACGAAGTATACCTACTAGGACAGAGATACTTTGTTTGTCTGGACAGGTCCTCTCTCTTCTCCAAATAGAAACTTGTCATCAGGTTAGGATATGGTAAAGGATATGGTGGTCTTCAGAAGTTTACCAAGTCTGAGAGACCCTAACTGGCCATGCCAAGGACTTTTTTTAGACTTTTAGGTGACCAGAAAGCTAAATTGTGGGGCCAATCTCATGGACAGTTTTGTCTTCTCTTAGAGGAAGTTAATCCCTAAGGATTATGGGAAAAGGGGATCCCTGGGAGAAGCTGTCAAGAAATATTGATAAATGTTAGTCCTATCACATGAGAATATGACAGATCAATCAATCAATCAATCAAAAGGCATTATTAAAGGACTATTATGTGCCAGGCATTGCATTTTCAAGTATTTGAAAGGTGATATGGAAAAGGGATTAGGCTGGTTTTGTTCAATGGTTCCATTGCCCAGAATGAGGGACAAAAGAAAAAAGATTTAGGATTGGTAGAAAGAAAAGCTTTCTAACAATTACAATGAATGGGAAGTGGAATGGGCTTCAGGCAAAGGCTGAACCTGTGGGGATCTTGTAGAGAGGTTTCTGATTTTTTTCTGATTCTGGTTCTGCTTTAGGTACCAGTTGGATTAGAAGGTTCCCAAGATCCCTTCCACCTCTGTAATGGCCAACCTGTCCTTTTGACCGAGGATGCATTCATTTCCACTTTTCTTCTACCTTCTTTCTAGGTATGGTTCAGGGGCTTCCTCTAACAGGAAACCTTCCCTGGATGGTCCAGTCTTTAGTGAGTACCCTGTCCTTCTCCTAATGAGTTTGCATTCACCTATCTGTGTGCAAGTTTTATTTCCATCTTCTCATTCTGCCCCCGGTTCATTCTCCCTTCCTGGCCCACATAATATATGCTCTCCTTAAGAGTAGATTGTTTCATTTTTGACTTTGTGCCCCAAGTACCTCAAACATGCCTTGAATATAAGAGGCATTCAGGAAATATTTGTTGAATTGAATAGAATGATAATGTCTTTGGCTTGATGCTAGGGAAAGTTTCCTCCTTTAATTAAAAAAAAGAACACCCAATTTTTTTTTTTTTTTGCTGTAGTGAAGCAACTCAGTGGCTAAACCAGTCAATCCAATACAAGTGACTTGTACTTATTATTCAGAAGAACACTGTAAAAAAAAAAGTGTGGGAGGTATTATAAACAGATGGTGCCTTTTAATTGCATTACAGGTGAGCAGAGGGAGGACTCAGGCTAAAAGGAGCAAGCAGTAACTAAAATTGTTGGTTAAGATCCTTTCTTTTTTTAGTGTACTGATTAGAAAAGACTACCTGAGGGTTCATGTGCATGAAAAGCCCCGAATAGGGGATTTCCAGGGCTGGAAAACTGAGGATCTTGTAGATTGTGGTTTTGGGGGAAATTGACATTGGGTGAATGCTGGGAAGTTTGAGAATCAAGGTGGGACATGATCAAGGGAACCACATAGACTGCTAGGGCCATGCAAGAGAGCAAGCAAACTTCAACAAGTCTTTGGATCTATCAGGATCTATCAAAGATGAAGGAAGAAGGAGAAGGGGAGAACAGCTGTCATTCCATTCATGTTACTGGAACCTTTTGAAGACTAATTCTGATATTTTAGAGGGAATTTGACTAAAGGAAGTTCATCTGAGCATTTAGGATGGGCAGCTATATTTTGATAAAGGGTTTGGACCGAAATCCTTCCCCTGTTTTTCACTTACAGTGGAGAAACCTTTCCTATATTTATTGCTTTGGAAACCTGATGCTTTTAAGGACATAACAGGTCCTGAATGAGGCATGAGCCATATTCTGATATTTCCAGGAGAAACTGTTGATTAGAGCAAGGAACCATAGAGGGTAATATTAGAGAGAAAGCCTAAATACCGAACCCAGTGCATTTGTTAGCAAAATGTGAACTGTTTGAGGGCAAGAATTGTTTCATTTTAATTTTTGTTTCTAGTACCAGTCCTGCCACATGTAATTAATTTATTTGACTTAAAATTATTATTAATTATTTTATATATTTATTGTATATACAATTTATTATACATAAATTAATTAATTTATAAATGCTTTTTGAATTGACTGAAAGGGAATCTAAAGGTTCTACTGACACATGATTTACCTTTGTGATTAAAAAATTTTCCTCTCCCTTTCCTTTCTCCTCTGATTTTCTCTCTGTTTCTTTCTCTCTGTCTCTCTCTCCCTGTCTTTCTGTTTGTGTCCATATCTGTCTCCCTCTCTATATCTCTTTGTCTCTCTGTCTTCCCCCCTCTTTCTCTCTATCTCTCTCTGTGTCTCCCTCTCTGTTTCTCTGTCTCTCTCTTTCTCCGGGTCTTTATCTCTGCCTCCCTAGCCTCTTTTTCCGTCTCTTGCCTTTATATCTCTGTCTCTGTCTGTCTCTCCCCAACACACACATATACACACACACATTTGCTTTTGGGTTCTTTCCTCACAAAACAAATATGATGCTTTTCCCAAGATTAATAAGAGCCTAGGAGTGACAATCTCGGCAAGGGATGACCCCCCTGCCACAGGTGTACTTAATGGCACAGCAGTAAATAATTACATTGCCCTTTTCAGACTTTGTTGTTCAGCTTCTCCAGAGAAGATGCTCTGAGCTCTGAGGTGATGGCATATAGTTCACTCTAGTTCTCACACATTTGTCATGACAGCTTTGTTTTCTGGTTAGGTTTTCTTTTGGATTCTTCTTCCCTTGCTGTCAAATCCTATGCTTTCAAAATTAAAAATACAACTGCTAGCCCTTGCTCATCTAGTTGAAGGGAAATTATTCTTATTTCTCCCATAAATCATGATTACTGCCCAGTCTACAAACAACATGACAAGCGTATGACAAACAACCCAGCAGTCCCCAAGGAGAAAAACAACAATCCATTTAAATAGGTTCTTTGGTGATTTGGATTAAAACTGGAGGAAGGGAAGGGCTTTTGAGGAGGGTTCAGGGATTTTATAATCATTTTCATTAAAAGAACCTTTAGACAAAACTGTACCAGAAATATGTCCTCCCAGGGCAAAACCAGTTGAGCCAAATGGTAGGAGCAGGGATGACTTGCCCAAGATCTAGGGGTTAGGCTGGTAAATGTTTAACAACCAGCTGGGGAGAGGAGAAAATGCATGTAGGATATGGAGTAAATGCTCACACAGATCATTTAACAATAGACTCTTGAGAACTGTTTTGAGTTAGCTCTCGCACCTCTGCCAAGATTATGTCTCATTAGTAGCAAAGCCTGTATTTGAACTGAAGTCCTCTGAATCCAAATCTAATACCCCATTACCTCATTTTACAGGTATAGAAATTGAGCATAAGAGAAGAAAAATTACTTATCCTGGACTACACAGCTAGTAGTGTTGTGATATCTAGCAAAGCTAGATCCCTATCTTTAGATATTTGAAATTCTGTTGGTCAAATGGAAGAGGGGATAGACTTGTATTTGGGGAAACAGAGCTGGGGCAAAAAGCCAGATCTGGGCTTGGGGTAAGCCCAGAGATTGCCTAATATCCCCCAATGGCCAGGGCCTGTGTCAGGAGGGATCAGGTTTGTTTCCCCCTCACTGAAGGCTCTTAAGTAAAGTCTCATCACCTATTTACATTTCAGAGGGGATGGATGTTGGATTCAGTGTCCCCTTCCAGTGCTAAGATTCTGGGCAATCTCCAGACTATAAGGAGGTGTCCAAGAAGGATTTCAGGGGGAAAGCAGGCAAATACTTTTTAAAGCATTGGAAGAGAAACAAAAATGGAAACAAGAAATCCAGGCTGGGAGAACACAGGTCAGATGAGGGAAGAGAACACAGGAACCTTCATACCATGGGTATGATCACCCTAGGACGGGGAGCAATGTGATCCCCTCCCTTCCAGGGTTGGAAATCCCCTGAGAGTCCACAGTGATGGGAACTCAGGGGCATAGGCTGGGTTAGGCCTAGCGTGGGGCCAGACCCTAGCCAAGTATGGAGCAAGGCGTAGGATGGTTGGGGAGAAAGCATCCCCTTAATCAGTGCCCTGGAACAAAGGTCTTCCATCCCCTGATAGGTCTCTGTTTTCATAAAAGTAAGTATAGCTATTGGCTTCCTTAGCACTGTTCTTCCATTGAGCTCAAGGCACTTCATAAAAATTAGACACAACAGGCTGATGAGAGAAGGTGAGTCCATCACTTCAGGGACCTCTGTTGGCCTCCTGAGGCCTTTGAGGTTCATTTAGCCAACTAATTTAGGGAAGCCAATTGATTCCCAAGGGTTCCCTTTTTCTGTATTCTTGCATGTTTGTGACTTTGCCATGGACAGGAACTGGAAAGCATTTATTAATCATTCTTTACAAGGCATCATACTAAGTACTGGTGATACAAGTAGAAAAGACCCAGAGCTTGCTCTAAAGGAACTCAAATTCTAACTGGGGGAGACAACACATAAACGTGGGTTCAGCTACAGGATAGATGGAAAATTCCAGAAGTTCTTGGGGTCTGGTAGGCAAAGCAACAGGGTAGTTGGGAAGGATCTACAGATCTTAGAGGGAGCAGAGATAGGGCAGATAGATGGTCCCCAACCAATGACTCCAAGGGGGAAATGGGACCAAGAATTGGAGAGGAGGGGGACACTGTGTTTACTCAGTCAAATGTGGAGATGGAGGAGAGAAATAAGGATCTATATCATGTATGGGGTGTTCAGAGAGGACTAGCACCTCCTGTATGGGGGCTTGCCGAGACCTTTCAGGGCTGCTCATACGCCTTTGGTGTCCATCTGTCACCCAGCTTTCACCTCTGACTCCAGGAAGGTGTAGCATGTACAATGGCCATGTTAACCAGTAAACCATTTTGGCAGATGGGCTAAATCAGTAATCGATAAGCCTCAAACCCTCCAGTGAGTTAGGGGTGTCTACCCAAAGCATGTGAAGACTTCCCCCAGCAGAATGGATGAATAAAGAATTTGTTCCAACTGCCATGAAGGAAGCTGAAGCAGGCACAATGGAGCAATTAGACCTTGGTCAAGCATTGAAGATGCCAAGGTCATCCATGGAACCCTGGGTCATTACCAGTGGTCTGGACTTTTGTCTTGCCCCTGGACTCTAATGGTTCTGCAAGAGAGCAGGAGGCTGATAACTTTGTACAACTCTACCTTACTTCAATCCATTTCACACACTACTCAAGACATCACCCTCTTTCAAAACAAAGGATGAATGACAATAATAAAAATAGTTATTGTTTATAAAATCCCTTACAAATATTTTCTCATTTGATCCTTACAGTTCTATAAAGTGGGTGCTATTATTATCCCCTTTGGAGGAGACTGAGGCTGAAGGAGTGGCTTGCTGGGCTCCCACAACTAGTAGATACCTGATGATGGATTTGAACTCAGGTCCTCCTGACTCCTGATCGAGGGCTCTATCCACTGAGCAAAAACGAAGAAAAATAAACAAAAACTGCACTGAACTTTGGAGAAAGTTGCAAATGATAAGAAGTTTGAGGTGATGAGGGAATATAATTTAGACAGGAATCAACCTTTGCAAAAGTATGGAATTAGGAGAGGGCATATTGAGTTTGGAGAACAGCGAAAGGAAGTGGATCAGTCGAGAAAGAGTTGGGACTATGGGGACAGTCTGTGGGGTATTCATGGCCCCAGTAACCCAGGTGGCAGTATATCCATGGAAGATCCTCTTGGATCTGAGCTCACAGCTCCACTCACTGTAACTCAGCAAACACTACACTACAGACCTGGGAGGACTAAACAAGTCCCCACAACTCCAGAAAATGAGCCACTTTCTCCCTCTCACCAGTAGTCTGAGGCCCATTATTGTCTGAATTACTCAAATACCCTCTTGAGGTCCAGGTTTAGGCTAGTTTTCTCAGATGGTTAGAACAGGGTTTTAGTGAGGCTCAGGTCCTAAATTTAATTCCCATATGCTTTAGTTAGCTCTTCATTGAAAAATACTGCCACAGATACAACCCTTAAACTAGGGATGGGGAACCTGTGGTTATTTTGTTCTGTGAAGTTTAGATTCCGTTAAAGGGTATCCCTTGAACACGTAGAGGGTCAGGTGTGGTCTTGAAGCCGCAGGTTCCTCACCTCTGCCTTAAAGGGGTGCCACCTCTTTCATTGCCTTGAGGTGAGGGACTATTTGCTTTTGTCATTATATTCCCAGTAATGAACACAGTACCTGGGATATAGTCTTTTTTTAAAAATTTTCTTTTTAATTTATGAAATAAAAAAATCATATCCCTAACAGAATACAATAAAAAAAGAGAATTGTACATGAAACTAAATTATATAGTCTTTCGGTAAATGTTAATGGTTTGCTTGATGCTGGCAGTTTTTTGCTGTTTAGTCATTCAGTGGCGTCTGACTCTGTGCTACCAACTCGCAGATGCAGGGGAGGCAATGGGGAAAGTTCGACACAATGAATGTCCCTTCCATGTCCAAATGCCCCAGGCACCAACAGTGCATAGTTACAAAGTCTTATGAGGGAAAAGGCAGATTTGTACATTAGTAGTTTGCATTTTGAAGGAGATGCTCCACAGTGCTTTACTGGAAGTGTCCAACATGCGCTCCCAGTCAATAGCACTCCTGAGTGACCAGACTACACTGTAGTTCCTGTCTGATTTTGATGTGTTGATGAGTTAAAAAAAAAAGAAATATATAAACATGTGTGGTTTTCTAAGTCAATTTGCAGCCTGTAGAGATCCTTATGTGTGGTTTAGTGGCCCCTGTTTCTATGTGAGTTTGATACCACAGCTTTAGAGCATTCAGAAGGAGGGTGGTATTCATAGCAGTCTATGGATTCTATGAAATGAAAGAGGCTGGTTTATTCCAGTTACCAATTTCTGAGTAGTACCCGTTCTTTTTTTTTTAATGTGGAGTCTTTGGTCATATCATCTGTCTTCCCCATCCCCAAACAAATCTTCAGACAAGGAAAAGAGAACATTCTACATCATTTTAAAATGGGGAGGGGGGGGAGGGGGAAGGCTCTCTGGCCTCTCCAGCAGGGAGATGACTCCCCCATAAGGCACCAGTGACACACAACTCCACTTCTGAAAGCAGGGTTTTCAGGATAGATTGTTTGGTCATCTGGCTCCTCTGCAATAAGGGAAGGTAGCCAAGATCTTTAGAAAAGAGGACTACAATTTTTTCCTGATACGGCAATTATAGCTCAGATGAAATATTGTTCACTCTTTTATGGTGTACACAGTAAATAGTTTTCTTTTGAGGTAAGTACTGCAAATATTGGTGCACCTAAGTGGCTCAGTAGATAGAGCACCAGGCCTGGAGTCAGGAAGACTCATTTTCTTGAGTTCCAATTCGACCTCAGATACCTCCTAGCTGGTCAAGTCACTGAACCCTATTTGCCTCAGTTTCCTTATCTGTAAAATGAGCTGGACAGGAAAATGGAAAACCACTCAAGTACCTTTATCAAGAAAGCCCCCAAAAGGGGTCACAGATAGTCAGACTCGACCAAATGGATGAACAACAAAAAACTGCTGACATCAACCAAGCCACAAGCATTTACCAAAAGACTATATAATTTAGTTTCATTTACAATTACCTTTTTAATTGTACTATGGTATAGAAATGCTAATTTTACTCTATAAATTAAAAATAAAATTCTGTGCTCATTACTGAGGATACATTGACAAAAACAAATAGTCTCTCACGTCGAGGAAATTAACTTTTAGAGTAAGATACCAGGTCTGCCATTGAAGAATCCATCGTTTGGACCAAAAGGTCTAGGCTTATAGAGCTTGTGTTGGAAAGCATTTCAGAAAACATCAAACACTCTTATTTTATAGATAAGGAAAGAGGAAGATTTTGTAGCTAAGGGAACAGTCTCAGGGAGATTAAGAGCTTATCTGACATTAAAGAATTTCAGCTGGGGTACAGGAGCTAGGGGGTACAGTGCCCACTGCTTGTTCTTTGGCTGGGTTCAGTCCTAGGGAGCCTTCCTCTAATGAGAGGCACCAAGCTCCCTGTTTTCACTTCTTCTGCTCATTAATTTCCCTCTCTCCTCTCTTTGCCCTAAGGATAAATTTTCTCATAGTTTAGTTTATGGCTTATGTCCAGAATTTTCCCTAAAAGGGAAAAAAAATGGCATTCAGGCTACAATAAAAATCAGGTTTGAGACAGGTTATTTATTGGAACACATAAAAGAAATACAAAACACAAAATACAGCACACATGAATGACTCTTAGCATGTGTCTGCTGGTAAAACAGCCCAGGTTGAGCCATTCTTCTTATCAGTGGCTAGTTTTTCCAAAATCACTAGAATAGATGTTAGGAACTTCTGCCATTCATCACTAACCTGTTGCTTCCCAGGACCCCCAGATTTCTTGAATGTACAAGGTTACCTCAAGACCTGGACACATCTGTATTGGGTTAGATCAAGGATTGGGAACCTGAGGCCTTGAGGCCACAGGTGGCTCTCAAGATCCTCAAGGGCAGCCCTTTGACTGAATCCAAACTTCACAAAGCAAATTCCCTTAATAAAAGGATCTAATTCAGTCAAAGGGCTGCACTTGGGGACCTAGAGGGCCACATTTGGCTTTGAGGCCTCAGGTTTCCCACCTCTGGGTTAGATAATCATTCACTTAAGATCATGGAAAAACAAATATAAACAAGGCATCTCAAGTTCAAACTTAATCTTGCTTAGCGGGCACATGAGCCCTATGCTCACGGTCACCTGGAAGCCTTATACTCTGGCCATACCTAACTCAGGGCTAGAGCGTTGTCACTTTGAGATGATTGAGGATCCTCCACTAGTTGATCAAAATCAGCTATGACAACTCTGAGTATATCCCACTGAATGGCATGTATAGTTCAATTTAATCTTCTACATATGTATTTGTGGGTTGGTCATTTCAGTCATGTCTGACTCTTCCTATCACCATTTGAGGTTTTCCTGGAAGAGATATTGGAGTGGTTTGACATTTCCTTCTCCAACTCATTTTACAAATGAGGAAACTGAGGCAAACAGGGTTTAGTGACTTTCTCCGGGTCACATAATAGTAAATAGTGTCTGAGGCCAGATTTGAACTCAGGGAGATGAGATTTTCTGACTCCAGAGCAAGCCACTTAGCTGTTCTTTACATAACTATACATGAAACATATGCTAAGTAGATAGAAGGCGTAATGTTAATGGGATATAAGATCTTCCCCACCAATTAAAAGGCTTCATGCGGAGTCCACTAAGGGTAGCTTGCTTAGGTTAGACTTGCTTGTAGGAAAGCTAGCACACCTTTTGGTACTAAACTGATTAGACACTGAGTCATGTGGGCTATGACACCTTCTGGCACTGAAGGGTGTATGAGTTGGTATTTTGCTATGGAGGTTGCTTATAAGAAAGACTATTTGATTCCCTAGCTGACACTCTGAGTAGATACATGTTCAGACCCCTACCCCCCCCCCCCCCCACTACTAAGATGTAAAAGCTCTCTCAAACCAGTGGTGTAGTAAAGTGTATAGCAATATTGCTTTGATTCAGGCAGTCAGAGCCCCATCTGTTTATCTTTATGCTAATTTCTCTGCTTGTTTCTCTGTTTCTATTTTCTCTGATGTTCACGGTGCTGACTTTTCCTCTACACTAGTGAACGTAATTAAAGAAGATTGTTGACCCATTAAAAGTTACTTTCCTTTAAGAAAAACAGGTCCAAGAACCTGTACTAGCAGGTCATCCTAGGTGTGCCCGGGAGCTTGCTGTTACAGAAGGTGACATTGGGGTAGAAGGTATTAGTGTCATTATCCCCTTATTAGAGGCAGCTGGTGGCACAGTGTTGAAAGTGCTGGGCCTGGAGTTAAGGAGACCAGAGTTCAAATCCAGCTCTGACAATTATTAAATATGAGCAAGTCTCTTAACCTCTGTTTTCCTCAGTTACCTCAAAGGTAAAAATGGGGATAATAACAGCATTTCTCTGCCAGGATTGTGGTGATGATCAAATGAGATAATCCTTCCTTTTTTAACAACAACAAAAGTGTTTAGCCCAGTGCATGGTGCATAGTAGGTACTATGTAAATAATTATTCTCTACCCTTCTTTTCCTCCCACTTCAAAGATGAGGAAACTGAGGCTTAGGAAAGTAAAATGACTTGTTCTCGGTCACACTGCTAACAAGTAGAAAATGTAGTCCTGAAATTCAGGTCCCTATATTGCATTCATAAAATGTTTAGACCAGTAGAGTACAGCAAGACCACCAACTGCCTAGTCCTGGATACTCTGTCGTCTCTCAGGGGAGTCTAGGCTTGCATTAGTATTTGGGGACTTGCTTAGCATGGTGAGTGACTCGGGTGGCCCAAACAATCTATTGAAACCACCAGACCTTTACAGATGAGCTGCCATGTAAGGGGGTGGCTAAGTATAAGATAGGTGCTGGGCCTAGAATCAGGAACGCTTGTTCAAATCTGGCCTCAGACAGAAGTGTTGTTGAATTGCTTCAGTCCTGTCTGACACTTCAGGACTCCATATGGGGTTTTCTCAGCAGAGATAGTGGAGTGGTTTTCCATTTTCTTCTCCAGCTCGTTTTCCAGATGAGGAAACTGAGACAGATGAGGTTAAGTGACTTGCCCAGGTCACACAGCTAGGAAATGTCTGGCGGTGAATTTGAATTTACAAAAGGAATCTTTCTGACTCCAGGCCTGGTGCTCTATACACTGCATCACCCAACTGCCCTATTAGCTATATGACTCTGGATGAGTCAGGATACCCATCTGCCTCAAGTTCCCCAACTACAAATGAGGATCATAAAAGCACCTACCTCTTAGCATGGTCATGAGGATCAGGTCATGAGATATCTGTAAAGCTGCACGGCACCTAGTAGGTGATACATAAACACTTGTTTTCTTCTAATTCCCCATCCCTTCCCATCTAGCCCTACCTTCTCTGTC
The DNA here is from genome assembly GCA_023548195.1 of Bettongia penicillata ogilbyi. Taxonomy (NCBI): domain Eukaryota; kingdom Metazoa; phylum Chordata; class Mammalia; order Diprotodontia; family Potoroidae; genus Bettongia; species Bettongia penicillata. Next base: position 9,615,087 of record JAJHZJ010000061.1, read on the forward strand.
CTAAAATCTACAAAGTTGATTTTTAAACTCACATGCAAGATCTGAATCCATAATAGCAGTACATTCTATATTCTAGGCTCTGACTTGATGGAAAGGAAAAATTACAACTTCTTTCTTCTCCCTTAGGGCTTTCTCTCTCTTTTGGAAAGATAAGTTGCGGAAAGTCCTTGGGAACTCTTTATCAGCTGTTGTTTTCATAGACTGCAGAGCACCCAAGTCATAGCAGGGAGAGAGGAGGGAAATCAGAGCTGACTGTTTCAGTCCCAAAGCTACTGACTTCTCAACTTTCTTACTTCTATTTACAGGTAAGAAAAGCAAAAAACCCAAACCAAAAACAAAACCCAAAACACCTTCAAAGGTGGTGATTAAGCTTAAGAACAAGAAGGAAAACAGATTAGCCAGAAGAACCGTTGTTCCGGGCCAAGTAGGAAGTTAAAAACATAAAACAAATGGAAATCACTTTGTCAAGCGCTTTAAAAGGCATATGACCTGTGGTAGATGGGGCTGGTTAGAATCCTACTTGTGCTAATGAGGTCAAGGTCACAGCTTAATCCCCTGCTGGGGCCAGTTAACCCTGCTCTTCTTCCATGGCAATGCACTTGACCCCTAGTCTTAAGCAGCCTCTTTGAAAATGTGTTGTTCTTGTTCAATTGGGTATGACCCTTCAGGACCCCATTAGGGTTTTCCTGGCAAAGATACTGAACTGGCTTGCCATTTTCTTCGCTCAATTTACAGATGAGGAAACTGAGAGGCAAACAGGATGAAGGGACTTGTTCAGAATCATATAGCTAGTAAAGTGTCTGAGGCTAGATTTGAACTCAGGAAGATGAGTCTTCTTGACTCCAGGACTGTTGCTGTATCCATTGTAATATCTAGCTGCCCAGCTCATTTTACAGATGAGGAAATTGAGGAAAATGAATACATAGTTCATAAAAAGGATTTGTGGAGAAAGGGTGGATAAGTATTACTACTCTTAGGATCACTATTTCCAGGGATGATCCACCTCCCTCCTGAAAATCTTGGAATCATCTTTCATTCTTTCCTTTCTGTTACCCCCTCCTTCATTTTATATATTTTATCTAATCCAGATTCAGAATCGGCCTCTGAAATATTTTTCAAATTTTCCTTCTCCTTTCTACCAGCCTAGATCAAGTCTGTAACTTCTCACTTGTATTGGCCTCCTTCATTGGTTTCCCTGCCTCAACCTATTCTGGCATTTAGTGCATAGAGTGCTGGGCCTAGAGTCAAGAAGATTGGACCTCAAACCCAGCCTCACACACTTACTAGCTGTGTGACTCTGGACAAGTCACCTTCCTCAATTGTAAAATGGAGACAATAACAGCATCAATCTCACAGGATCGTTGTGAGGACCAAATGAGATAATATTTGTAAAACCCTTAGCACAGAGTCTGGAACATCCTCCCCCCTTCCTTCTCTCTCTCTCTGTCTCTGTTTCTCTCTCTCTCTTCCTTTCTTCCCTCATTCCCTTTCTCCTTTTTCTCCCTCCCTTCCTTTCCTCTCATCCTTTCTTCTCTTCTCTCCCTCTTTCCCTCTACCTCTTCCTTTTTCCTCTCCTTCCTTTTCTCCTTCTTTCCTTCCATCCTTCCTTCTTTCATTCCTCTCTTCCCTTTCCCTCCCTCTCCTCCTTTCTTCCCTTCTCTCCTTCTTTCCCTCCTCCCCTCTTTCTTCTCCTTTCTTCCCTCCCTCTCTACCTCCTTCCTTTCTCCCTTTTCTGCTCCCCTCTTTCCCTCCCTCCCTCCATTCCTTCTCCTTTCTCCCTTGCTCCCTCCCTCCCTCCTTTTCTTCCTTCCTTCTTTCCAGATGCTTTAATGTACTCTACTCCCCTTCATATACTCAGGGTCCCAGACCAACTGAATTCCAACCACTCAGCAGAATCATTTTATTCTTTCCCACCCCCATGCCCTGGTGCATACTGTCCTCCATGCCTGGAATGGTTTCCCCCACCTCTTTGCCTGGTGAAATCTTCCCCTTTCTTTAAAACCCAGCTCAAGTGCTCCCTCCTCCATGAACCTTGGTTCCTCCCACTCCTTTCCCCCACAAATAGAAGTCAATTCACTATTTATCAAACTCCTACTCTGTGCTAGCACTGGGCTACGTACTAGCCACATAGAGAGGAAGCCAATCTCTGCCCTTCTGACTTTCTCATGTCATTTTGTTTGGGCCTCACCTATGCACTTACTATATGATAACTGCTGTGTAATTATAACTGCCGCACTTGGCCCTGAGGAAGAGATGGAAAAATGCCCCCTGCCCCCTCCTTCTTTGGAGAGAGTACTATGGGTGTGAACTCTGCAGATACTTGTGCAGGCTTGGTGGATGGGGTGAACTTCTCCCCACCTTTCCCCATTCGTTAATGCTTTGCTGTATATGAAAGACAGTTCTCTGGGTGGGGAGGGGGAAAAGGGAAATATTTGAAAATTCAGGTAATTTAGGAACAAGAAATAACAATAAGACATTTTAGCATGTTACAGCTTCTATCATCACTACGTTAAATCCCTTGAGGACAGGGGCTTGGCCATGCACCATCTTGTTCCCTAGCACCTAGCTCAGGCCATTGCATGCATGAAGTGCTAAGGCATTTCTGTACAATGCAGTAGACAAGCTCTAAGTGTCTCATGTGTGTTGGACATTAGGTAGCTGCTAAGGCAGGATGAAAACCGACCAGCCTCTATCCCTCAGAACTTAACTCCTTGGAGGCAGGTGGAGCAAGGGGAGGGGGAGCCTAGAGATGCACAAATAAATTAGTGAAAGGAAGACTGTGACAGAGGTAAAGGAAAAATCCAGACAAAAGGCACTAGGAAAACTTGGCATGGTCTTGATATAAAGTAAATCCTTACACCCTGAAAAGCAGCTCCAAGTATACATCTTCCTGATGGGCAAATAGAGCCTGTTTTTCAAACACACACACACACACACACACTTTATCCCGATTTTACTTCTACTTCCCATCTTACTAAGGAGAAATCTGAGGTATACACACACACATACACGTATATACATATGTGTGTATATATGCATGCATATGTGTATATATTTGTGTATATATATATATATATATATATACATATATATTTGTTGTTGTTCAGTAGGTTTTCAGTTGTATCTGATCCCATTTGTGATTCCATTTGAGTTTTCTTAACAAAGATACTGGAGTGGTTTGTTTCCTTCTCCAGCTCATTTTACAGATGAGGAAACTGAGGCAAACGGGGTTAAGTTACTTGCCCTGGGTCACACAGCTAGTAAGTGTTGAGCTCTATCTACTGCACCACCTTGCTGTACACACACACATATGTATATACATACATATACATTTGTCTGTATATATATACTACATATACATCATATACACATGTAATTGAACCTCAGTTCAATGCATCCATATGTACATATACATACATGCATACATACGTGTGTATGTGTGCACATAATATTTTTACATGTGTATATACATATAGGAATATACGCACATAGACATATGTGTATGCATTTGAACCTTAGTTTGCATATATGTATCCATCCATCCACATATACAACATACAATTTGGTCTAGCCATGGTGGCCTTCTTGTTCTTCTTCCATGGCATTCCATTTCCGATCTCTATTTTTGCATTGGCTGTCCCTCTTGACTGGAATGTACTCCTTCCTCACCTCCACCTCAAAGAATCCTTTCTTTCTCTAAGACTCAAGTCCTGCCTTTCCTGACCTCTACTCCCAGGGGCTAGGGTTCTCCCCTGAAAATTACCCTTTAATCATTTTTTCTTTATCCTTTGTCTGCTTTTGTAGGTCCATGTGGTCCCTCCAAGAGTACATGAGCTCCTTGAGGGCAGGCTCTGCTTCTTCTTTTGACTCTGCCACTCCCATGCCCGCATTGTGCCCAGCACATAGTAAGTGCTTAATGAATGCTTGTTGATGAATAGCTGGATTCAAAGAACAGCCACGTTAGGAGTTGACCCTAAAGGAACTCAGTTCAGACAAGCCTTCCCCCTAGTTATGAATAAGCCAATCATCACAGAACTCCCATTATCTCAGAGGCAGAAGGGAAACTCAAAGGGCATCTAATACAGTCCATCCCTACCTGGAAAAAAAAATCCTTGGCAAGCAGTCATCCAAGCTCTTTTTGAAAATTTCCAGTGAAGCAAAACCCATTACATTTGGAGACAACCCCTTCTACTTTTGTATCACTCTAATTACTGGAAAGTTTCCCCTTAAATCAAGCCTAAATCTGCCTCTGCAGCTTCCACCTTTTGGTCTTGTTTTCTGCCCTGGGCCAGACAGAACAAGTCTCATCCACAAGACAGCCTTTCAAATACTTGAAGGCAGCTACTATTAAGTGCTTCTTAAGTCTTGTCCCCAGGCTAAACATCCCAGATTTCTCCACCCAGTCCTTGAATCATGAAGCTTCTATGCCCTTTGCCATCTAAGTCACCAGTGCTGCCACATTTGTTACAGTTTGCCTACATCCTTATTAAAATCAGCTCCCAGAGATGAGCATGGTTCTCCAGGTGTGGTCTGATGAGGACAGAGTTCAGTTGGCACTCTTCACCCACTTTTTCTGGACACTAGGTCTCTCTTAGTGTACCCTGAGTTGTTTGGGGGTACTACCTCACAATGTCTCAAGACTTACGGAAAGACATTCCTCATATTGCTAGGTTTTTCTCACCAGGCATTATTTTCAGCTATTAAAAGTCAGAGAAACTTGGTAGAGAAAACTAGAACTCCTTGGGGGAAGAATAAGATCAAGTTAAATATAGCAACCATGCCTTTCTTTTTTTCCTGAAAGGGAGCAGATTGTAGTGTAGTGGATAGAGCAATGGACTTTGAATCGAGTTCTGACTCTAGCTTTGTTTCCTCACAGAGACGCATCAGGAAGAGGAGAAAGGTTGCAAGGATTCCATAACCTTAGAGCATTAGAGATATGTGCTAGGGGAATAATAACTCACTTTATATAGTTCTTTAAAGTTCACAAAAGGTTTTATAGTTATCCCTTCCACATCGCAACTTTCCCCATTGTGGTTTTGATATATTGTGGGTTGGCATAAGAAATGAAACGGGAATTTTGGGGGAGTTTTGTGGAAACCATAGACAACCTATAAAGGCCAGCAGACAACATAAAAAAAGCTTAGAAATTCTGAATTGCAGAATCATTATGAAAAAGACATTCTGATAGACTCTGGCATCACATGAGGAAAGGTTAAGTCCTTATAGGATTTCTTAAAGGAAAATGAAGGTGAAGGGTCTACCCCTACGGATTTTATGCAGATTTTCCAGATCACAGGGATGCTACACCCCTAACCTCCATGATGTGGGAGGGATAATTGTATTTATATCCATGATTTCGTTTGCTCTTTAGCACAGCCCTATGACCTTGTTTATTCCCATTTTACTAGTGAGAAAACTGAGGCTCACTGCTATTGAATGACTTCCCTAGAGCCTCATAGTTGGTTTCAGAGGTAGAATTTCACACTGACTAATGAGTTCAATCCTATCATTTTACAGATGAAGCAACTGAGGCATAATGGCGTGAGAGGACTTGTCTAGGGTCACGCCTAGAAGTGTTTGAGGCAAATTTTGAATGCAGATCATCCAAGTCCATGATCCATGCCATAGTATACACTATGCTATGGTGCAGTTCAGGAAACTGCCAATCAATCACAACTCATTGGGTCTTACATCTCTAAACAGAGACCTCTTCCCCTTCTTATCCTCTTAAATGTATCTCAGCATTTGAAATGGTTTTTTTTCTTTAATCACTCCTACGTGGAAGGTGCTTTTTCATGCTGAGGTTTGTCTAAGACATAAATTGGACTTTGCAGTTAGGAAGAAGGAAGCTATTAGAAAACAGGTTACCTCCAGTGTACTCAGAGTGTCTGGAGGGATTGCCCTTTATTGCTTTCTGGATGGGCAGTTTTTTCACAGTGTGCTCTGAACAGAAACTAATTTATTTCTGACATAATGCTCTAGTGGGACTTACAAAGATTTGACATGAGGCCTGGCAGTAGCAGCCAGTATTTAGAAAATGTAACTGGAAAGTCCAGGAAAACTGAATAGGCCTCCTCTAAGAAGACTCATGCTTCCATCCAGCCTGCCTGATGACAGCACCCAGAAAATGCTCTATTCCCTGAATTGAAGGCTGCCAGCCCATCACAAAAAGCTTGCAATGTTCCTATTGAGTAAGAAGAGATCCAATTTAATAAGTATTTGTGAAACATCTATTAAGTGTAAAACACTGGCAAAGATGGGGAGGAAAGCATTAAAAATACTTCCTCTTTTCAAGAAACGTATAGTTTCATTAGGGAGTCAAGCCATAAGTTCATGAAGCATTTGACTAATATTACAAGACAGTATAAACCTAAATGGAATAGAAGAGATATTGAATCCTGTGGGAATTTAGTGGTGGGAGAGATCTCTGCAGAATGGAGTGGTTTGGGTAGATGAAGTGGCATGGTGGAAAGAATCTGGAATCATAGGAACATAGATTTAAAATAGCAAAGGACTGTGGTGGTCACTGAGTCCAACCCCCTCACATTGCAGACGAGGTAACTGATGGACAAAGAAGTTAAGGGATCTGCCACAGGTCACAACGCAGTAAGTAGCAGTTGGGATTCAAGTCTAGGTTTTCTGACTCCAAATTGAACACTGTACCATACTGCCTGGGTTCATAAACTGGCTCTAATACTAATGAACTGTGTGACCCAGGAAGAATTCTTTTATTCCTCTATACTTCAGTTTTATTTCGGTAAAATAAATTGTTCAGGATGTCCTACTCAGCTTGATGTGGTTAGAGAGGAGCCATAGTCTGAGAATCTGAAAACATGTACCTCTGGAGGATGAGGGCATGTCCATTGACACCTTATTGAGAGGACTCAGGACATTTTCCACCTGGGTACTTGTTGACCCAGTCATACCTACCTGAAGATGAGTTATTGAGTGTCGTTGTTGGGTAAGATTTGATAGACTCAGACAGTGGTGATGAGGAGCTACTCCTTTGTAAAAGACTTGTGCAATGGGTAGTTCATGGAAATCCAGAGAGATCTGAGCACACATGACAGATCAGAGACCTGGATCTCTGGAGGGGCAAACCTCTTCACAGAGACCAACTACCATCTGTTTCCATCCCAGAGATGACAGCTCAGAGAAAGAGAGCCAGAGATGTTTGGCCTGAGAAATGGCAGCAGTGATAGGTAATGATAGGAAATAGAGAGCTCCTGGACTGTGAATACCCATACTCAGTCATGGAGAGGCAGAGGCAGCTGCAGAGGAAGATTGCAGCTGAAAATGCTATAAATCACATGATCCCAGGAGAAGGAATGAGGTGTATTGGTTGTGGGAATTCCTAAGTCCTAGCCTCTAAAGAATTGGTAAGTCTCTGAATCCCCAGACTTTAAAGGCTTTAAAGGAGTCTCTGCAGTTCCTTCCTTCCTTCCTTCCTTCCTTCCTTCCTTCCTTCCTTCCTTCCTTCCTTCCTTCCTTCCTTCCTTCCTTCCTTCCTTCCTTCCTTCCTTCCTTCCTTCCTTCCTTCCTTCCTTCTTTCCTTCCCATGACATTGTCAAATAGTTCAACTGAACAAATTGACTGGAGTTTTTTTGACATTAAATAAGAGGCATTACCATCTGCTTTGCTGTTGCACCCTACATACCATGGGACTTTTTCCATCTGACTTACAAGTGAAACCTTCCACGTGTATTGTCCCCTCCATTAGAATGTGAACTTGTGGAAAACAGAGTTTTCACTTTGTATTCCCTAGCAATTAGGAGTGCTTTCTACAGTGTAAGTGCTGGATAAATGCTTTTTCATTCTGAACTTGGGGTTCTAGACTATGGGTTAAGTAGGAATAATGTTTGTACTATTAGCCTGCTAGCCTGAGGGGAACTCTTTGTCAACCTTGAACTACTATAGCAATGAAAATAGTGGTCATTGTTATCATTAGAACCCTTTGAAGAAGAGCTGGGATGTGAAATGAGACCGGAAAAATAGGGAAGTTTTGAATAGCAAACGTGTTAGGGCATTCTGGGTAAAAGGAATGGCTGAGGCTTTGTTAGGCAGTAGGGAAATATTAAGGAAGTTTGAGCAGGGCAGTGACATGATCAGATCCGTGCATTGAATACCTATAATTGAAGTACAGTCAGGAATGAATGGGGGTTAGGAGGTGGCTCAACCTAGGGAGACTGCTTAGGGGGGGATGGTAATATTCCAGATGAGAGGGAATGAGAATCTGAACTAGGGAGATGGCAATGCTAATAGATGCATGAAGAACCAGGGGTCTTGTGAAGACCAAATTTGGCTGTTTTCCTGCCAGATTATACCCTGGAAAGCTACTCTTATTCTAGGAGTGGCTCTATAAAAGCAGGAAATGATTCAGCAAGGAGGTAAGGAGGCACAATGGCCTAGCCCCTGAGGAGTCCCACGCCTTAGAGGAGTGTCTGGTGCCTTCAGGAGTAGTGATTTTGATTGGAAAAGAGGAAGAGTTGGGGACCACAGGTCTGGTAATTTTTATTGACAGGCTCTAGTCAAGACATGTATTGCTCAATAATAGAGAAGGCTGGTTTGCCCACATGCCCAGGAGCCAGAATTCCAGAGCTCTTAGCTTTTCCATCAGCTTCAATTCTCTTGACAGCTCACTCCTTTCTTTAATTTCCTTAGCTATAAGATGAGCCCTCCCTCCCTCCACCCCATTGGGCCCCTGAGTGACATGAGAAGGATGATCTGGTTGATCTTTCCAAAACTCTTTGAAGACCCATGCATAGAAAGTGCTAAGAATTAATATGATCATAAGTGATACTATACTTTATAACTCCATTGCTCTAGAGTTTTACACTAGGTAGGGAGAGCTTTCTCTTACAGTCAAGTTCAGTAGATAGTTTTCCAAGTCTAGCGTCATACAAGGTGAGTCCTGGGATCTGGGTCTAAAGAGCATCTATGCAATATTCATTTATAACCATCCTCTTTCAAGTGTCACTTTCTGCATGAAGGCTTTCTGATTGCACCCCCCCCCCAGCCCTCTCTCTTCTGTCTCTCATATATTACCTTCTATCTCTTTTAGACATATTTTATATGCTTATACAACATACATGTTGTCTCCTTTGGTGGAATGTAAATGCTTTGAGAACAGGGACTATTTCCTTTATGGCTTAGTATCTTCACAGCTTTACACAATGCCTGCCACATAGTAGGTACTTAATAACTGTTTGTTGATGGATTGTTGATAGGATTTCTGGGTCCCCCATGTATGCTCATAGGGATGTTGTGCTTCCCCTGATAGATTTGATTTTTGCTCTATTTTCTACAATAACAAGGAAGTATTTTCTGGTTTTATGTACAAGGCAATAAGTAAAATTTGTTAAAGTGAATAACCTTTTGTCCCATGTCCCATCTCTAGAGACCAGTTTAATTCCAGTCTACTTCTGCACCATTTATTTTTTTTCCATGGAACCCTAGAAGACAGAAGGGTTGCCCTCAGGAATCAGATGCATTCTAGTGTTCAGGTGTCTGGAAGTCCAGGGCCACAGGGATCTTCTTCATTTATCCCCAAGTTGGTGGGGGGTTGTGGAGCTAGGGAATATGCTGCTTTTTTATTTTCAAATAAGGGACTAGTAGCTGAACATTACCTACCCAGGCACCTATCTACCCCCAATTTCCAAATACAGATGCGATTCTGACCTGGCCATGACCATTCGGAGATGCCTAGACATGTATCTAATTTCTATATGCTCTTTCTCTGAAGAATCCCTTCCCACCCGCTTCTGGTTCTTCCTTCTTCTGAAGTCTGGGTCAGTTCCAAGGCTGCCCTAGAGATCTGATTGTGTGTTTGGGCATGAGAAAAAATAGACAGAAGCTCCAGGGAATGGCATGAGATCGAGGACTAGCCCAGTTTCTAAGAGCTGGGCTGGGCCTCCATAACTTCTTTGTCATGAAGATATCCCAAAGGCTTGGTAATTCACAGAATGTTAGACTATTATTCCACAGGAAGATTCCAAATTTCATCTAAAAAAAGGTTTAATCCAGTTCAAAAAATTTTTTTTTATTTCATTTTTAGTGTATTTTTAATCCACTATGACTCAAATTAGTTTATTCATGGTCTCCATTTTTAAACATTCATTAGGGAATGTTAAATGGTTTCTCTTGTTGCATCTGTCACATGAAAGTGCCCTGTAGGTACAATGGACAGCACTAAGCTATCATGATCCCAAACGTCTCAGAATCATAGTCATAGGCTGCCTAGTCCATTGTGTACTTGTACAGATTGAAGAATCTCTTCCTCAATATCCAAAGATTCCAATGTAAGAGATTCAAAGACAGGTCCATGAGAAAGCTATCCAGTGCTTTCTCTTTGTAACACTCAGGGATTCATTCAGCCACCTTGATAAAAAGCCAGCCCCAGAAGCATAGGCTAAGCCCTTTGTTTGATTGTACATACTTAAGTCAACAAGGATTTATTAAGCACCTACCAGACACCATGATTAGTGCAGGAAGGAGGGGAGTGCAAAAAGAAAGGAGGGCAAAATGGTCCCTGCCCTCAAGGGGCTCACAGTCAAATAGAGGAGACAATACACAAACCACTATGTCCAAACAAGATGAAACCAGAGCACATTAGAGATCAGTTCAGAGAGAAGGACTGACTGGGGAAGGCTTCCTACAGAGAGTGGTCTTTAGCTGAGACTGTCATGCTCTGAAAAGATTTCTAGGGTTAAATGTTATCAAGAACAGTTGATTCTACAGTATCAAACAAGATAGTCTTCTCCCAATGAAGAATTTAGAAGAATTGAACTTGACTAGATCTTACCTGAGTTACTTTAGAGTAAAGTCGCAATGCAATTGTTTAATTGACTGTCCAGGCTAGGAAGGGTCCATCCCACTTTGGTACAGCTCTAATTGGTAGGAAATTTTTCTTCCATCAAATCTTAAAATAATGTAACCTAAGGAATAGATTTCCAATTCCCAAAATATGGATCACAAAATAGCACTGGGATTCATCCATGTACTGGATTTTTTTTCTCCCACTGAGGTATTTTTTCCCTATTAAATCTTACTTTCCTATCCTACTTTAGAAGTGGAAGAAGCAACTCAAAGAATACAGGAATCATGACTTGTAATTACTCTAATGACAAAGGCCTTCCCCCATTCTTGTCTCCTCTGGAGTTTAGCTTAGCAATTCAATCTCCAAGAGGGTTATTCATTTCTCAAAAAGCTGATTGTTTTGTTCAGTGTAGCAGAGCTATGTGACCCTAACAATAAAGACAAAATCATAGATATATTTGTCTTGAGGTTCCACATTGAGCCTCTCTGTTTTTGTCCACTTAGGTTAAATTAAAAAAAAATTCTAATTTTTTAATTTTGTGATTCTGTGTTAACACCTATCACTAGACAAGCATGAAATAAGCATTATTTTTAAGTGAATAGACTAGGATGTGGAGTCAGAAAAACCTGAACTCAAACTTATTTCAGGTGCTTAGTTAGCTGTGTGACCTTGAACACGTCTTTGAACCTCAGTTTCCTGATCTGTAAAATGGAGATAATAATAATAGCATCTACCTCACAGGGTTGTTGTGATGATCTAACTAGCAAACATATGGAAAGTTATGTAAATTATAGCTACTATTCCATAATTAAAGAGACGATTTTAGAGCAACTTGCAGAAATAAATATATCAGGTGCCTTTCTAACTAATCCTTAGTTTTTCTTGTATCCCTCAACCCTGATTTTTAACTTTCTTCTTTTTAATTTATTCTCAAGTGGCTCTGATTCAACTTGCTACTTCGAGGCTGCTTATTCCTGAGGGCCCCCAGCTCTCTGTTTCAGACACAGATGGTCCATTTACCCAGTACAGGCTGTTTTAAGAGGATCAGAGGAGATTCAAACTCCATTTTGGAGACTTCTTGCTCCTGGGTCACTTTTTCTATTCTATGTACACGTGGCAGAAGAGAGAAGAGAAAGAAATAGTTCCCATAGGGCATCTTGGTACTAAAGCAGGTTTGTGCAGTGTCCAAGTCCTCTCCCATCTCTGGCAGCATCCTGGTAAGTTCTGGGGCTTTTTTTTTTTTTTTTTTGAAGGATTTCAATTTTCCCTTTCTCACCCAGCTTTCAAGCTGGGAACTTGTTCAAACTTGATTTGCATACAAGACTTGCAGCTAGTCTATAACCCCTTGACTACCAGCAGTCAGTCACTTGAGATACTTATCTTAAAAGAGCCTTTTCTATTCTTATACAGAACATTTTGAACAAATTTCAAACAAGGTCCTTAAAGGAAAATTCAATCTAGTTCCACTGGAAGTAGGAATATATATATATATATATATATATATATATATATATATATATATATATATATATATGTATATATATGACTTAAGTTTTTTGATTGAAGGGGGCATGTTTCTTGCTCATAAAACATGTAGAATTTTGAAGAAAGTAACTTGACTGATAATGAGATTCTTCTGCCCATCATATAACCAATTATGGCAAGGTGATCTTAAATCAATTAGGAACAATTTGTTAAGTAATGACTGTGTAACTCCTTTACCTGTCCCCAGTTTCTAGCAGCTAATGTTATTGAGGGATTCTACCCTTCTTACCAATCAGTGATGCTCCAGCACTCATGTAAAGTCCTCAAGGAGGAGAGGATTAAAAAAATCTTTGCAACCTCAGCACCTAGCGTAATCTATTGCACATGACAGGTGCTTAATCTATATTTGTTTAATTGAAGTGATATTGCCATTTTTTAGAGACTCCTATCACTCTATTTGGGATTCTCCAGTGTACTTCACAGGACTGTAGGCTGTAGAGATGGAAGGGACCTTGGAATTCTTTTAATCCAACCCTCTCATTTTACTGAGGCCCAGGGAAGTTTAGCAACCTACCCTGTATCACACAAGAAGTAACTAGAGGTGGAATTTGAATCCAGGTTCTCTGACTTTAGAGCCAGTGTTCTGCCCACTGTTACCATATTAATTTGTCATATCTGGGAATCATACACATAATTAGCCTTCCCTGCCCTTTGTGGAATTGTTGAAAGCCTTGGGTTACTTGGATAATCCCACTCTATCCTTTACTGGAAATAATTGAGGAGAAAATGGGGTATTGGGTCAATTTCAGAAAAGAGAGAGTATTCTATCTGGTGGAAAATCCATCAGAGAGGGTGGGAGGATTATATGAACCACTTTTCCTTTTCCACAAATTCTTATAGGACTCCTATCTTTGACCTAGTCAAAGATTTACACATGACCATCTATGATACAGTTTTTGGCCCAAGTCAATAGTATAATCATAGGTGTGTGATGGTCTCGGTCTTCAACTAGACTCAACATATTCTTGAACTGGGGGAGGTGCTCTTAACTGTCTGATGGTGTATCTTAATGTACCTTTGAGTGAGATTCAGGATCCCAGTAGGAGAGATAATGATCTCACTTATATGCCACTAATATTACCAGGAGGAATAGCCTGGGGGGCACATATTTGGGGCAGACTCCTAGGGACAGTCCTGGGAGAAGCAGGTAGGTAGGACCCATCACAGGTGGGGGGAACCTGTCAACCCTGTCAGTACCAGTCCTGGTCAATGACTGATGATTCTAAGGAGAAAAGTTACATGATTGGAAGACAGAGAACCACAAAATAGAACATAGACAGGAGTTAGCAGAGAGAAAGTGAAGGAAGCAAGTTTTATTAAGAAGAAATACTAACAATAAGGGACAGCTACGTAGAATGGATATAGATTAACTCTACTGGGATCCTGGGTGTAATCAGATGCCTACACCCTGTTAAGCCTCATGGGCTGTTATAGGGTTCTTATCTGAGTCAAGTAGGACTAAGCATTGGGTAGAAAGTGTGGGTCAAGGTTTAGGAACTGGTGTTGATTCATGTTGAAGGGAAAGTCTGGGTTATTGTCAATTTACTGATGTTCAAATCCCACAGCAATAGGAAAAGGAGTTTTTAGAAGTTACGCAGAACTAACTTTGATGGGGTGACTCAGGAGATTTGTGTCTTGGAAAGGCTACTAAAGTCCTTACAAGGTGAAATATCACTTACTTGCAATGTGTCTGGCACATTGGTGCCCTTTATTTGAGTACCAAATGGCACAATTGTGAGCCTTTTGGAAGGAAGTTATACTTAGGCTAAGCCTTTTGTAATGTTTTCTCCCTCACATCTACATAGTTTGTTCTCCTGGGTTATTGGTCCAATCAATCATATGCTGATTTTCAGACGATCCCCCCAGGTCAGTAACGTATTTCTGGGGTTCTCATGAGTTTCTAATTATCTCAAGTGTCTTTACACAAATGCCCACAGTGTAGTCAGCAAACAAGAATTAAAGTTCCTAAAGCAAGGGAGCAAATTTGACCTCATATAGGAATCATTAATACTTGGTGAGATGAAAGCTACATCTGGACCATGGCTCTTGATATGTATTCAAGCCAAACAGGATAGGTAAAAGAGGATAGGTGGAGTATCATTGTATACTGAGATATGCTAATGTAAGAAAATCCAGGAACCAGAATGGGAGGCATGATAAAGAATATCTGAGTGCAAGTCAAAGGAAGGAGAAACAGAAGTGATTTTGTCATTGGAATATATGAGAAACCTCATAGGAAAAATAAGTAAGAAGTTTGGGAATAATACTGATGTATATAATGCATAGATAATATGCAATATAATATATATAATATAATAGATACTTTACATATATATACAATATATAATAATGTATAATGATGATATAAATAGTGATGAGGCACTTCAACTATCCAACTCTCCCTCTTTCTCTTTTTTGATCTCTTTCTTACTCTTTCTCTGTCTCTCCGTCTCTGTCTCTTTTTATCTCTGGATCCGTCTATTTCTCCCAGTAGCAGGTTAACTAAATGACTTCTTGATCTACCTTCATGATAATTTCATCTTAGAGTAACTAATAAAGCAACCAATAATTCTATTCTGAATCTGATTTTCACTAGTATGGAGGAACTATTTGTTGATATGGACGTTATGGATACTTAGGGAGATGGAGAAGTGACCTTTCCATTGCAGAGCTTGTGATAGAGGAGAGGAAATCTGGGTATAGTCTAACGTGTAGACTAAATTTTGGAAAAACATATTTCAAAGAGTTCAGATGGAAGATAGGAAGATCCACAATAATAGAAAACTCTAGGAAAAGTCAGCTTAGAAGAAATGAAAGAAGTTCAAGAACAAAATTCTGAAGACACAGAGGGAAATAATTCCATTGAGGAAGAAATGGGATTTGCCTGAAAAAAAACAATGTAGATGCACAATTTGCTCATCCTCCAACTTAGATATTTTTAAAAAATGTACAGAAGATGGAAGAAGGCCCAGGTAACCAAAGATGAATATGAGAGCACAGCATGATCCTATTAAAAAATGTGAGGAATGGGAAAGCTCAGAATAAGCCAAGATTGTCAAGGAAAGCTGAAGACAATAAAATAAGCTTTTAAAAAAGCTATCTCTGCTGGGGTACATAAGGTGATGATAACTGACAATAGAGAGAAGGAAGATGGCTCAGTTTTTATTTCATTTCTGTATTCTCTGCAAAGATGGATGACCTTTTGTACTTGAAATAATAGAACAAAAATAACTAAAGAAAATTGATGCTTAAGATAGGTAAGAATATAATATGGGTGTCTTGCTGTCCAGTTCTTAGCACAGTGTACCTGACACATAGTAGGTGCTTAATAAATGCTTATTGATTGATTAAGTGATTAATGACTTTAAGTCACCTTGTCCAGATGAACTTTTTAGGTCCTGAAAGAACAAACAGATATAATTATTGAGCCAATGTCTGTGATATTTTAAAGGTCATAAAAATGGGAGAGGTGACTAAGATTGAAAAGGGAAAGTGTTGTACTGGTTTTCAGAAAAGGAAAGAGACAAGAGTCTTCACACTATAGGCTGGTGAGCTTGTCTCTGACATCTGGAACAAATCCAGATGGAATCATTAAAGAGATGGTCGGTGAACAATGAAAAAGGAAAGTGGCCACTATGCAGAGCCAACATGATTTCTTCAAGAACAGGTCATGCCAGATTAACCTCACTTCTTCCCCCCACCTTTTTTGACAGGATTACTATACTATGATTACTAAGATGAGAAGAATACCATGGACAGTTTGCTTAGATTTTAGCAAATTTGTTGATAAAAGTATATCTTACTATTCTTGTGGAGAAGATGATGTGAATTAGATGATAATGCAACCAGATGGATTCAGAAATGGGTGGGTAGCCAGATTCAAAAGAATTGTGAGCAGCTTCATGTCAATACGATAGGAAGTCTCCAGTGTAGTAACTCAGGGACATGTGTTTGGCCCTGTCCAAGTTTTTATTAGTGACTTGGATGAAGACAAAGATAGTATACCATTTGCAAGTGACACAAAGAGTTTTGAACATCAAACAGTGGATCTTAAATTTCATCATGAAGATGATAGGAAATCACTAGATTTATTGAATAGTTGAATGATACAGTCAGGCCTATAGAAGGAATATCACTTTGGCAGCTGAGCAGAAAGCTGATTTGGATTGGGGAGAAACTTAGAGTAGGTAGACCCACTAGATGGTTAGTGCAAAAGTCTAGGCATGAGGTGATAAGAACCTTCAGTAGGATGGTAACAATGTCAGAAAACAGGGTAGAGCCCATGTGAGAGATGTCACAAAAGCAAAATTAATAAGCCTTGACAATACGTTGGATATGGGGTAGGTGGAGGGAGGGGAAGGAGTGGAGGGGTGGTGAGGAGTTGAGGATGATACTTAGATTGTAAGCCTGAGTGACTGGGCGAGTGGTGATACCCTCAGGTTCCTAGGTTTCATAGGGGCAGAGCTCAACGGGATGGAATAGGTGACAGGGAGACTCCTCCCCATCTTAGAAAGGACAAACTCTAACAAGACCCAATCCTGGATGTTTTTGTCAACTGACATTAACTGGTAGTTGTTGCAGCAGCACAGAGCCAAGGTAATTAGCAGTCCTGAAAACAGCTTGATGTCCCCTTGGTTATGATGAGGTTTAAGTATCAGCTTTCCAATAGATTGTAACAGTAGTCTAAAGTTGATCACTGAGTGCTGTTTTAGGTCTTTCAGTTAATGTGCACAGTCTTTCATGTTTAGCATTTCTAAGTAGGGATTGTATGTCTCATGGCTAATTCACATAGTACTTTTCAAAATCCTTTTTGAGCTCTTCCAGGGCCTGAGCCCACCCACCACCCCCCTGGGGTGTCTGGGGTACTGAGGCCCTGCCCTCCACGTCTATCCCTGATGGCAAGAATACGTCCTCATCTTCGTCAGATCCGAAGGTCAGGATCATTTGCATTTGTTGGAAAAAACTCTCTAAAGTCTTATTTTTCTTCCCTTTTCTAGGCATTTTCCCAGCCAGTTACTTGACTTCTGAGATTCCTTTCCACCCCCGCCTGGATCCGCCCAGCTAGTGCTTGGCCTCTGAGATTTAAATGGGCTTTCCTCCTGCCGGCTGTCAATCAGTGAGCTTTAGTTCAGGTGCTGGGGTGGGGCCAGGGCTGCCTTCGAGACTCTGATCCCTCGGGGGCTTTATGCAGAGACTTTCAGGAATGGAACGGGGGGGGGGGCGGGGGGGGTCCGCCTCCCAAATCCCTCTCCCTCGGGGGCTTTAAGCAGAAGCCTTCAGTAACAGATCGGGGTGGGGACAGGGCCATCTCCCAGGCTCAGCTCCATCAGGTTTTATGCGGGAATCTTCCGTAATGAAGATCCTGCCTGCTGTTGGGGGATTCCTGAGTCTTGGGCCGCTGCCGCCTCAGCCGCCGCCCACACCTCTGCCTCCGCGGCTTCCTGCCCCGGTCCCCGCCGCCGCCGCTTCCTCCCGAGGGGGCCCGAGTCACAGAGATGCCCCGCTTCCCCTCTCCTTCAGCCCGGCTTTCTTTCTCACTGACCTGTAGCTTCTGTGGGCGGAGGGACTTTCCCGGCTGCTGGAGCTTCCTCTCTGAAGCCTGCTCGGATCAGCTTCTCTGGGGTCTCGGCCAGGGCAGCGCTGGGGGTTGGGTTTACTTTCCGGGGCACGCCGGACCCTGGGGACGGGTCTTCAGGGCTCCCTGGAACGGAAATCTCTTCCACTCTGCTTCTGCACACCTTATATTCACCCAGAAGTTATGGGGGACTCTTTTTACATTAATTCTATGGGCTTTGGTTTCAGAGCTCGTAAACGTGCGTCCTTCTACTCCGCCATCTTGGCTCCCCACATAGTACTTTGAGAAATATTTATATACACTTGCCTCATACTCTTTTGGGGAGGAACCCTAGACATGAGCCATAGTTTAAGTTGCCCTCAGGGCACCAGGGTAGGGGAGTGGATAAACTTCCCTACAAATAGAAGAGTGTGAGAACAGGGAGCCTTAGAACTGAATTGGGTCCAAACTTTGTGCTTGGGTACCCCAGCCCCTGTGGACCTGGTAGCAATTCAGTAACGTGAGATAAGTTGTTTGGGGCTCATTTTCCTTATCTGTAAAAATGAGGAGGTTGGATTAGATAACCTTTGATAACCAAGGTATCATCCTTGACTCTTCTCTCTCTCTCATTCTCTATATCCAATTAGCTGCCAAGTTTTGTCAATTTTATCCTTACCACATCTCTTTTATATCCCACCTTCATTTCTCTGACATTGTAACCAAACTGCTTCAGACCCAATCACTTCACACCTGGACTATGACTGTTGGTTGGTCTCTCTGCCCCAAGTCCTTCCCCACTCCAGTCCATCTGCCAAAGTGATATTCCTAAAGGGTATGTCTGACTGTGTAACATCCCAGAGGTTCCTTATTACATCTAGGATTAAATATAAAATCCTCCCTTTGCATCTTAAAATCCCTCATAATCCAGCCTCCTTCCTCATCTTTCTAGACTTCTTATATCTTATTCTCTTCTATGTACTTTGTGAACTAAGGACACTGGCGTTCTTGTTTTTCCTTGAACAAGATACTCCATCTCCCAACTCCAGGTATTTTCACTGGTTGTCCCATAAGCTTAGTATTCTATCTCTTCTTATCTTTGTCTCTTGACTTCCCTAACTCCTTCAAATCCCAGTTAAAATTCCACCTTTTACAAGAAAACTTTCTCAGTTCTCCTTAATGTTAGTGCCTTCACTATAAGATTATTTCTAATTTTTCTCATCTGCATCTGGTTTGCAAACAGTTGTTTGCATATTGTCTTCCCCACTACACTACACGCTCCTTGAGAACAGGGACTGGTTTTGTTTTTATTTTTTGCCTTTCTTTGTATCCTCAGTGCTCAACACAGTGCCTGACACATAGTAGGTGCTTAATAAATGATTGCTGGTAAACGAGTTACAGGAGGAAATAGATTGTAAAACAATGCTAGCGGGGGACACAAACTTTCTTCTCTCAGCACTAGGTAAATCAAACCAAAAATAAATAAGAAAGAAGTTAACAAGATGCATAGATTTTCAGAAAAGTTAGATATGATAGATGTCTGGAGAAAACTGAATGGGAATAGAAGGGAGTATACCTATTTATCAGCTATATGTGGCACCTTCACAAAAATTGATCATTTATTAAGTTATGAGAATCTTAAAACCAAAAGCAGAAAAGTAGAACTACTAAATGCATCCTTTTCAGATCATAATTCAATAAAAATTACATTCACTAACAGGCCATGGAGACACAGATTAAAAATTAATTAGGGGAGGTGGAGCCAAGATGGCGGAGTAGAAAGACTCACGTATGCTAGCTCTGAACCCACAGCCCATATATTTCCTGCAAAAAGAAATCCCCACAAATTCTGGAGCATTGCAAAACACGCAGAAACACAGTGGAAAAGATCTCCATTCCAGAGAGCCCTGGAGAGCTGTCCCCAGGGGTCCGTCGCTCTCCGGACAGTGGAGTCCACCCCTGTACTGCCCTGGCCTCTCAGCCCCAGAGGAGCAGATCTGAGGAGGCTTCAGGGACGGAATCTCCGGCGGCCACGAAGGTCCCTCCACCCACAGACACTCCAGGTCAGTGAGAGAGACTTCTGGGCTGGCCGAGAGGGGAGCGGGGTGTATCTGTGGCTTGGGTCCCCTCGGGAGGCAGCGGCAGAGACAGCAGCGCCCCGGGACTCCCCGAGCAGGAAGGAGCTCCATTATGGAAGGTCTCTGCATAAACCACCTGAGGGAACTGAGCCTGGGAGACAGCCCTGCCCCCACCTGCTCCATTACTGAAGGTCTCTGCATAAACCACCTGAGGGAACTGAGCCTGGGAGGTGGCCCTGCCCCCACCTCATTACCCCATTCCATTGCACCCTCTTTCCTCACATTGAATAGCAGTGGCGCCTGCCGCAGAAAACCCATTTGAATCTCAGACCCCAAGCACTAGCTGGGCAGATCTAGGTGGGGGTGCAGAGGAATCTCAGAAGTCAAGTAACTGGCTGGGAAAATGCCCAGAAAAAGGAAGAAAAATAAGACTATAGAAAGCGACTTTGATGGGGTACAGATGTTCCCGCCTTTCCATTCTGATGACAAGGTACAATTCTTACCATCAGGGAAAGATGTGGAGGTCGGGGCCTCTGTATTCCAGACATCCCAGGTGGATGTCTGGTGGGCTCAGGCCATGGAAGAGCTCAAAAAGGATTTTGAAAATCAAGTTAGACAGGTGGAGGAAAAACTGGGAAGAGAAATGAGAAAGATGCAAGAAAAGCATGAAAAACGGGTCAATACCTTGGTAAAGGAGACCCAAAAAAATGCTGAAGAAAATAACACCTTGAAAAATAGGCTCACTCAACTGACAAAAGAGGTTCAAAAAGCCAATGAGGAGAAGAATGCTTTCAAAAGCAGAATTAGCCAAATGGAAAAAGGGGGTCAAAACTTCACTGAAGAAAATAGTTCTCTCAAAATTAGAATGGAACAGATGGAGTCTAATGACTTTCTGAGAAACCAAGAAATCACAACAAAACCAAAAGAATGAAAAAATGGAAGAGAATGTGAAATATCTCATTGGAAAAACAACTGACCTGGAAAATAGATCCAGGACAGACAATTTAAAAATTATGGGACTACCTGAAAGCCAGGATCAAAAAAAGAGCCTAGACATCACCTTCCATGAAATTATTGAGGAAAACTGCCCTGACATTCTAGAAGCAGAGGGCAAAATAAGTATTGAAAGAATCCATCAATCATCGCCTGAAAGAGATCCAAAAAGAGAAACTCCTAGGAACATTGTGGCCAAATTCCAGAACTCCCAAGTCAAGGAGAAAACCTTGCAAGCAGCTAGAAAGAAACAATTCAAGTATTGTGGAAATACAATCAGGATAACTCAAGATCTAGCAGCTTCTACATTAAGGGATCACAGGGCGTGGAATAGGATATTCCAGAAGGCAAAGGAACTAGGACTCAAACCAAGAATCACCTACCCAGCAAAACTGAGTATAATACTTCAGGGGAAAATATGGTCTTTCAATGAAACAGAGGACTTTCAAGCATTCTTGATGAAAAGACCAGAGCTGAAAAGAAAATTTGACTTTCAAACACAAGAATGAGAAGAAGCATGAAAAAGTAAACAGCAAAGAGAAGTCATAAGGGACTTACCAAAAGTGAACTGTTTACATTCCTACATGGAAAGACAATATTTGTAACTCTTAAAATTTTTCAGTATCTGGGTAGTTGGTGGGATCACACACACACATACACACACACATGTACACGTGTGCATACATGCACACATACACACATGCATGCACATACAGAGACAGAGAGCACAGAGTGAATTGAATAGGATGGGACCATATCTTAAAAGAAATTAAGGTAAATGGTGAGAGAGAAATGCAGTGGGAGGAAAGAGGGTGCAATGGAATGGGGTAAATTATATGTCATTTAAGAGGCAAGCAGGAGACTTTTTAGTGGAGGGAAAAAGAGGAGAGCTGAGAAAAAAGCAAGATGTTTACCCTCATCACATTCGACTAAAGGAAGGAATAAAATGCACAGTCATTTTGGTATGAAAACCTATCTTACAATACAGGAAAGTGGGGGAGAAGGAGATAAGCAAGGCGGGGGGGGGATGATGGAAGGGAGGGCAATGGGAGGAGGGAGCAATTTGAAGTCAACACTTGGGGAGGGACAGGATTAAAAGACAGAATAGACACAATGCGGGGCAGGATAGGATGGAGGAAAATACAGTTAGTCTTACACAACACGACTATTATGGAAGTCATTTGCAAAACTACACAGATATGGCCTATATTGAATTGCCTGCCTTCCCAAAGGGAATGGGTGGGGAGGGAGGGATGGGGAGAATTTGGAACTCAAAGTTTTAGGAACAACTGTTTAGTATTGTTCTTGCTACTAGGAAATAAGAAATACAGTTAATGGGGAATAGAAAGATCTGGCCCTACAGGACAAAAGAGAAGATGGGGACAAGAGAAGGCAGGGATGATAGAAGAGAGGGCAGATTGGTGATAGGGAAAATTAGAATGCTTGGTGTATTGGGGTGGGCAGAGGGGATAAAAGGGGAGAAAATTTGGAAGCCAAAATTTTGTGAAAATGAATGTAAAAAGTTAAATAAATAAATTTATATTAAAGTAAAAATAAAATAAAAATTAATTAGAAACTAAGTAATCTAATCCTAAAAAATGAATCGGTCAAAGAAAAAATCATAGAAACAACAAGAATGAAAATAGTGAGAAAATATGCCAAGATTTATGGGATGCAGGGAAAACAGTAGGTAGGGGAAATTTTATATCCCTCTAAATACTTACATCAATAAAATAGAGAAAGAGCAGATCAAAGAACTGAGCATGCAACTAAAAAAATTAGAAAAAGAACAATTCAAAATCCCCTATTAAACACCAAAATGGAAATCTTGAAAATCAAAGGAGAGATTAATAAAAGTGAAAGTAAGAAAAACCATGAAACTAATAAATGAAATAAGAAACTTGCTTTATGAAAAAAATGCATAAATCATTGATTAAATTGATTTTTAAAAAGCAAGAAGAAAATCAAATTACCAATATAAAAAATGAAAAGGGTGGATTCACCACCAATGAAGATGAAATTAAAACAATAATTAGGAGATATTTTGCCTGGTTATATACCAACAAATCTAACAACCTTGGTGGAATGGATGAAGATTTACAACTTGTAAATTGCCCAGATTAACAGAAGAGGAAATAGAGTACTTAAATAATCCTATCATAAAAAAAAAAATAAATTGGATAAGCTATCACTGAGATCCCCAAAGGAAATCCCAGGACCAGATGGATTTACAAGTGAATACCAAACATTTAAAGAACACTAAATTCCAATACTATAAGCTATTGGGGAAAATGGGCAAAGAAGGAGTCCTACCTAATTCTTTCTATGACACAAATATGGTGATAATACCTAAACGAGAAAGACCAAAAGCAGAGAAAGAAAGCTATAGACCAATTTCCCTAATGAGTATTAATGCAAAAAAATTTAAATAAAACACTAGCAAAGAGATTATACCAATATACCAATACCATCATATACTGTGACCAGGTGGGATTTATGCTGGTAACTCAGGGCTGATTCCATATTAAGAAAACTATCAGCACAATTGACCATATCAATAACAAAAAACCCCAGAAATAATAAGATTTTGTCAATAGATGTAGAAAAAAGTTTTTTTTTTATAAAATATACCACTTATTCCTATTAAAACTCTAGAAAGCATAGGAATAAATAGGTATTTCCTTAAAATAATAATCAGTATCTATCTAAAATCATGAGTAAGCATTATTTTTACTGAGGATAAGCTAGAAACCTTCCCAATAGGAGTAGGGGTGAAGTGACAATGAACGTAAACAAGAAGCAGAATTGAGAGCAGGTCCATGAAAACTAATACAATGCAATTATGGCAAGGTGCTATGAAAACAGCTTCACACCAGTTAAATTTAGTATAAGTCACATTTGTGATGAATACTATACAAACTTAAAAAAAGACATTTTTAGCTATGTTGAGGATGATAGAAAGATCAAGGAAGTGATATGATCTGTGCTTGGAATGGCTAGGAAGATAATGATAATAACTGGTCATAGGTCTATCAAGCTTTAAGTTTACAAAGCAGAAGACAGAGAGAGGGTTAAACTACTCTATTCCTATTCTGCTTGTATGTTTTCTATCAAGGAGAATGATCTTCAGAAACAGAAGTGGATAATAAAAATGGTTGATTTTGAGAAAAATGAAACCCAATATAAACTTGTCTTTCAAAGAATCAAATCACCAGACTCAGATATATATATATATATATATATATATATATATATCTCCCAGTATATTTAAAGAACGTGCTTGAAAAATTACTGAGCTATTGTCAGGAATCTTTGATAAATCATGACAAGTGGGAGGGAGGATTGTAAATGGACAAATATCGCAATTCTCCAAAAAGGAAACCAACACAGAGACTTCACATTATAGGAAGAAGGGTTTTATATCAAATCCTGGCAAAATTTTGGAATGAATTATTAAGGCAAAAATCAAAGGAAAACAGTGAACATCATGAACTAACTTAAGTTTACAACTGATACCAGACTACTCTAATTTTCTGTTTTCACAATGTTATTGGTCAGTGAATAAGAAGAATGCCATGGGTGTAATGTATCTACATTTCAGCAGGGCATTTACTGGAGTCTGTCACAATATTCTTACAAACAAGAAGAGTAGATATAGATTAAATGGTAGGTTTAGACATAGTCTATTGACCATGCCTAAGGTGTGGATCAACCAGCCCCAGAGAGTGTAGATGTCAACTACAAGAGACACAGTGAAATTTTGCAAGACACCCTTCTTTATAAGTTATTTTCTAAATCAAAGATCTGGATGCAGGTAGATACGACATTTTAAAATAATATTACGCTGTGAGTGATAGTGTACATTGAATGACAGAATTAGAATCCCAAAAGATCTGTAACCATCTGGCAGGGTTACCCAAAGCTAGCAAGAGGAAATTTAACAAGGATAGGCATAAAATTCCATACTTGGATTAAAAACAACAACTGTAGAAGTATAGAGCATAACTTGAATTAATTCATGAAGGAAACAAAGATCTGGGGCTTTTAGTAGACTGCATGATCAATGTGGTATGTTAAACTTCAATAATAGAGGGAAGGGGAAGGAAACTAAGCACCTACTCTGTGCTAGGCACTGTGCTAAGGGTTTTACAAATATTATCTTATTTGGTCTTCACAACAACCCTGTGAAGTAGATGCTACTATTATCTTCATTTTACAGAAGAGGAAACTGAAACAAATAGAAGTTATGTGACTTGTTCAGGATTTTACAGGTTTCAGTATCTGAGGTGAGATTTGAACTCAGGTCTTTCTGACTCCAGGACCAATGTTTTCTCTATTCACAGTACCACCAGCTGCCTCTAACGGAACAGTAGTCATAACAAAGAGATAATGATCTTACTGTTCTTTACTTGGTCATACTACATCTAGAATATTATCTCCCAGCCTGGATTCCACATTGTAGAAGGGACATGGGCTAACTGGATCATATCCAGAGAACAACAAGAATAATGAGGTGATGATTTTAAACCTTGCAGAGATTAAGGAAAAGATTAATCTAGAGAAGAGGAGCCTTGGAAAGGTAGCACATGAGAATTATCTTCAAATATTTAAGCAGTTGTTAAATAGAAGGGGGATTTCACCTGCTCCATTTGATCCCAAGGGACAAAATTAAAACAGTGAGTGCAAGCTACATGAAGACATATTTCAACAAAACATAAGGAAAAACTTCTAACAATTAAAGTGGAGTGAGTTAATTTAATGCCTAGGGAGTTCTTTGTCATGAGAAGTATTTCAGAAGAGAATGGATGAGCACTTTGAGGGAGGGGGGGCATCAATGTACATGAAATTCCTGATGGGTATAAGCCTATAAAGAATGAACAAAATAACTCCTTCCAGCTCTACAATTTGATGATTCTCATTATAAAATCAAAATTATTTCTATGAAATGGATGTTGAACCTCAAACCATCAGGTTCCCCATTCCAAAACCCTACTAAAGTCCTTCTGATTTCACCCCTAAGGGATAGGGGGAAGCTGAATAATTAAGTAAGGCTTCAAAATGATGCTGTGGGTTCAACAGGGAATGGTTTCTACTCAAGGATTCACAGAACCAATAGCCCTGAAGACAGCACCGTATCTTCTGATTCTTGGAGCAGGGAAGTAGTTGTTATCATATATGGAGCCTGAAAGCCCTCTGAGACCCTAATCCTGTTAAGGCAGAAACATTTTACCTTCCCTGGAAGTCACAAGCTACAGTTAAAAGGCAACACTGTACAGTTACTCAACAAGAATTATATGCCTTTCCTTGTTTAGAGAGCTCCCATCTGTTAGATCCTGAGTTCAGCACCTCATTGGTCTTGTTCTCTGGCTTGTTCTCCCAACGCAATTGGATGACCACAAGTCTCTTTGCTCCTTCGTTTCTATTCTTGCCTTATGTACTTTGGTGAAATGATCAACTTTACTTTGCCTCATTTCACATCTTTACCTATCCTCCCTCTTGATCCTCCCACCAGTTTTATAATGACCTACAGCCCAATATTTACCAACCACCATGATGGAGTACAAAGTGTTAGATTTGGAATCAGAGAACCTAAGTTCATATCCTAGCTTTGTTCCTTAGGAACAAAGTGTAACTTGTATACTTTGTACAAGTCACTTTACCACCATAGGCTTCAGTTTCTCAATCAATAAAAGGAGAGGGTTGGACTATGTGACCTCAGAAGTCCTTCCCAAATTCTAAATCTATGAAATACCCTAAGACCTTTGTCCCAGTCTCTTGTACTTTGGCCTCTGCCATGTTTCTGAATCACAATTACAACCATATGTTAGCCAACCCCTCCCATTCAGCCTGGCCAGACAAGCCTGCTGTCTCCACCCAGTTAAGCTGAGGCCAACCGGGTTCATTCCGGGCACTTACCCACGATGATCCTTCCGTTGTTCCTCTAGCTGAGTCTGTAGAGAAGCCAACAGTTCCATGAGACTTGTAGCTGAGATCCATACCCTATTAAAAACCAGTACAGAATTTAGACTAAGCACATGAAAGACAGAGTTCTTTTGTCTCTCTAGTCTTCAGATCAGCTCAGCCTGGGTCTTATTTCTTCTGCCTCTCCTCAGTTCTCTCTTGAACATGATTGAAAAAGAAAGCCTACCGTGTAACTGCAGAGGGCATGGTAAATCTGTTGCCCCAGGTTAAGATCTTTGAGAGTCTCACTGTGCTGCAAGAATGAAGAGAGTTGGATAATGAATGACTCAGAGAAGAATGTGGGGAATGAGAAAAGAATTCTCTCTACCATCTGAGGCTAAGAAGCCATATGGATGCAGTTCCTGCCACCACCATCAGCATTATTGCCAATGTCATGCCAAGACAGGACCTCGACAACTCTTGCCTGGCCTGAACCATTATAATAGCCTCCAGATTGCTGCCCCTTCCTCAAATCTATCTCTTCTCTCTCTACCTCCACCAGCCATCAAAATGCTATACCTAAAATGCAGGTGTGGCCATGTCACTCTGCTGCTTATAAACCTCTACGGTGTCACAGATTCCTTTAGAAGGGTTCTTAGCCTTTTTCATTTCATGGAATGCAATCTGGCGAAACCTATAGACTTATTCTCAGAATAATTTTTTTTAAATGCACAAAATTCACAGGAAACAAAGTATACTGAAGTAGTTGTCAAAAATACCAAAAAACAAACAAACAAAAAAACTCCAAAAACCCAACAGGTTCACAGACCTTAGGTTGAGAACCTTGCTCTTGAATAATTCATTCAAGCTTACTATCTGACTCCTCTCTACCTTTCTAGGCTTATTAAACGTTATTCCCCTTCTCTTCACACACAAAAATTAGTCTCTTTGCTGTTCCTTATATACAACATTCCATCTCCCATCTCCAAGTCTTTGTAGGGGCATACCTGGTATGTACTCCCTCCTTTCTTCAGGCCCTTAGGGATAGTTTCCTTCAAAACTCAACTCAAACAGCAACTATTGCATAAATTACTTCCTGATCCTCTCCACTGTTAGTTCTTTCCCCAACTCCCCAAGTTGCTTCATATTTTTTATGTATATTATGCGTTTACTTTTATGTATCCATGGTATTTCCCCATATCAAATGTAACTTCCTTGAAGTCAAGTACAGTTTTTGTCTTTATATCCCCAGCACCTAGCACAGTAATTTATCAGTTGATTAGAACTGCTCCTTCCCATTCTACATGCACTTCATAGATAGAAGGTTTTTTGTAGGACATCACTGTCCTTTCAAGGTGGTCCCCAGGTTCATTTGAACTTTATTTCACTTGGAGTGATTTTCAGTAGATCCTGTCAATAATCTTTTGCATCAACCGAGCAACAATAGAAAAAAAAAGTCTTTTGTAGTTATTTTTTTTTCCTCCAAGAAGGTAATTTTCCTCACATTTCTTAGTGACGATGGAAGCAACACCTCTTTTCACTCAATTCTATGAGATGAATATGACCTCACAGGCACATCTGAAACGTATTGGAATATGATCCACTAAGCTTCCTCAAGAGCAGGTCATGCTAGACTAACCTTATTTCCTCTTTTGATAGGATTACAGAACTGGGGATGCTATAGCTATAGGTTATTTAGCTTCTAGCAAAGCACTTGATAAGATTCCTCTTGCTAATTGTCTAAAAAAAAGTAAAAACCTAGGTTAGGGGATAATACAATTAGGTGACTTCAGAATTTGTTGAATGGTTGGAGCCAAATTGTTAATGGTTAACCAATACTGATTAGCCATCAAATCTATTAATAGTTTGATGTCAACTTGAAAGGAATTCTCTAGTAGAATGCCCCAGGAAGCTGTGCTGCTTAGCATTTTTATCAATGACTTATATAAAGGCATACTAAGTTTGTGTTTATTGTAGAAGTGCTTATTAAATTTGTAAATGACTTAAAACTGGGAAGGATAACAAACACACTAGATGATATGCAGGATCAAAAAAACATATTGACAGACTAGAATATTGGACCAAACAGAGTAAGATAAAGTTTAATAGAGAAAAATATAGTGTCATACAATTTTTTTCAGAAATCAACTTTGCAAGAATAAGATGGGGGGCTGTAATTAGAGAGCAATCCATGTGAAAAGGATCTTGGGGTGGGGACAATGTGGGGCTCTAGTTGACTAAAGTTTCAGTATGAACTGGCTGCAGGTTTGGAAGCCAAGAAAAGGACCACAGTCTTAATCTGCTTTAAGTGAGGCATAGTGTTTATGCCTTTTTCATTTCATGGAGTGCAATCTGGTGAAACCTATAGACCTCTTCTCGGAATAATTTTTTTTAAATGCATAACGCTTCATCAGACCTCATCTGAAGTTTAATGGGCATGAAATTTTAAGAAGAACTAAGGGGCCATTGTGTAGATAGATATCTGGCATTGAGGTCAAGAAGGCCTGGATTCAAGTCCTCCATCTCATCACACTGTGATTCTAAGTCTCTTAGTGCCCTATGCAAGGGCAATTAAGTGGTGCAGTGGATAGTGATTAGGCCTGGAGTTAAGAAGATTGAATTCTTCTGAATTCAAATGCAGCCTCACACACTTACTAGCTGTGTTATCTTAGGCAGGTCACTCTGTTTACCTCAGTTTCTCTATCTGTAAAATGAACTGGAGAAAGAGTGATAAACCACTCCAGTATCTTTGCCAAGAAAATCCCAAATGATTTCATGAAGTGTTGCTAATGACTGAAACAAAGGAACAACAAACCCTGGGCAACTCTCTGTAAGTTGCAGAAGAGTTGTTGATTTATATTGGTAGACGGAGTTACCTCACCTGGAACTCTCTACACCAGTAAAAGCATAGGTCCTAGTAGAAAAAAAAAATAGTTAAGCTGGATATACCTGAACAAGGATGACTAGGCTGGCAAAGAGCCTCAAGATCATCCTATATGAGGACAGGTTAAAAGAAATGGAGGTGTATAAATGGGAGAAGAGATATGTGAAAGACATGATCACTAATCTTAAATAATTGGAGGGGCTGTCATATTTTAGAGGGATTAGGCTTGTTCAAATCTGTCCTAAAATGCAGAACGAGGAGCAATAGCCACGTTTTGCAAATAGATGGAAGGTGCAAAGAGGAAAATTAAAGCCCCATGTCAGGACAATTTTCCTAACCATTACAGCACTCCCCTCTTTTGGGAGGCAATGGGCTTCCCTTATTGGAGGTCTTCAAGCAAAGACTGGATAACTTTATGCTACATTGTAGATGATTAATCAATATTTGTTGACTGATAGGGAGGAGAATTTTTCTGGCATCTATTTGACCAGATAGCAGCTGAGATCCTACTTCTAATTAATGAATTCTCTGATTCTGTGGCCCCTGAATAGAATATGGCCATGGAAGGCCATGCTTTTCACAAAAACTATAACTTGACTAAAGGGATAGGATTGCATACACCGAGACAGTGTAGAAATCCACAGAGCAAAGCCAGGAAACATGAAGGAAGGAATTTGTTTGCTGTGACAGGATAAACAGAAGGTACTGAACACACAATGTGGCAGTAATTTATTATAGCCCATTTGGCCAGAAGATGGGATAAAATGATGAGTTCAAGGGGTATGGTGGAAGAGAATAATGATGATGGATGTTGACTATTTCAATATCTGCTCAACTTTCATACTAAAGACAAAAATACATGAGAAATTTTTGCCTTGCTCCTGATAATAACTTCATTCTTCTGATAGTAACAGGAAGGAATAAGAGGATTGTTTTGCTAAACCTAAATCTGACAATAAGGAGAAACTGGGTGACCAACATTTAGAGTAAATTACCATACCATTTTAAAGTTCATGATGCATCAGTAATGGGGGAATGTCAGTTGTAATATGATGTATACATGAGATTTTGGAAGAGCACATCCCAAAGAGTTCATTTTCCACCTGACTGTCTTCCTGGACTTAATTATTTCCAGAAACTCATCATTCTGAATGATGAAATCAACCGCGAAACACCTCCTTAGCACACACACACACTCATATCCTGGAGCCCCTCTGTCCCTCTGGTTGGAGTGGATGGGAAGTGGTCAACTGAGAGCTCTTCCCTGATTCTCCACCATTCACGGAGGCCACTCAGCAAATCCTCCTCATCATTTCCCTGTAGGTGATTTTCCTGGACTTCCTCATTTCCAGAAATTCATTATTCTGCAATAATCAACTCAGAAATCCATACCTCAGATAATTTCCCACCCTGACTGTAGGATTTCATTATGTCCCTGAGCTGGTTCACCTCATCCTCCCTGCTATTCAGCTTCTTTTATGTATTGTCTCTCCCATTAGATTGTAAGATTCTTGAGGGCAGGAACTATCTTATGCCTTTTTTTGTATCCCCAGGACTTAACACAGTACACATAGTGGACTCTCAGTAAATATATATTGACTCTCATTCTGACTCTGCTTCAGAGAAAGAACAGGTAGGATCCCATGGTCTAAGATTATAGAACTCCAATCAAGAAGAATTAGATTTTTAGAAAACCTGGGTATGACAATGCCTTTCTTTTTTCTTTCTTTTTGTTCTTTGTTAAATGAGTGGAGGGAGTAGGAGGGAGAGAGACTAATTGACTCTCTTGTTAATAAAGAAACAGGGCATTGTTCAGAGGAATAAGACACATGGAGGATGAAAGGAAGAGCAGAAAGGTCAGCACAAATAAAAGCTCAAGACAAGAAGAGCTGAGAGAAATGGGGGGGAGACCCAAAAAATGGGGGGGAGACCCTAAAAGATGTTATGAAGCTATTATGGTTAGCATGGAAAAGGAAAATAAGAAAAATGACAGGGTCATAACTAGGCAGAATTATCAAAAGTGATGGCAAAAAGGAGGCAGAACTACTCAACCTTAATTTGTATGTTTTCTCTACCCAGAGAATGATCCTCAGGAAATTGAATCCCAATTTCATTGTGGAGCACATCATAATGGATGAGGCAATGTAGTCAATGAAGTCAAGCTTCTAACTTGGTTCTGTGAACAGGGCAATTAATTTAATGCCTATGTACTTCTGACAACTCATCTCAGATAGATTTGCAACTTAATACAATCTAGTCCAATCCAAAAGCATTTATTTATTTATTTTAAGTTTTCGATATTCATTTTCACAAAATTTTGAGTTCCAAATTTTCTCCCCATCTCTCTCCTCCCCCACCCCAAAATGCTGAACATTCTGATTATCCCTTGCACCATCTGCCCTCCCTTCTAACAACCCTCCCTTCCCTTATCCCCATCTTGTTTCTTGTTCTGTAGGGCAAGACAAATTTCTATACCCCATTACCTGTATTTCTTATTTCCCAGTTGTATATAAAAACAATTATTGACATTTGTTCCTAAAACCTTGAGCTCCAACTTCTCTTTCTTCCTCCCTTCTCACCCAGCCCCACTGAGAAGGCAAGAAATTCAACATATGCTATATATATATGTCGTTTTGCAAAAGACTTCCATAATAGTCATGTTGTATAAGACTAACTATATTTCCTTCCAAACTATCCTGCCCCCCATTTCTTCTATTCTCTCTTTTGACCTTGTCCCTCCAGAAAAATGTTTACTTACAATTGCCTCCTCCTCTCATTTGCCCTCCCTTCCGTCATCCCCCCCCCACCCTGCTTATCCCCTTCTCCCCTACTTTCCTGTAGTGTAAGATAGGTTTTCATACCAAATTGAATGTGCATGTTATTCCTTCCTTGAGCCAAACATAACGAGAATAAACTTCACTTTTTCCCCCTGATCTACCCCCTTTTACCCTCCATTGAAAAAGCTTTTTGTTGCCTCTTTTGTGAGAGATAATTTGCCCCATTCCATTTCTCCCTTTCTCCTCCCAATATATTCCTCTCTCACCCCTTAATTTTATTTTTTTAAAATATGATCCCTTCCTATTCAACTTATCCTGTGCTCTCTGTCTGTCTGTCTCTGTATATATATATATATATATATATATATGTATGTATGTATGTATGTGTGTGTATGTGTGTGTGTGTGTGTGTGTGTGTGTATAATCCTTCCAACAACCCAGATACTGAGAAAAGTTTCAAGAGTTATAAAAATTATCTTTCCATGTAGGAATGTAAGCAATTCAACTTTAGTAAGTCCCTTGTGATTTGTCTTTCCTGTTTACCTTTTCATGCTTCTCTTGATTCTTGTGTTTGACAGTCAAATTTTCTTTTCAGCTCTGGTCTTTTCATCAAGAATGTTTGGAAGTCCTCTAGTTCATTGAATGACCATTTTTCCCCTAAAGAATTATACTCAGTTTTGCTGGGTGGATGATTTTTGGTTTTAATCTCAGTTCCTTTGACTTCTGGAATACCATATTCTAAGCCCTTCAATCTCTTAAGGTAGAAGATGCTAGATATTGTGTTATCCTGTTTGTATTTCCACAGTACTTGAGTTGTTTATTTCTAGCTGCTTACAATATTTTCTCCTTGACCTGGGAATTCTGGAACTTGGCTACAAGATTACTAGGAGTTTTTCTTTTCAGGTTTCTTTGAGGTGGTGATTGGTGGATTCTTTCAATATTTATTTGCCCCTCTGGTTCTAGAATATCAGGGCAGTTTTCCTTGATAATTTCATGAAAGATGATGTCTAGGCTCTTTTTTTGATGATGGCTTTCAAGTAGTCCCATAATGTTTAAATTGTCTCTCTTGGATCTATTTTCCAGGTTAGTTGTTTTTCCAATGAGATACTTCACATTATCTTCTGTTTTTTCATTCTTTTGGTTTTTTTTTGTAATTTCTTGGTTTCTCATAAAGCCATTAGCTTCCATCTTCTTCATTCTGATTTTTAAAGAACTATTTTCTTCAGTGGACTTTTGAACCTCTTTTTCCATTTGACTAATTTTGCTTTTTAAAGCCTTCTTCTCCTCACTGGCTTTTTGGACCTCTTTTGCCAATGGAGTTGGCCTATTTTGAAAGGTGTTATTTTCTTCAGCATTTTTTTGGGTCTCCTTTAGCAATCATTTGACTCTCTTTTCATGATTTTCTTGCATTGCTCTCATTTTTCTTCCCAATTTTTCCTCCACCTCTCTTACTTGATTTTCAAAATCGTTTTTGAGCTCTTCCATTGCCTGAGCCTATTGTATATGTATTTTGGAGGTTGTGGATGCAGAAGCCTTGACTTTTATGTCTTCCTCTGATGCATTGTTCTTCCCCATTCAAAAGGATAGTAAAACCCCATCACTCTTATTGTTTAGTTATTTTTGGTCATGTTCAGTTCTTCATGACCTCATTTAGGATTTTCTTGGCAAAGATACTCGAGTGATTTGCTATTTCCTTCTCCAGCTCATTTTATAGATGAAGAAACTGCGGCAAACAAAGTGAAATGATTTACCCAGGGCCTGAAGCTGGATTTGAACTTAGATCTTCCTGACTCTGAGTCTGGTACTCTATCCACTGTACCACCTAGGGACATGATTCTTGCCCCAGGAATTATGGTCTTCAGTGATGGAAGGGGTTGCCACACCAGTAGTTTCCTACACTGACAAAATTGTAACTCTCTCCTTTCATGTATTTTCACATAGGCAAGAAGAGAGAAAAGTAACACTCTACTGCCCACAATGACTTTAGGACACTAGGCTACAGTGAGCTGCATTCCAAGATATGAGAAAAACTTGTAGGCAAGATTGCTGAGCTAATGTTGGCGATCTTTGAGAAAACTCAGCAAATGGAAGGGGGCAATGAGATCAGAGGTAGGCAAATATCCTACTTTTAAATAAGGGAAAGAAGGTAGATTTCTCCAACTGTGTATTGGTGAACTTGACTGTTCACCTGGCAGTTTAGAATGCATTACTGAAAAGGGATGATTTATGAGCATGCAGAAAGGGAAGCAATGATCATATGATTATAGTTTTAAAACTAGATGAGACCTTAAAGATCATCTAGGTACATAATCTAGGTGTCATCTTTGACTCCTCATTCTTCTTCGCTTTCTATATTCAATTAGTTGCTTAGTTCTATAGATTCTACTGACAGAATTATGGGAATTCATGAACCACATTGACTCCATCTTGTGACTCAATTCTGGACCTAGTTTAGTTCCCTTTATATTAGATTATGGATCGAGTCCAATTTTATTTTTGTGAGAAAGCTGCATCCAAAGTCTCCAAGAAAAATTTGAATTGGCCTCCTGGCCCACAGATAGGGTGGGAATCAAGCAGCTGATCACAGTAGAATTGCAAGGAATTCTTTGCTGGCACTGAGGATGAATTCTCTAGCTTTGCCATGCTTGGATCTGGGTTGCAGTCTTGAGTAGCAGTCCTGGGACAAGGAGGTATGATGGAGCTTGTGGTACTGTGGAGAGGGAATCTTCATCACCTTTTCAAGGCAGAAAGATGCTTGCCTTCACTCACAGACCACAGCACAGGACAGGAAAGGAGTAAATACCTCTCCTTTGATCATACCATTTTGGAAGAACTGAAAATTTCCAGGTCCCTAGAAGTATCTCTGAAAACAGCTGCACAAAACCCCTGAAGTGTGGGACAGTACACCACTCCTCCCCCACTGGAAGCAGAGTCCTATCTTGACAAAGAGTTAGAAAGTAAAATATTTGACTGGGAAGATGAGCAGACAGCATAAAAACTCAGACTGTAGAATCTTACTTTGGTGACAAAGACCAAAACATACGACCAGAAGAAAACAAAGTCAAAGCTCGTATACCTAAAGCCTCCAAGAAAAATATGAATTGATCTCAGACCATGAAAGAGCTCAAAAAGGATTTTGAAAATCAAGGAAGATAAGTAGAGGAAAAATTGGGAAGAGAAATGAGAGTGATGCAAGAAAATCATGAGAAACAAGTCGACAGTTTGCTAAACGAGAACCATGAAAATGCTGAGGAAAATACTTTAAAAAATGACTCACCCACAGGGCAAAAGAACTCCAAAAAGCCAATGAGGAGAAGAATGCCTTAAAAATCAGAATTGGACAAATGGAAAAGGAGGTCCAAAATCTCATTGAAAAAAATAATTTCTGTGGCGAGGAGCCAAGATGGTGGAGTAGAAAGACACACATACCCTAGCTCCTAACACACAGCCCATAAAATACCTGTAAAAAAGAACTCCCAACAAATTCTGGAGCAGCAGAAGCCACAGAACAATGGAGTGGAGGAGATTTCTGTTCCAGAGAGACCTGAAAAACTGACACCAAAGGCCGTCATGCACCGGACCCGGAGCAGAGCCCAGCCACGTGGCACTGAGAGGAACCAAGCAGGCTTCAGGGACAGAATCTCCAGCGGCCATGCAAGTCCCTTCCACCCACGGGCACAAAGGTCAGTGAGAGAGCCTTTTTGGCTGGCCGAGAGGGGAGTAGGGTGTCTCCATAACTCGGGCCCCCTTGGGAGGCAGCAGAGGACAGGAGCTCCCAAAGCAGACAGGAGCTTGGATCCATTGTTGAAGGTCTCTGCATAAACCCCCTGAGGGAACTGAGCCCTGTGAGGTGGCCCTGCCCCCACCTAAACCCCTCAGGGAACTGAGCCCCGTGCTGTGGCCCTGCCCCTACCTGAGCAGCTGAATTTAATCTCATACTGAATAGCAGCCCTGCCCCCACTGAAAGACCTGAGGCTGGGAAGCAGCATTGGAATCTCAGACCCCAAGCACTAGCTGGGTGGATCTGGAGGTGAGGTGGGTGTGGAAAGGAATCTCAGAAGTCAAGTAACTGGCTGTGAAACTGCCCAGAAAAGGGGGGGAAAAAAAGACCATAGAAGGTTACTTTCTTGGTGAACAGATATCTCCTCTCTTCCTTTCTAATGAGGAAGAACAATGCTTACCATTAGGGAAAGACATAGAAGTCAAGGCTTCTGTATCCCAAACATCCAAAACAAATATTCAATGGACTCAGGCCATGGAAGAGCTCAAAAAGGATTTTGAAAATCAAGTGAGAGAGGTCGAGGAAAAACTGGGAAGAGAAATGAGAGAGATGCAAGAAAAGCATGAAAAGTAGGTCAGCACCTTGCTAAAGGAAACCCCAAAAAATGCTGAAGAAAATAACACCTTGAAAAATAGGATCACTCGATTGGCAAAAGAGGTTCAAAAAGCCAATGAGGAGAAGAATGCTTTAAAAAAGCAGAATTATCCAAATGGAAAAAGAGGTTCAAAAACTCACTGAAGTAAATAGTTCTTTCAAAATTAGAATGGAACAGATGGAGGCTAATGACTTTATGAGAAATCAAGAAATCACCAAACAAAACCAAAAGAATGAAAAAATGGAAGATAATGTGAAATATCTCATTGGAAAACAACTGACCTGGAAAATAGATCCAGGAGAGACAATTTAAAAATTATGGGACTACCTGAAAGCCAGGATCAAAAAAAGAGCCTAGACATCATCTTTCATGAAATTATCAAGGAAAACTGCCCCAATATTCTAGAACCAGAGGGCAAAGTAAATATTGAAAGAATCCACCAATCACCACTGGAAACACATCCAAAAAGAGAAAGTCCTAGGAACATTGTGGCCAAATTCTAGAGTTCCTGGTCAAGGAGAAAATATTGCAAGCAGTTAGAAAGAAACAACTCAAGTATTGTGGAAATACAATCAGGATAACACAATATCTAGCAGCTTCTACAATAAGGGATGGAAGGTTGTGGAATAGGATATTCCAGAAGTCAATGGAACCAAGACTAAAACCAAGAATCACCTACCCAGCTAAACTGAGTATAATACTTCAGGGGAAAATATGGTCTTTCAATGAAATAGAGGACTTTCAAGCATTCTTGATGAAAAGACCAGAGCTGAAAAGAAAAATTTGACTTTCAAACACAAGAGTGAAAAGGAGCATGAAAAGGTAAACAGCAAAGAGAAGTCATAAGGGACTTAGGAAAGTTGAACTGCTTACATTCCTACATGGAAAGACAATATTTGTAACTGTTGACACTTTTTCAGTATCTGGGTAATTGGTGGGGTTATACACACACATACACACACACAGAGAGAGCATAGGGTGAATATAATAGGATGGGATCAATCTTAAAATAATGAAATTAAGCAGTATGAGAGAAATATATTGGGAGGAGAAAGGAAGGAATGAAATGGGGCAAATGATCTCTCATAAAAGAGGCAAGTAAAAGACTTTTAGGTGGAGGTTTAAGGGGGGCAGATGAGAGAAAAAACATGAAGCTTACTCTTATCACATTCAACTAAAGGAAGGAATAAAATGCACACTCATTTTGGTATGAAAACCTATCTTACAATACAGGATAGTGGGGGAGAAGGGGATAAGCAGGGTGGGGGGATGATGGAAGGGAGGGCAATGGGAGGAGGGAGCAATTTGAAATCAACACTCTTGGGGAGGGACAGGATCAAAGGAGAGAATAGAAGCAACAGGGGGCAGGATAGGATGGAAGGAAATATAGTTAGTCTTACACAACATGACTATTATGGAAGTCATTTGCAAAACTACACAGATATGACCTATATTGAATTACCTGCCTTCCCAAAGGAAATGGGTGGGTTGAGAGGGATGGCGAGAAGTTGGAACTCAAAGTTTTAGGAACAACTGTTGAGTATTGTTCTTGCAGCTAGGAAATAAGAAATACAGGTAATGGGGAATAGAAAGTTATCTGGCCCTACAGGACATAAGAGAAGAAGGGGACAAGGGAAGGGAGGGATGATAGGAGAGAGGACAGATTGGTGATAGGGGAAATTAGAATGCTCAGTGTATTGGGGTGGGGGGAGGGGACAAATGGGGAGAAAATTTGGAACCCAAAATTTTGTGAAAATGAATATAAAAAGCGAAAGGAAGGAAGAAAGGAAGGAAGGAAGGAAGGAAGGAAGGAAGGAAGGAAGGAAGGAAGGAAGGAAGGAAGGAAGGAAGGAAGGAAGGAAGGAAGGAAGGAAGGAAGGAGGAAGGAAGGAAGGAGGAAGGAAGGAAGGAGGAAGGAAGGAAGGAAGGAAGGAAGGAAGGAAGGAAGGAAGGAAGGAAGGAAGGAAGGAAAAAATGATAATTTCTTAAAAATTAAACTGGGGCAAATGGAAGCTAGTGAATTTATGAGAAATCAAGAAAGTATAAAACAGAATCAAAAGAATGAAAAAATAACAGACCATG
Source organism: Bettongia penicillata ogilbyi (assembly GCA_023548195.1). NCBI lineage: Eukaryota > Metazoa > Chordata > Mammalia > Diprotodontia > Potoroidae > Bettongia > Bettongia penicillata. Next base: position 9,654,090 of record JAJHZJ010000061.1, read on the forward strand.
TGAAAATATCTCATTGGAAAAATCACTGACCTGGAAAATAGATTCAGGAGGCAGTTTAAAATATTATTTAATTTAAATTATCTATTAATTAACTAGACTAATTAATTCATTCATTTAAATTGAATGACTTAAAACCTGAAAGCCAGGATAAAAAAAAAAGCCTAGACATCCTCTTTCAAGAAATTATCAAGGAAAACTGACTTGATATTCTAGATCCAGAGGGTAAAATAGAAATGGAAAGAATCCACTGATAACCTCTTGAAAGAGATGAAAATGAAAATTCCAGAATTCTCAGGTCAAGGAGAAAATATTGCAAGCAGTCAGAAAGAAACAATTTGAGTATTGTGGAAACACAATCAAAACAACACAAGCTCTATCAGCTTCTACCTTAAGATATTGGAGGGCTTGGGATATGATGTTTCAGAGGTCAAAGGAGCTAAGATTAAAACAAAGAATCACCTACCCAGCAAAACTGAGGTTTTGCTTCAAGGGAAAAATAGAAATTCAATGAAATAGGAGACTTTCAAGTCTTCTTGATGAAAAGACCACAGTTGAATAGAAAATTTCACTTTCAAGTGGAAGAATCAAGAGAAGCCTTAAAAGATAAACAGAAAAGAGAAATCATAAGAGACTTATTAAAGTTGAACTGTTAACATTCCTACATGGAAAGATGTTATTTGTAACTCATGAGACCTTTCTCAGTATTAGGGTAGTTGGAAGGAACATATACATACATGTGTGTCTGTGTGTGTGTGTGTGTGTGTAGACAGAGGGTACAGGGTGAATTAAATATGAAGAGATCATATCTAAAAATAAAATTAAGGTCTGAGACAGGAAAATATTGGGAGGAGAAAGGGAGAGATAGAATGGGGTAAATTATTTCTCATAAAAGAGCCAAGAAAAACACTTTTACAGTCAGGGGAAAAAGGGAGAAGTGAGAGGAAATGAGTGAACCTTACTTTAATTGGATTTGGCTTAAGGAGGGAATAATATACACACTCTATTGTCTATCTTACCTTACATGAAAGCAGAGGGAAGAGGATATGAGGGTGGGGGATGATAGAACAAAGGACAGATGAAAAGAGTGAGTAGTTGGAAGCAAACACTTCTGAAAAGGAACAGGGTCAAAGGAGAGGATAGTCTAAATGGGGATGAAATAGGATGGAGGAAAATATAGTTAGTCTTTCATAACATGTCTATTATGGAAGTATTTTGCACAACTACACATGTATAACCTACATTGAATTGCTTGCATTCTCAATGAGGGTCAGTGAGGAGGGAAGAAGGGATAGAAATTGGAACCCAGCATTTTAAAAACAAATGTTAAAAATCGTTTTTACATGCAACTGGAAAATAATATGTACAGAAAATAGGCTATAGAAACCTATCTTGCCCTACAAGAAAGTGAAGAGGTGGGAGACAGTGAGGGAGGTAATGGTAGAGAGGGCTGATTGGTGAAGACATAATCAAAATGCAAGCAGTCTTGGGGTGGGGGAGAGGGAAGAGGTGGGAAGAAAATCTGGAACTCAAAATCTTGTGGAAAAGAATGTTTACTAAAATAAACAAATTTTTTAAAAGTGATCCATCTCCCCGCCCCCAAAAGCAAAATAAATAAATAAAATCCTACTTTCTACAAGAAGGCTTTCCCAATTTCTGACATTCTTTGTATCTTCCTTCAAACTGCCAGTCTACCAGATGTCAGTGGGGAAATTGAGTCAGGAGAATCCTACCTCAGCTCAGACTGAACAGCTGCTCTCCCACCCTTCCCATGAGATCACCTTTTTCAGTTCATACCAGCATCTCACAGGCTTACTGGCATCATGGATTGGAGACTCAGACCACCCTTCTTGCTATCCATATCTGGAGTTAGACTCAGAAGAACAGTCAGTTAATAGTTCCATAAAATCTTAAAGTATCAAGTTCCAATAATCAGGTTTCAGATATGACTATAACTTCACATTGGCTAAGGAACATCTTTTAAAGCAAGTCTTAGGTGGCTCACATTCCTTTCTATACATGTCCTGGTTCCTGATTAAATAACAATCATAAAATCAAATTTACCATTAAAGTCTTAGGTTATTGCTCTAATAGTTTTACCTTTGTTTCCCAAACTACTCTGTCCCTTCCTAACCTTGCTCAGTCTAAAAGAATGAGCTATCCATATGATAAGTTCAAACACTAACTTCAACTTAAGTTCATAAAATGAATTCACACGAAACAGAAACATTTAACTTTTTCATCAATGTCAAATTTTACCAGAGATTACCTGCCTCTAAGAAACTTAGACTGGAATTCTTTTCCCCAAATTAAAGATGTCTCTGATTTACTCTCAGTCTCTGTAATTAATTCAGTCAATAGTATTTACCCAATTGTAACAGATAAAGACTTTAGTCCCAAGTTGGGACCTTTGTCTATTATCCCCAAAGAATTTTAGTCCCATTTTTCTAAAAAGTCCTGAAGAAACTCATCTTGAAAACTCCTTGGTTTTCCCCACTTGAACTGGCTCTCCTGAGGTCCACTCTATCACTATGCTCAAATCTCCGTTCTGCTTCCCACTCTTAATACTACCAATCCAAATCTCCAGGTTACTGGCCACTTGCATCAAGACCGTGCTGGGAATCCCTACACCCCCTAGGCCACCCTGGGCTCCTTTCTCAGTCCTCTATTCAACTTTAAACAACATCACATTTATACTGTGATTTCATCTCCACCTTCTAGCCAGACTCAGAAATAGCCAACTGGGAAACTTTAAAGGGAGTGTTCCTTTTCAAAGGAAAACAATGGGGAAACTGAGCCAGAAGGATTCTATTCCAGGCTGAAGACACAATTATCCCCTGGGGTTTGTACCTTAGATAAAAAGTTTCAGTAATCAAAAATTTTACCAGGACTCACATCTTTAATTTTAAATTTGTCCTAAAAGCCAATCACTAGAATTTATCACCTTCAACAAATTCCCATTTCAGCATATACAACTTACATTTTATAGAGATTTCAACTTTAACAAAGTGAAGAGCCATAGCACTTGGGTGATCATTTTAAACTCTCCCAAATCTTAGCTTCCCTGGGTGAGATTGGGGCCAACTCCTCTCTTTTTACAATAGAAACTTAACATCTCTTCTCTGAGCATCTCTAGTTCAGATTAGATCTTAAGGAGTCCTTCTGGAATGACTGGGTTTCAGAAGGAAAGGAAGGAGGCTTTTTATCTTAAAACTCCTGGTCTCTATTATCTTGTCCTTTATCTTCCAAACCCCACATAAAACCTGAAGTTCTTGTAACAGCTTAGCTTACAAATATAAATTTGGTAGGTAAGCCTTTCAAAAATTACACAAAAGTTTCATATTGCAAATATTTTGTCTTTGAAGAACAATTTACAATTTATCACAAAACCCTCATGAACCTAACTGGCAATAATTATAAGACCTAAAACCAAAGCCTTTTAACATTTGACCATAAACTTCCTTTTTATATACTTTTGTAAATATACTTGATTCATAGCAAAAAAACAATTTTAATTAACAATCCAATTTCTAATATAGCAACATTTAGATTTACTTAAAAATTTAAACTATCTAAGTTTACTTAAAACTTTAAATGAACCATTCCCCATTCAGCTGAATGCATCTCCACATCACTTTGCACAATAACCTTACCAAGCAGGCATGCTCTTATCACCCTGATCAGATAAAGTCACCTTAAATTTGATTGAGCTATTTACTATATTAAATCAAATTAAGTGATTTTTCTTTCTCTCTTCTCAAATTTCTCAATCCTGTTATTCAAATTGTCTAGTTCCTTCACATCTCTTACTATAACTTTCTGCACTAGAACCCCACTTCTAACTTAAATCAAAGAAGTTAACACTACCATTATGTAGCAAACATCAGTATTTTCATCAAATTTCTATCATTTTTTTAAAACCTCAACTCATATAGCAATTGCATTCAATTAATATTACATCTAACAAATACTCTTATTATTTTCTACCTAATCCTGACAGGAAAAGCATCTTCAGATGCTACTTATTATTCCTTCAGGACAAATTTTAACTTAAAATCATATCAAACCTGAATTTTGTAATCACTAATGATAAACATCTTTTATAATCAAACACTTTTGCTACTTGAAAGAAAAATTTCTGCCCTCTTTTTTTTTTGAGTCAAGCCTTGTATGCATTCATAAATGAATGGAAAGGCTTTCCAGTTCATGTCTCATTGTGAGTAAGATAGAAAATGAATTAGATGCTAGTTAGCCTGCCTTTCTTTTAGTCTGAGAGGGGCAGATAAGCTCCCCTCAGCCTTCCTGCTCTTACCAGCCAGCTGCCTCACAAAGTGTCAGAGAAGACAGAGACACAAACCACAGACAAAGACTTTCATTCACACACAACACATACAGACAAAACATTTAACAAATCATTTTCACCAGTTTTGAATTTTATTTTCCTCATCTTCTCAGGTGTCTACCTAAAGAGTCTAGGTGGGCTTGTAGGGCATCCCCCACAAGACTTCTGTTCTGCTTTATCAACTCAAAAGTATCCTACCTAGGTGACTTCCTCCAGGCTACTGAATTCTCAGAGGATCGTTGCTTTGGCCAGATTGTGCCTTCTCCAATATCTTTTTCTCCCTGTATAAAACAACACTTAATCACTTTCTTTTTATCTTTTCCTTTATATTTTGGTACCTCATTCCAATTCTGTAATCTATTTCCCAAGGGACTATTTACTGGTATGCTCTGACTCTGTTCTGAAGTGCGGGGTTTGGACTGCTCCTTCCCCATTTTGCATGAGGGCTGCTGAGCAGACACCTCCAAGTCTAGACACCTCATATCCAAGACTCACTGGACCATTCCTCGAATTAGTCCCAGTGGGGGTAGTCCACCCACCAACAGTCACCCAGTGGTATTCTCAGAGGGTCCTTTCCCCTGGGGTCTGCAGTTCATTAATTTGGTTGGAAGCCATCACCAGTTTTCCTGAGTCTAAGACTCTTGAAATTGACCCCCAAACCCATGAGTGCTTACCTGAGGGTTATGCACGCATAAGTTACCTGACTGACAACCACAAACACCGACCAGTGGGCATTTCAATTCCTTCAGAGCTTCAGAGTTTCAGAGTCCTCATACTTTCTGTTTCTACTGAGTTCCCCTGCTTCAGGTTTTTACTTCACAGAGAGGGAGGTCCTATGCTCAGTTTCAAGAACCATGGGAGAAAATCTCTCTCAATGGGTGCCTGCCCATGAACCAAAGCACTGACCATCTCTCTGGGAAGTCACATGATCCTGGACAAGCCCCCAAGAACTGTGTGGGATGGCGAGACCAAATTGACTACTCAGAGGCATCTCAAAGTATATACAGAAAGTCCTTTATTTGGTTCTTGCAAGGACTGGATTTCACCCTTCTTCAAGCAGATTTGAGGAGGGGAAGCATTTTACAAAAGCAGGTGCAAGATTATATAGAAGAAAACCACAACCCCCACCCCCCCTTACCCTTTTGGTCAAGAGTCTGAACAAACAATCCTATTTTCAGAAATAAGAAAATGGGAGTCAGTAAAACTGGGGAGAGGGGCAATAGTTAGTTTCACACCCTCAAATTTCCCCATATCATATGATTTTTGATAAGTTAAAACTCTGGCTTTATGTCTGCTTTACTTTTAAGACTTAGGTCCCTGAGAAGTCTTCCTGATTTTCACATTCAGTTGTTTGCACGTTGCTTCTTCCTTTGCACTGAGAGCTCCTTGATAGCACGGGATTGTAGTTTGCCTTTCTTTGTATCCTTAACTCTTAGCACAGTGCCTGGCACTGATAAATGTTTGTTGATCTGACTTGATCCAGTTCTGCACCCTCATTTTGCAAAGATGACTAAGTTATTTGCCTCAAGTCACACAGGTAGTGAGGAGGTGAGGCAGGATTCAAACCCAAGTTATTTGCCATTAAGTCAAGAATACTTGACCCTTAGCCACACTACCTCTCATTATAGATTTGTATCAGTTAACTAAGAACAAGATAAGCCAGACTAATCTCATTGCCTTTTTAAAAAAAGTTATTAGACTAATAGATCAGAGAAATTGCTATGAATATAGTGTATCTAGATTTTTAGCAAGACGTTTGACAAAGTTTTCTGTGATACCCTTGTGGACAAGACAAAAAGATGTAGACTTGATAATAGTCTATTTGTTTAATAGCTGAATAATGTGAACCTAACAGTGATATTGACCCAATGCGGAAGGAGGTATTTAGTGAAATAACATAGGACTTTCTTGTCTTTATTTTGTTCAGCATTTGGGTGAGATCAAATCAAATTTTGGGTAATAAGAGTCTGGGAAGGGTCACAATTCATTCAATGAAAGAATCAGGATCAGTGGATACTTACTTTTACTAGTTCAAGATAAGAACACATTCATTTTCAGCAAAAGACAAATTGAACAGCATAGAAAAATAAACAAAAAGAAATATTTCCCTTATACATACCAGGTCATGCTTTCTCACTGGTTATCATGTTGTTAGTGATGGAGGACACGTTCAGGGATGATAAGATCATAGATTTAGAGCTCAAAGAACTATTAGAAATCATCTAATCCAACTTCTGGGAGCTAATGGCATAAAAGCTTTCAAATGTAGTATCTGATTTATACCTAGGTCCTTTGAATTCAAGGCAGCAAGGTGGCACAGTGAGTGGATGGAGTGGCAAATAACTCCAGTATACTGAGAAAACCCCAAATGGGGTCATAATGAGTCAGACATTACTGAAAACAACTGAACAACAACTTTTTAATTCAAAGCCAGAACGCTTTCAGTTGTACCATGATGTTAGTGTATTGTGATGTCAAACAAGGCATGGATAAGGTTACTGAAACAGTCCTACTTCAAAGTTTTTGATTCAGTCTGGTAGGAGATTTTCTCAGTAGGAACACATAACCAATTTCATGTAACATCTCCTCAGGGAATATTTCCCCAACCTGCACTCACAACTAAGAAGGTTGGTTGACTACTCCTACTCTCAGGGCACTGATGAGCTGGGTTTCTAGTGTTGTCTCTCATGAGCCCCCACCAGTGTGCTCCCCACTGACAGTCAGTCAGACTAAATTATATTTAGCAAGGTTATTTACAGAGATAATACAGTAAAAATAACTAGCACAAAATGTTTCTCCCACACTGGGCACTTAACTCTCCTCCTGAACATATTGGTTGGTTGCTGTCCTTAGTCTTCTAAGAGGACCAAAATGACATCACCATGATAAAGCGAAATTTCAGTGTGTCAGATTGTGGCTGATCAGACCAATATGAGCTCAGAATGCTCTACCACAGGTTGGGCACAGATAGTCTATGTCAATATTTGGGGTAGATATCCCAAATTTGTGCATCCTGCCTTTACTTTGTGCTGTCTCAATTCTGCTTTGCTCAAAGAGCACAGCACCCTTTCTGATGTGGGCATACCATGCTGAGCAGTCCTGTGCTAGTGTCTCACATGTTGCACAGTCAAATTCAAAGTTCTGGAGAGAGACCTTGAGAGTCTCTTTGTGTCATTTCTTCTGGCCACCGTGTGATTGCCTGCACCATGGGAGTTCTCCATAAAATATTCTTTTTGGCAAATGTACATTTTGCCCTCGAACAGCTTGGTCAGCCCATCAGAATTGCACTCTCTGAAGCATAGTTTGAATACTTGGCAGTTCAAATTGAGCAAGGACGACAGTGTCTGGTACCTTATCCTTCCAGGTGATCCTCAGAATCTCCCTAAGACAGTTCAAATGGAAGGGATTCAGTTCCCTGGCATGGCACTGGTAGACTGTTCATGTTTCACAAGCATATAACAAGAGATCAGAATAATGGCTCTGTAGACCTTCAGTTTGGTAGTCAATCTGATACCTCTTCTCTCCCAAACTTTTCTTTGGAGTCTCCCAAACACTGAGCTAGCTCTGGCAATGAGTGCATCAACCTCGTTGTCAATGAGTACATCCCTGGAAAGTACTCTACCAAGGTAAGTGAACTTATCCACAGCATTCAAAACTTCTCCACTTGTTGTAACCGATGGTTCCACGTATGGAAGGTGTGGTGGTGGCTAATGGAGCATATTGGGCTGAAACTTAAAGTGCAACAGTAGTGAAGCAAACATATAAAGAACATATGAGACAAATGACTATATCATAGCTTCTGGTCATCCTCCCTTTGTAAAGTTTTCATTAATTTTCTCTTAGATGTATATCTCTGATGAGATCTGAGGATTGGAAACTTTTGAAAGTATAGTCTCTCAATAATATGGTCAATTGGAGGCATATGGGGAAGGAGAATGGAAGGAAGGAAGGAAGGAAGGAAGGAAGGAAGGAAGGAAGGAAGGAAGGAAGGAAGGAAGGAAGGAAGGAAGGAAGGAAGGAAGGAAGGAAGGAAAGAAGGAAGGAAGGAAGGAAGGAAGGAAACTCCTTTTAAGAGTAATGCCTTTTGGGGAGCTTAATTCAAACTGTAATTCTCAATTCAAACAGACTATCACTGCTGGGTTAATCTCCTCTGGACTGGGGAACTACAGAAGTTTCTCTGCTGTTTAAAGTTCCCAGAGGTGTCATTAGTTCCTTGGGTCAACCAATCACCTTTTTTATTTTCTTTCTTGGTTGAATCAAAGAAATTTGCAGCTGAGAGTATATATAATCTTGTTTATATCTCATGTCCATTGACTGATTGATTGATTTTGTAACTTGACGAAAGAAGCATTCTCATTTGAAAACGATATCAGGGAGCATATGAAGCATGGTGTTCCTTGAGTTGGGGGTGGTAGTCCATCCCTTACATTTATAGTGAAAATTAATTGAAAGTAGTATTCAAAGAGTAATAGAATGGTAGAATTACAAGAGATCTCACATATCATCTAGTCTAGTTCAACCTTCTCGTTTTTACAGATGAAGAAACTGAGATAAAAAGAAATGAAAGGATCATATTGTCATGCAGTTAATTCAGGGCAGAGTCAGTACTAGAATCCATATTGTTTTTCCAGCCAAACCATATGCTTTGATATTTCAAGGATCCATGATTTCATCAGTGTGAATATATTACCATCAGTGCAAATTGTAACAATTTTGAAACTTGGTAATAAGTCTTCAAAAGTTCTTCCAGGATATATGTGACCACAGAAGACCTATAGATGGCCATGCATGTAGGGAACATGTGGGCTAGATACATGTCTAGGGTACATATATGACAAGAAACATAAGTGATTAGGATAATTATGCCTTATACGGCAGAGGTACCAAGTTCCTCTGATGATATTACTATATGATTTTGTGCCCTTCTCTGCTACACATCTCCACTGAGTCACCATCTTTTGATTGTCAGCTGTGATTCTGGTTCTTCACTGCTACAGTATTCCACTAACTGCTGTAGCTGATCTTCAGCTATAACATAGCTAGTGGCACAGTGGATACAGTGCTAGATTTGGAGTCAGGAAAATCTGAGTTCAAATATGACCCCAGGCAATTACTAGCTATGTGTCTTTGGGAAAGCCATTTAACCTCCATCTATCTCTGTTTTCTTCTCTGTAAAATAGGGATAATAATAGTACATACTTCCTAGAATTTTTGTGAAGATGAAGATAATATTTGTAAAACACTTTTTTTAAACTTTAAAGTCTAAATAAATGCTTGTTGATATTATCATTATTAATTTTCAAAAGCAATAATAATATAGCTTCTTTCCTTGAGGGAGGAGTCTAGCCCCAAGCCTATCTCTAGCCATTTTATAATGCATTATCTAACCAACTTCACTCAGCCAGAAAGCTAGAGAAACCTTAAAACACTTTCATGTCTGACTTTTGCATTCTTTTTTCCTGTTGTTACTTGAGGTCCCTCAGTCTAAAGTCTTGTTTGACTTTTAATTCCTATAATACTACCTGAGTCTCTAGCTTGGTTCCCCTTCAAACTCTCCCAAGGGTACTAATTAGCAAAACTGCTACAAAGGAGTAGGTTAGAAGTTAGCTGAAAGCAAAGATCAAAATCAACCACAAATTAGCAGGATAAAGATGGAAATACATGACCAACCATGGCTGACATGATGGATGAGTCCATGGCCAACATCATTAAACTCAACTGAATCTCTGAGCAGCCACTGAGGTAGAGATGCACCACTGGTACCAAAGAAGCTGGATGCAGCATTAGGAACAGACCTGTGTCCTACTGCCATCTAGGATAGCTTCCAGCTAAGTGGCAACACAACTTCTTCAATAACATATCTGGGGTAAGTCCTGGCATAGAAACAAGAGGAAAACTACTGCTCTCAAATTGGAGTGTCCGATGTGCATATTCCGGAATCATTTGCTGAATTTGGAACTCTGAAGAAGGAAGCTATGCTTTATGACCAGTTTAGATAGCACTGAGAGACAGCAGGTGTGCATTTTTGAGTGAAAAGAAGATGTTCTGATGGCTATGGAGTATTATAATGATGTCCTCTGGAACGGCTTCACTGTGAATATTCAGCACATGATATCACATATGGATACATAGTGAAGACTTACACAGTGTAAGCAGAGATGAGATGACCCAAAGTCATGACCCTGGAGGCTTTGGTGATTGAAGCAGAACTTAGGCAGTGGTAACGGGAGTCCAGGATAAGGCAGAGGAACAGGCCTACAAAAGAGCTTCATTTGGCAAAAGAGCAAGATGCACAACTGGAGGCTCATAATGCTAGGATGGACACTGGTAGAGGCAGCAACCTAATCCTGGAATGGGATAGGACCAAGAAAGCTTATTCTTTACCTGCCTGTTTGATGGTGGAGTGGATGACTGTTGTTTGTCCTTTGTATTGATTTTCAAGTGAATTGAATTTAAGTGATGGAGGGCTGTGCAAAGTCACCAAACTCACTTTTCCTCCAGAGCCATCTGGGTCAAGGGCAAGATATAGATCAAGACAACTGGACATGGCCCTGGATGACTAGCTGATGACAATGGTGGATTTGTTCCTTTTATGTTTATAAATGACATTTAAAATTCATTTAAAGTATATATATATATATTTTTTTAATTCCAAAATACCTGTTTTATAACATTTTTTCCTTAGGTGTAGAATTTTAGTAGCTGCTTTTGTAGAGAAAGTAGCGTTAGTATCTTTGCCATAATGAAATAGAATGTGTATTATTTTAAAAAATTTTTAATTAATTTATTTTAAATTTTCAACATTCACTTCCACAAGATATTGAGTTCCAAATTTTCTCCTAATCTCTCCCTTCCACCCACCCAAAGGCATTGTACATTCCAATCACTCCTTCCCCTAACCTGCCCTCCCTTCTATCACACTTCTCCCTTTTCTCATCCCTTTCTCCTCTATTTCCTTGTAGGACAAGATAGGTTTCTACGCCCCATTGCCTGTATGCCTTATTTCCCACTTGCATATAAAAACAATTTTTAACATTCTTTTTTAAAATTTTTAGTTCCAACTTCTTTCCCTTCCTCTCTCCCTACCCATCTCCACTGAGAAGGCAATCAATTCGATATAGGTTATACATGTGTAGTCATGCAAAACACTTCCGTAAGAGCCATGATATGAAAGACTAACTGTATTTCCCTCCATCCTATCCTGCCTCTCATTTATTTTATTCTCTCTTGACTCTGTCCCTCCTCAAAAATGTTTACTTCTAATTGCCCTCTTCTCCCATTTTCTCTCCCTTAGATCATGCTCCCACACTCCCACTTATCTTCTTCCCCCCTACTTTCCTACAATGTAAGGCAGAGTTTCATATCAAATTGAGTGTACATGTTATTCCCTCCTTAAGTCAAATGCGATGAGAATAAAATTCACTCTTTCCCTCTCACCTCCTCCTTCTTCCCCTCCATTGAAAAAGCTTTGTCTGCCTCTTTTATGTGAGAGATAATTTACCCTATTCTATTTCTCCCTTTCTCTTCCCAATATATTCCTCTCTCACCCCATAATTTTATTTTTTAGATATCATCCCTTCATATTCAACTAATCCTGTGCCCTCTGTCTATAGGTATATAATCCCTCTGACTACCCTAATACTAAGAAAAGTCTCAAGAGTTACAAATACTATCTTTCCATGTAAGAATGTAAACAGTTGAACTTATAAGTCTCTGATGATTTGTCTTTCCTGTTTACCTTTTCATTCTTCTCTTGATTCTTGTGTTTGAAAGTCAAATCTTCTATTCAGCTCTGATCTTTTCAACAAAAATGCTTGAAAGTCTTTTATTTCATTGAATGACCATTTTCCCCCCTGAAGTATTACACTCAGTTTTGCTGGGTAGGTGATTCTTGGTTTTAATCCTAGCCACTTTGACCTGTGGAACATCATATTCCAAGCCCTCTGATCCCTTAATGTAGAAGCTGCTAGATCTTGTGTTATCCTGATTGTGTTTCCATAATACTTGAATTGTTTCTTTCTGGCTGCTTGCAATATTTTCTTCCTTGACCTGGGAGCTCTGGAATTTGGCTACAATATTCCTAGGAATCTTTCTTTTGGGATCTCTTTCAGGAGATGATCAATGGATTCTTTCAATATCTATTTCACCTTCTGGTTCTAGAATATCAGGGCAGTTTTCCTGATAAGCTCTTGAAAAATGATGTCCAGGCTCTAATTTTGATCATGACTCTCAGGTAGTACAATAATTTTAAAATAATCTCTCCTGGATCTATTTTCCAGGTTAGGTGTTTTTCCAATGAGATGTTTCACATTGTCTGCTATTTGTTCATTCCTTTGGTTTTGTTTTACAATTTCTTGACTTTTCCTAAAGTCATTAATTTCCATGTGCTCCATTCTAATCTTTACGAAATTACTTTCTTCTGTGAGCTTTTGGACCTCCTTTTCCATCTGGCCAATTCTATTTTTTAAAGCATTCTTCTCCTCATTGGCTCTTTGGATCTCTTTTGCCACTTGGGTTAGTCTATTTTTTAAGGTACTATTTTTCTTCAGCATTTTTTGAGTCCCCTTTAGAGAGGAGTTGACTTGTTTTTCATGATTTTTTTGCATCAGCCTCATTTTTTCCCCTAATTTTTGCTCTATTTCTCTTATTTGATTTTCAAAATTCTTTTTGAGTTCTCTCATGGGTTGAGACCAATTTACATTTTTCCTGGAGGCTTTGGATGTAGGAGATTCGACTTTGTTGTCTTCTTCTGTTTGTGTATTTTGGTCTTCCTTATCACTAAAGTAAGATTCTATAGTCTGATTCTTTTTCCTGTTTTTGCTAATTTTCACAGCCATTTACTTGAATTGTGAGCTCTTTGTCAGAGTAGTTCTCTGCTTCCAGTGGAGGTGAGGGTAGTATACTGGTAGTTATTTGATCCCTGCACAATCTATGGGGCTAGAGCTCTAGAAACAGTCATTGCCACTGCTCCTGATGCTGCTGTGGCTGCTATGGGCTCCTCCACTCCCTGCACACCCTGAGGTTGGGGCTGGATCACTATACTCTTTCACATAGGTCCCACAGATTTTTTCCACTGACCTTCAATTTGTCCTTGGCATTTTGGGGTTGTGGAGTCTGGAAACCAACACAACTGCCAGAGATTCAGTCCCCCCAAAGTCTGATCAGGTCCTGTCTGTACTGGCCCAACTCATGCTGGACTGTGCTTTGCTCCCAGTGCAGAGCAATAGATGCTTCCTATTGCCCTTCCAAGTCATCTTGGGCTGGAGATTTGCTCCATTCTATCATTCTGTGGGTTTTGCAGTTCTAGTCATTTATAACTGGTGTTTGACTGAGCTTGCAGGGAGAGCTCTAGTAAATCCATGCTTTTGCTCCACCATCTTGTCTCTGCCTTCCAAATGTGTATTATTAAAAAAACGACTATAGGGCATGCAGTTATAACAGCTTCATTGAGATCTATCCAAAAAGGTTAATGAACAGAAAAATAGGGTTCAATCAATCAACAATTCAACTATGTTTAAGGCAATTAATGCTAGCAACACCAAGACCAATAATGAAAAAGTCCTTACTCTCAAGGGGCTTACATTCTGAAAGGGCAAACAGTGTGTGAGGATGTAAGTATATATAGAACAAGGGTAAAGAGACAGTAGTAATGACTCATGTGATTAGGAGAGGTTGAATGTAGAAGGTATTGCTTGAGCTGCTTCTTGAAGGAAGAAAATGATACTGTGAATCAGAGGAAAGGGGAAAGTATGCTTCAGGCATGAGGAGCAGTCAGTCCTAAGGCATGGTTGGTTAGTTATTGTCCTTCATTGTTGAAGAGGACCAAAATGACATCACCATGATAAAGTGAATTTTCAGTGTTTACAACTGTGACTGATCAGAACAATACAAGTTTGGAATTCTCTACCACAGATTGGACACAGATAGTCCATGTAAACATTTGGGGTGATTACTCCAAATTTGCATATCCTATGTTTCCTTTGTGTAGTTTCAATTCTGCTTAGCTCATAGAGCACAGCACTTTTTCTGATGTGGGCATGCCATGTTGAGCAATCCTGTGCCAGTGTCTCCCATGTTGCACAGTCAAATCCAAAATTCTTGAGACAGACCTTGAAAGTGTCCTTGTATCACCTCTTCTGACCACCATGTGATCGCCTGCTCCATGTGAGTTCTCCATAAAATAGTCTTTTGGGCAAGAGTACATTTTGCATTCAAACAATGTGGCCAGCCCATTGGAGTTGTGCTCTCTGAAGAACAGTTTGAATGCTTGGTAGTTCAGATTGAGCAAGGACCTCAGTGTCTGGTACCTTGTCCTGCCAGGTGATCTTCAGAATCTCCCTAAGACATGGAGTTGGGCATTGGAATGTTGTGTGTGAGGAACAGAGGGGTCTGAAGGAATCACACACTGTTGGAGCTAAAAGTGAAGTTATAATTCTACTTATAGTTATAAAAGTGAAGTTATAAATTCTACTTCTTATATACTTCATTACCCTGCATGTCTCAAAATCAAGAAGGAAGGACAACTGACGTATGAATAAAATGGCAGAAGCATCAATAACCCTGATAAGGGCACCAGTCCTTTCTCCCTCTAGAGTTTACTGAAACCAGTTTGTAAAAGAAGAGTTATCCCCATATTGTAAACTGGTCCTTATGCTGCAGGGCAACTCATCTCTAGGGTGTCTAGTTACTTGAGTAACATTCCCTGTGCTGGGAAAGTATCTTGTAGTAAACACTATTGCAAACTGATGGTTGATATTCTTGAAGAAGAGAATTCATCAAAGTTCTGAACAGGACTGACGCTGTGTTACAAGGTCATACAGTCCTTAAAATCCCATTCAGAGTCTTTCCTCAGTTTCAGGAAGGCCTGTTCTAGAGGATCAAGGACCTTTAAGCCATGGCTACGTAGAATCACCATTGGCCGTAGTCTGACTACCAGGAAAACTAGAAAGTAATGGTTAGTCTGAGGTTTCCTGAGTTTAGTCATCCAATAAGAAGAAAGTATGTTGAATAATTATCTAAATTATCATCATGGATTCCATGATGAGACTACACTAACCATATTTTCCAAACAGAAAGCTCCCAGACTATTAACTTACTGGAAATTGACAAAGAAACAGATATGGACACAGATACTAAAGATGTTTAATTATAGACATAAAGCAGTCACTATAGCATGGAGGTCAAAGGAGCCTACAAGTTGCCTTCATTAAGAAATACTTTATTGGTCTCCTTGCCAAGTAGAGATAAGTCAGCTTTAAATAAAATTGGTTTAAAATAGAAACTTATTTGCAAAACCTTACAAAGGATAAAGGTAAAAAAAAAATTATAAGTGGTACCACTTCTTAAAACAGACAGATGCAGTAGGAAAAAAAAATAGGTATAAAGAAAGCTTGACTAGAAACCCTACCAAGTGAGATTATCCTGACATCATTTAAAGAAACTAGAAGGAGAACACTAAACAGATGAAAAATAGAAGAGTTCTGTCAGCATTTTATTTTCATCAGTAATGATAGTGGAGCAGCCCTATTTGGGCTCTAAGATCTCAATCCTCAGTGTTCAATAAGAGGAAGAGAAACCAGACTGAGGAACCATGTCACTAAAGAAAATAAAGGCAGGAAGAGCAAGCAGACCAGACTAAGAGGAGGCTAGTGCTTGAAACACCCCAGTTCTGAGAGTATTGAGGGACTGGTTCTCATGATGTCTGAAGGAGGGGAAAGTACCAAATGATTGGTGAAAATCATGGAGAATGTTAAACAAAAAAAGGTCAGTCAAGCAGATTAATAGCTACTGGACTCTGTGTCCACTTTTCCTTTTCTAAATCTTCTTGAGAATCATCTACTCATCCATCAAGAGTATTCTTTATGAAAATATGAGAGAGTAACAGGTAGGCTTTTGCAAATGATATTCTATAGTAGAACATTCTTTATATTTATACAATTGAAAGGTATAGAGGACATGAAATCTCATTGTATTATTTCTTTTACTATGAAAAAAATTGACTCATTAGAACAAGAAGCAAAATTAAAGATTTCTATACAACAAAGTATCTCCCTTGGATGAATTAAGATCACATAAGTTTCACTGATAGATGAAATAAGAGGTTATTTTGATTAATTATCCTCTTATTACCAAGATCAAATGAAGCATAAAATTAGGAGAACTGTATTCAACAAACTTAAATCCAATTCACTTGCAAATCCTGTCATCACCTTCCTGATGTCATGGTTCTCTTTGGGAATGATACAATAACTCAGCAAAAATATTTACCACTAGTAAGAAGGATATCTAATACAGATGGTAAGGTGTGTTGGATGTTCTTATTCGGAGATAATACAATTACAAGTAGATCAAGCCTCAGAAAATTATAGAGCCTCTTAAATGAAATTCATACCAACTCAAAAGAATTCTCCCCAACCATCCCCACAGAAGAAATCAAATGGATCTAGAATGCTTGTTGTATCAAGAATGGAATGGATAACTCACTGATGGTTCTTTCAGATTGTACATTAGATGTTTTGGTCAGACACTGTGTGTGTTCAATAACTGGGTACAGAACTGAATAAGAGGAAGAGAGAAGGCTGAGTCACATTTGGAAAACTGGGCAGCACTTTGAATTATTCCAGATCTCTCTGAAACAATAGCCCATCTTTTTAACACCATTATTCTTTGGGTGAAACTCTATGGCTGTCAATCATAGAATATCACTTGAAGAAACAAAATTTGGGATCACCAAAAGGGTAATGGGCAAGGGCAGC
Source organism: Bettongia penicillata ogilbyi (assembly GCA_023548195.1). Classification (NCBI taxonomy): domain Eukaryota; kingdom Metazoa; phylum Chordata; class Mammalia; order Diprotodontia; family Potoroidae; genus Bettongia; species Bettongia penicillata. Next base: position 9,671,184 of record JAJHZJ010000061.1, read on the forward strand.
TAAGTGTGCTGGGCTTGGAGTCAGGAAGACTTATCTGCCCAAGTTCAAATCTGGCCAAAGATACTTACTAGCTGTGCAACCTTGGACAAGTCAGTTAATTCTGTTGACTTCGGTTTCCTCATCTTTAAAATAAGCTGGAGAAGGAAATGGCAAATCATTCCAATCCCTTTGCCAAGGAAACCCAAAATTGGGATCATGAAGAGTTGGACATGACTGAAAATGATTTAAGCAACTACAAAAAGGGCAAAAGAGAGATGTATAACTAGCTTACTAGTTTTTACCAACAATGATTTGCACGTGAAATGAGGTAAAAGAAACTATCTAAATGCAACCAATGATGTTGGCTTCAAATTATTGAACCTAAAGTCCACATCCTTCTTTCCTGTTAACAATCTGTAAACTATAAAAGTGGAAAGTTATGTACTATCAGTCACAATTACCCTGTGAGGTAACTCTGCTTACCAGTTTTGGTAAATGTATTTTGTCAGGTGGGGAGAGGGTGTTGTTAGAAAGTGTCTCATGTTAAAAAAAAAATCCATAAAAGAATAATTTAAAAACAAAAGATATTAATAATTTATCTTTTTAGAAATATATTTTCTGAGAGATTTATAAGTGGCAAAGGAGATGAGATCATTTCATATAGCAAGAGCAAGGAAAAGCAGATAGATAGCCTGCATACCGCACTGACCTTCTGGCTGTTCTGAGAACAAGACATTCCATCTCTCAGGTCTGAGCATTTTCTCTTGTTCTGCCTCATGCCTGGAATACTCTCCTTCCTTATCTCTGCCTCTTGGATTCCCTGGCTTCCTTTAAATACCCATTAAAATCCCATCTTCCACAGGAAACCTTTTTCAACCCCTCTTAAATCTTGTTCCTTTTCCCTATTAATTTTTCTCCTATTTATTCTATATATAGCTTTATTTGTTTGGGTTTTTTTGTGTCCCCCATTAGATTATTAATTCTTTGAGGGTATGGGCTGTCTTTGCTTCTTTTTGTATCTCCAGAGCTTAGCACAGTGCTTGGCACATAGCAGGTGCTTCATAGAGGTTTACTTACTTCCTAACTTACTGGTACCCATATAATATTAAGAGATTTAGGGACAGCTAGGTGGTGTGGTGGATAGAGCACTGGCCCTGGAGTTGAGGACCTAAGTTCATTTGTGACCTCAGATACTTACCAGCTGTGTGACCCTGAGCAAGTCACTTAACCATGATTACGAGAGAGAGAGAGAGAGAGAGAGAGAGAGAGAGAGAGAGAGAGAGAGAGAGAGAGAGGGAGAGAGAGAGAGAGAGAGAGAGAGAGAGAGAGAGAGAGAGAGAGAGAGAGATCCTAGAAGAAGGTCCCTGGTGACTTGAATGTGTCTCCTAAGGAAAATTTCTGGGAAAATATGGATAAGAGCTGGGTGATATGGTGTATATGGTGATATGTTGGACTTGGAGTCAGGAAACCTGAGTTCAAATGTAGTTTCAGATACTTACTATATACTACCATGATGGTAGGTACCTACTATCTCACCCTGAGCTAATGACTTTCTTAGCCTCAGTTTCCTTATTTGTCCCCATTGTCTCCTCATGGGGATAATAAAACCACTTACTTTCTCCTAAAGTTGTGGTGAGGATTAAATAAAATAGATTGCAAACCTTTTAGGACTATAACACATGAATGCTAACTTGTCATGGGTATTGTTGTTTTTGTCATAGAATACAAAGGCTGGCTGGATTATAATCTGTACCTTTGGAGTGAGTACCCTTGCCAATGAGCTCACAAATGCATTGAAGTATAATTTAATATTTCATCTAGAAAAGAGCATTGGCATCAAAGTTTTCTTCCCCTAGTCACATCACACATTCTATGGTTGTTATCCTGTGTTCTCAAAGAGGACCAAAATGACATCATGTTGGAGCCAAAGTACAGTGTGCCTGACAGTGGCTGGTCAGGCCAGTAGGAGCTGGGAAGGCTCTACCACCAGTTGGGCACAAATAGGCCATGTGAACATTTGGAGTTGAACATGTTCTATTACACAGTATAGGAAACTGTTTCATAGGAGTAGTGGAAAATAAAGTTACAGGAAGCTCATAGGATCTCAGAAACAGAAGGAGAATCAGAAGTCATGTACAACCATCTAATTATCATCTAGTCTTAGCTTCAAGACCTCTAGTGAAGGGAGAAACAGTTTCCCCTTCCCCAGGCAGCC